>OZ035825.1:41345873-41832047 GCA_964034765.1 Knipowitschia caucasica
TTCAAAGTTAGGTATTTTAACTCATAATGGAGAAAAAAATGGTAGTATTAATAGAGAGGTAAAGCTATTATACCAATCAAGGATGGATGAGGATTTTAACTATAGGAGGAAGGCAAAATAAAATTAAAATAATAAATAAAGAAATAAAGAAAATAAATAAATAAATAAATACAAATAAATAAATACAAATAAAATGAATAAAAATAAATACAATAAATAAAATAAATACAATAAATAAAAAATACAATAAATAAAATAAATACAATAAGCAAAATAAATTAAATAAAGTAAATACATGTCTGAACTCCTCCGAGTTTAAAAAAGTGCGCAACTAAGATTCCTGTTCTGAACGCTCATAAAACAGAAGTACATTCCAGTTTTACACAGACATTATTATTAGTGTATCCCATATCCGCCTTGCTTCCTGTCCCCATCCCTTCTTATCTCTCCACTTCTCCTTCCGCCTCCTCCTCGTCTGGTTCCTGATTGGCTACTGTACCTGGCTTGACCTCCTAATTGAAATATCAGCGCAGGGAATCCACAAAGGGAAATGTTATTTGGAGGTAATTTGTGGGCTGTGGGTTCCTCTCCAGTGAGCCGAGCTGTCAGAAGAATTAGGTTACACAGACTCTGGCACGGTAATGAGAAGAAATGGACGAGAGAGCAGGGCACGTCTCAAAAGATGTGGAGTGACAAAGCGCGCAAACGGCAAGACGGGCCGGGCTGGGAAGACAACGGGGCTTCGAACCAAACATGAATATGATTTTTGAAAGCGTGAGTTCAAGCTGGGGTACCTACTGTAACTTTCAAATCACAATATGTTTAACGATGAAATCCATGTAATTAGTTGGAAAAAGTTTGAATCTATCACTACAATACTGAAAAATAAGTTACAAAAAATTCAATTTTGGGAAAATGTATCTTTTTTTGAAGTACACTCTGACTTATATTTTTCATTCCAAGAGAAACATTTATTTTATTCTTTTATTTTTACCTTGCTAGTCAAAATGTGTTCAGAATAAGATACATGTTGCCAAATTTGAGCAATTTTTAACTTATTTTTCATCAATTTTTGTAGTGTAGTTTTTCACATGGATGTATTTTTGGCTCCTCATGGCAAAAGTGATGAAGAATAGGTGAAAAACGGCACACATTTGGCAAAATGTATCCTACTTTGAGCACATGTTGACTGCCTTAAAACAAGATTTGCCAATGGGACGAAGCAAAATGACACTGTTGTAAAAAGATACAAGAAATGTCTCCCATGGAATGAGAAATCAGACTAATTGGCTTTGTCCCATTGGCAAATCTTGTTTTAAGTCAGAATGTACTAAAATGAAGACAAAAAATTCCCTCGATTCAAGAAAGTATTACCTCATATTTGATCATTTTTATCAGTGTAACTCTGTAATAAGATCCATGAAATTAGTTTGAAACAGTTTGAATCTATCACTAGTTTTCAAATTCATGTTTTTTTGGCCTTTGTCACATCTTTGGATCAACTTTTTCAAACAGAAAAGTGTTACAGACAGGACCATCCTCTGTCAGCCAATCAGCTCTCATCCCAAACATGACAAATACGTACATAACTAAGTACGAATGAGTTTTACCTCACATTGTAACATTTTCCATTTCCAAAACATTGATTAGATTCTCTGATCTGTGTTGAATTGAATCTCATTTTTCAACATTATCAAATCGAATCTTGCAAAACAGTTTGATAAGTCAGTGAACGCAGCTCTACATGATACTAATTCCTTCATATGGGAAGTCTTTAATTGTTTAATACTGGTTTCTTCATAAAAACACCATCTATTCCCTTTGATAGCAGCCTGAATACTTATGTGTGTGAAGCAACAGTATTTTTAAACATACATTTTTGAATAGTGACTGAGCTAAATTACATAAAAACAACCAAAAAACCCTTTCTTTGTGTAAATGTATGCGTTGGGGTTTTATGGCTGGAGGTCATCATGGAGTCGGTGCTGAAAACGCTCGGTCCGGGTGCAAACTAAACATTGGGGAGGAAGGGTCACCACACGCAGCCTCTCCGGGGAAAACACTGGAATTTTCTCCCGTGCCAAAATATCAAGAAAGCGTTTGGCGCCGTTTCACCGCTGCATCTGTGGTCTGTGAGGATCCATGTGTGTGAATGGAAGTCTGTTTACTGTCGTGTGGAAGACGGAAAAAACACAGCAATCAGCCACTAAAAAAGAAAATATTAAAATGAGCTACAGCAGGGGTCCTGAAATGAGCTCACCAGGCCCTTTCAGGTAGCTCGCCAAAGGATTTAGAATTTAACAAATTATCTGTAATGAATACATTTTGAGTAATTACATGTCTATTATAAGTATGAGTATAGGGTGATACAGTATTATGGTATATTTTACATGTGTTCTCCATGTTTTGTCATAATTATTACATACATTTGTATTATGACCGCAAAAAGGAGTAGCTCTCTGCCTTTTCTGTTTTATAAAAATAGCTCTCCGGTTGAAAGAGGTTGGATCTACAGTATCTCTTCTACTTTGATTGATAAGTAAAAACATATAATTTAAGTCACTGATGTTTTCTTTTGTAAAATCATAATGTACAGATTAGAACATGGATTTATGTGTCTGTAGATATTTGGGAAAACAGGACTTGGAGGTAAAAGTGTTGGAGTTGGGTGGCAAGTGTGTAGGTGTGTGTTTGTGTGTGGTATGGTACTGTATGTGTGTTTGACTGCATGCATTTCTAACAGTACTGTCCTGATTGATAAATACAAACACATACATTTAAGTCACTGTTGTCTTTTTTATCTAAGGACATCATGTATAGAGTAGATTGTGGACTATATTCTGAAACTACCTTTATGCACAACACCTTTTATGTTTCTTTAGATATTTGGGAAAAAAAGACTGGGGGGTAAAAGTGTGGATGAGCTGGGGTTGGAGTTGGGTGGCAAGGTCAGTGTATGGGTGTGTGTTTGCGTGTTTGCATGTGTGTATTTGGTATAGGCATGTGGTATGGTACTGTATGTACTTTGCTTGCTAAACTTTATATTGTATTGTTGAGCATGTTAGCCAAAATGATTTAAATTTGTTTTAATATTTTAGCTTGTATAGTTTTTTCCTTGCTGATGCTGGAAACCCAGTGGAAAGACAGTGTTAATCCAGGACTTTTGACATTCAACAACATTTATGGACATCTATCAACATTTATGGACATTGGTCATCTTCACCCTTACGGACCGATGATTCTGTGTGTTTTTTTATCATTGCATTCTCTGTGTTTGAACTGCTTGATTCTCTGATCTGTTGTTGGCGAATCGACAGCTTGTAAATTCATTCGCGATAACTATAGTTGTGATTTAGGGCAATACAAAAATACATTGAATTGAATTATGCCAGCAACTTGAATTGTGATTCAATGTTAAAATAATGTATATCTCTGACCATTAGACTCTGCACTAATATGTACTGTAGGTATTTTTCAATCAGAATATATTTAAAATCCTCCCTCCCCTCATTCCCTTGGCGTAACTATTCAACCAGTGAGATTTGCTCAAGATACTTTTGACCAATCAGGGAGCTGCTGTGTATGTGTGTCTGTGTGTATGCGTGTGTGTGCTGACCTTCTCCAGTGCGGGAGGTGCCCAGGTCGAGGTCGTCCCTGGTTCCGCTCTGCGAGTCCAGGTACGTGGCCGGGACCCAGCCCTGCTCCTCCGAGGTGCTGACGAACCACCAGCCTGCAGCGAAACAGAGGAAAAGATTCTGTCAGGGAAAATATGTGAGAGACTGAGTTCAGAAAGGGCAAAACTCATGGAAATGGAAGTGATCATGATGGCAAAGTGGCAGAAGTCATGGATGAATCAAAATGTCACGCCCCCAACTTTGTCACTATAGTCCTCACTGCCTCTTGCTCCTCTCTGTGTGTGTTTGTGGACATGGGTGAAGTCTGGAGCTGAGGGTCAAATAGAGCACTATCTTATCTTATCTTAAAATGTGATACTGATTTGGAGGAAGTATTTAATGTGTGGGCTGACTACGTGTGGACAGCATAATTGTACAGCGTTTGTAAGTAAATCTTACTTTTAAGTGACTTTTAACAATCTTTTGACCCAACATAGAATTATTTTATTTCATGAAATGTCCATCCATCCATTTTCTTCCCCTTAATCCATTTCTGGGTCAGGGGGGGGTGGCAGTCAGAGCTGCACCCAGTACACATAGCACCAGCCCCTCACCGATCCTCCTGCAGGTGGTGAGTCCACAGGAGCTTCAGGCAAAGTGGGGTTAAGTGTCTTTCCCAAGGACACAACGACAGCAGTCATCAGTGGGAGTCTTGAAGTAGGTCTTGTGGTGGGCACGAACCCACAACCTTCAGGCTCAAAGGCCAATGCTCTACCAACTGAGCCACTGTCGACCCATAACTTCAGGAAATGTATGTAGTTCAAACGGTTTTCAGGCAAGAAGAAATGAGGACGATTCTATCAGAGAAGTGGAGACATTTTTAAACATTTGGACACAATTGACAATATATTTTTCAAGGTAAGAGCAAGACCAGAGCAGCACGGATATCCTGAATATTACTGTTTAAGATCCTCGAGGCACAGAAAATCGATTTGTTTGTCAAAGAATCACAGCAAAACAACCGTGAGCAAAAACACATGGGCGCAATCAAAGTCATCTACAACCTTACATACACATTTTTTATCATAAAAGTCATATCATATACTTCATTTTCCTCTTCATTTCTCCACCAGATTGTATTTTGAAACCTCCACATGCTCACTCGAGTATTATGTCATCACAGGCCAAGCATAACTTCACTTCTTCCACTGCTCAGAGTTGTATAGAAAACGGCGACTCTGAGCCAAACTGACTGACGAGACGTATGCGCTCACATTTGCACACGTCTTAGCAGTGTATTTGGAGCCGTCTTGATGCCTGTACAAAAGCATGTGTCACTGTGGGTGTCGTCCCGGATCCCAAAAAGTCCCATTATGACAGATGCAATGAGCCAAATTTTGACATGTATTTTGACTGGATTCGAAAATGATACATTACCAGTGAGAAAAAGGCCCCGTGTCTGATTTGTATGATCTAATAATAGCTGGTTTTTCACTTGAATAATGGTGGTGAAATGGTTGACCTGACAGACGGATGAGTTATGACAAAAAAGTGGTGTAAAAATTGTAAAATCCCCATTTCCCCATTTGTGAGGTCAGCAGTACCTAACATGGAACAGACCCTGAGGAGGATCGATCAACTAAACACAATTTGACAACTAAATTACATGAGGTGTCAAACCGTGTCTGAAATGTTTAGGCCTAACATATATGTATATATTTATTATACAGCTCCTCACAGCAGCAGTAAAACGGTCCATTGATTTTAATGTAATTTCAAAACATTCTACCGATCATTATTTTCTGTAACGGACCTCTCAAAACAATAATGACCGCTGCCCATGGCAACGCACTCTCTGCTTGTATTTCAAATGCGTGGATAACTCCGCTCAATCAACACACTTAAATGTTAATCAGAGAATACTTATACATACACATTCTTCACACACGTGCATGGAGAATTTTCTGGTCTTGTCTTCATGACAAAAATACTATTTCTCTGCGTCAAAAAGCGGTCGTGAAAAACCCGGAAGTAGTTCCGGCCACTCCGGAGCTTTTCACGCTCAATAAACGCAAATGCCAATCAATCAATGCCATTACATGTTAATCAGAGAGTATATTACATATACATTATTAATACAAGTGCAAGTTTTCAAATTTTTCTGTTTCCGTTTTGATGACAAAAACACTGATGTAATGCGAGAAAAAGCGATCCCGAAAAACCCGGAAGTAGAAAACGGGAAATTTTAGGACACATTTGCAGAGGATCAAATTATGGTTTTAGGTTGAGTTTATGTTTGGGTCACTCACCGCTGATGTTCAGAATTCTTTGTTCAGATTTCATGCAGTTCCAGAGAGTTCTAGTTTGGAAGATGCTAGCCTAACTGTTGCTAGCATAGCCACGGGAAAGCCTTTGGGAACTATTTTATTTTCTGTCATTAAATAAACCTTTCGGCATTCCTAAAAGTGGCCTGAAGTTTATTTTGTGTTTTTTGTTGGTACAAAGCCGTATAATAAGCAGGATAACGTATATTACGCAGGTCATTATCAGATAATGACTTGTAATATACGTTATCCCTTACATAACTGTTTTTATATACAACTGCTTTGCAAAAACTGAGAAAACGGGAAACTTTAACTCAAATTGTGTTTTAGTCAACGGAAAAAATACAACTCCCACCATTATCTCCCACTGGTTTTCAAGTCAATGAGGTATCCATAAAAAGAAAAACATTTAGATTAATCAAGACATTATTTTGGCAGAAGTGAAGCTTGTGGAGATTGTAGCTAAATTGTATTGTTCTAACATTGCAAGCTATTCGATGCAAAAAATTTCCAAATGATATAAACAGGACAAAATAAAGGCTTTTTGGCCCCGTATCTAACGCAACGCCACATCAGAACAAACCTACACTATTGAGGCATGTATAAACCATTAAAAAATAACTATATATAAAACTGAAAAAACTACTAAATAAAATCAATATTAGTCAAAAGAGGAGACACGCAAAGACGCTCCCCTCCACCATTCTCATTCACCTTAATTATCATTTAATTCTTATTTTATTGTATGTATCTATTTGAGCAGCTTAGGGTATATAAAAGTCAACCAAAAGTCAAAAACAATATGTAACTATGAATGTACAAACCTGGTTCAAATCCGGTTCATATTTCACCTTTATACATAGTGCAAAGGACGAAAACATACAGATTGAGATTGAGCTTGATAATAAATTGTGTTAAATTTAAGATAAAATACTGCTGCTTGAGAAATTAAGAGATTTTCAAGCGTACAGATTCGCTCCTTACGGTTCATTACTCACGTAGAAAAGTGCGTTCCCAGCGAAAAGGCAATAAATGGCTCAAAACTATATCATCTGCATCTGCACACTGAGTAAGTACATAAAGGCTCCGCACAGGCTGATTCATTGCTCTATATAGTCTCAAATCTGTGAAGGAATTGGAGCCACCTGTTCTGAGTTCAGCAGAGATAAATGTGGAAGATGGACTTTTCCTAAGCCACCTGCAGACGGAGAAAACACACGGATAAATCTTAGAAAGTATGAGGGACTGAGGCACTGTTTTACATCAGCGCTGGCATGAGGCGTTCGCTGGCTGCGGTAAATTACAGGCGGTAAATAGGGATGTTAACGTGTCGGTGAAGGAGAGATAATTGGCTGGAAAATAAGCATTCTGGCATAAAAACAATCCAAGCTGTCAAGTATGTTTGAATGTGCTTTTTTATTCCGATTTGCCTGGAATGGTCCATGATCCGTAGAAATGCATTCGGAGATGGATTGATACTTTGGGAGCGCTGTAACGACCAGGTTAAATATTCTCCCACTGATGTCTGCTGTCGTTGTGTCCTTGGCAAGACACTTAACCTCTGGGAACACCTGATGCCACAGTGGGGCGGCTGCGGCTGTAAAGTGCCAAACTGCCGTTGTGTCCTTAGGCACGACTCTTCACCCCCATTGCCTAGAATGAGTCTGGTGTGTGAGTGAATGGTTGGTGGTGCTCGGAGGGGCCGATGGCACATACAGGTTGCCTCGCTTCTGTCAGTGTGCCCCAGGGCAGCTGTGGCGAAAGTAGTAGTTCATCACCACTGTGTATGGAGTGAATGAATAATGACACATGTGAAGCGTCTTTGAGTGTCCAAACAAGCGTTATATATAAAACCAATGCATTATTATTATTGTTATTATTATAGTTCTTTTGAAGGACTTGGTATTGGTCTATAAGGGGTAGATGACCAATGTCCATAAATATTGATAATTATCCATAAATATTGTTGAGTGTCCTGGATCATCACCGCTGCCCTTGTGTTGTGAGATCAACCCCAGTGTTTTTTTCTTCGTTCTACTTCCTGTGCATCAACTGAGTCCCGTTTGTCATTCTGTATTCAAACCCTGTGTCATCCTTCACTCCCAGTTCCATCACTGTCTCCTCTACTTCTTTTCTTCTTCCCCTGTTTGGTTTCTTTGTGCAGTTTTACTCTGGAGTTTGCCTTTGTATTTGCTTTGATTCAATCACTTATTTTGGCAGTTTTGACTCATAAAAATCCCCATAGGGTTCCACTGTGTATTTCCCCATCCGCAGTTAGAACTACAGAACCAGACTACAAAGATGGCAACCCACGCCAACCATCAACCACTTCACTAAATAAGTAAGTAAAGTTTATTTATAAAGCGTCTTTCACCAGGATCACAATGCGTTTCACAACTAAAAACATACAGAGAAAAATAGTACTTACACAAGTCAGTTCCATAAAAAATAAAAAAATAGAATAGTGAACACACTTTAGATGGGCCTTTGTACGGTGAGGCGAGGAAGCGGGGATAAACACAAATTTCTTAAGTTGCGACTTGAAACTGGACTTATATGTTGGTTATAAAGCGAGCAAAACTATTTTATGAAATGCTCAGATACAAACATTTAGAAGAATAAGTATAAAAAGACTTGAGGAAACTGATCATTTTTAGTGCTGCCTGGTGGATCTGGCATGACGTTCACAAAGCAGTCTTTAGCCTCTTTTATATGTTATCATAACTTAGCATTTTTAAAAGCTTCTGTCTCCATCTCGGAGAGCTCGTGGCAGTGAAAGGCAGACTTTTGATAGGACCCCACTCTCCAATAAAAAAAAAACACCCCAGCGCAAAGTAGCAGCAGTAAAACGGAGAAATGAGCAACAGAAATACCTCTCAAATACGCACACTGTGGCATCCCAGCGGAGTTTGAACAAAAGGTTTGAAAAATAAAGCTCCCCAAACAGCTGCTAGCACAAACAACGTGTCACTCTGGTTGGTGGTAGTCATTTGGCAGAGTGGTGAGCCCAGGCAGAGGCAGTGGGCAGGAGCCTTTTCAGATCGATTACATTTCTCTCTGAAAGTCTGTGCCGTAGGTGGAGAGCTGCTCCGAGAAGATTGGCAAGCAGATGGAGCGAGATTACTCATAGTCAATTAAAGCGACGGCTTAACTTGGACCGACATATGTGGAGAATGATGCAGAGCTCGATCGTGTTGTGTAAAAAGGTGTGGCGTGACAAGGATGATGCGTCGGTTTTATAGACAGCGCTTTTCAGGACACACTAAGACGCATCACATGTCATTATTCTTTCGACGGTGTTGATATGCTACTACTAATACTACAACTACACACATCAGACTCATTCTAGGGTGAAATGTGGGTGAAATGTCTTGCCTAAGGACACAAGAAGAGACTGGCACTTTAAAGCCACAGCCGCCCCACTGTGGCACCTGGTGTACGCAGAAGTCTCCCATCACGGTACTAACCAGGCCCTGCCCTGCACAGCTTCTGATGTCTGACAAGCTCTGGCTTTTGCATGCATGTATGGCTTACAATATCATGAAAAACAACAATATCTCATATTTCAAACTGTGTATTTGTCCTTTGAACTTGAGATATGGTACATGTACGTATATATGCACTTATCTTGTGTTGTGTGCTCATTTTCCCTACTGTTCTGTGACTTGTGATGCAACACTGAATTTTCCCCACTGTGGGACAAATAAAGGATTTGTTCATCTTAATCTTAATCTGTTTGGTGGAGTTTGACAATCAGAAAACACGAATAGGACTTTGGGTTTTTATCAAGAGCGTTCCCCAAGTCCACGTGTTGGCGTGGAGTTTCCTCCGGGTGCTCCGGTTTCACTTATCATTATAAACTTCTACAATTTCTCCCATCTCTCTGACCTTCCTGCAGCCAACACATTTAGTTTTTGGTAGTTTGTTAATGTGGGCAGCTGGTCATTTTCTTGTTTCTTATAACTTGGTGGAAGCTTATGGAGTTACAAGCAGAAAACATTTTAAGACTTGTAATACTCACCATAAATGTTTTACTGAAGATATTGGGCCTCATTCACGAACGGTTCTTAGGAACAGATTTGTACGTAAATCCTACTTACGCGGTTTTTACGAAGAAAGTGGCATTCACGAATATTTCTCGTAACCAGAATTTCTCTTGGGCAAGTACAAATCCTACGAGTCCTCAGGAGCACTCGTACGCATTCAGTGCCGACATGTTCACACGCCGGGGTTTGTCCTCTTTGGTGAAGTTTAATAAAAATACAACATTCCAGTGATATGTCCGTCATATCGATGTATGTATTTATTTATTTGTAGTAATCTTTATTAGTAATCTTTATTTATATACCGCCTTTTTCACTGCAGATCTGGCCTACTTTTTAATTCATTTTGAAATGAAATGTGCCAACGCTTTATCAAATACATTGGAAATCTTGCCGTGTATTAGTGACCCCTTCCTATTTATAGGGGGCATTTCTTTATCCACGGGCCACAGAACAACGGCATATATACTGCTGCTGCAGGAGGTTACTGGGTCCGCGCTGAGTCTCTGCGCTGCTCTCACCCATGGATCTATACGGGTCTGCACTGGTGTCTCCCATGGATCTATACTGGTCTGCACTGGTCTCTCCCATGGATCTAGACGGGTCTGCACTGGTCTCTCTCCATACGGGTCCGTGCTGCATGCTCCTGGATCCATACGGGTCCGCGCTGGTCTCTCAAGTCTGGTCTATGCGGTCTCTCTTCGGTCCGCGCTGGTCTCTGCGCACCGGTCTCTCCAGTCAGGTCACTCCAGTCTATGCGGTCTCTCCTATAGGTCCGCGCTGGTTTCTGTGTGCTGGTCACTCCAGTCTCTCCTCGGGTCTGCATTGGTCTCAGCGCTGGTCCGCGCTGGATCTCCTCCCAGGGTCCAAAATATTTTGAGATTAATCTCTAAACATTTTGAGATTCATCTTTAAAATAATACATAATATATTTTTAAATTAAGCTCATAACATTTCGAGATTAATCTCATCATATTCTTAGATTAATCTCATAATTTTGCTAGTTCGACTTTATTATCATAAAATTTCGCCTTTTAAGTCAACATTTTATAACTTTATTCTCAGTCTGGTAAAGGAAGAAAAAAGGGTGACTATTTTGCTCCGTGTAACTCTGCTTTAGGCCTGTTGCTGTTTCCTCTGCCGTCTGCACACGGCCCTGCAGTCCCTTATATGGGCATTAATGGGCGGTTACTTATGCTAAGTACCTATGCTAATGAAGCACCTGGCACGCGCGCTGTATTTACGAGGAAATGGGATTCATCAATCTGAGAGAACAGCTGCGAACAATTCAGCGGCTTACGAGTGCGTTGATGAATCCCACGTGGGGACTTCTTAGAAATCTACTTAAGGACAACTTGAGAAGAAAGTTGAGTAGTTTCTTACGAAGTTATTCGTGAATGAGGCCCATTGTTTCTCATTTTAAAACATCAGTAAATAGTCTCCTTGACATCTTCATGGCCAAAGAAAATGAGTAAATGAATAGACAAATATCAAGAACAAAACACTTTATACTTAAAACACGATAGGAGTGGAGTAATGATAAAACAACAGGTATGTGGTGCTGGGCGAGGACTTAAGAAGGAATAGAAGCCGTGAAACTCTCGGGCCATCTGCTCATTCCTTGTTACTGGCATTTGTCACTATTGTAAGAAAAACTCTGAGACACATGTATCCTAAAGCACAAGTCTGCTTTTGTACATGTTTCTTTAATGAATGCGACAGAGCAAAAACTGAATGGATTTACATGGATCAAAGTCCTGCTTTGATCTGCACAAATATAAAAGCTTTTGATGGACCGCTTCCAAAATACCTCAACATCTACGGCACCAGTTCATGAGCTGGCAGCAGGAAAAACAGTTGTGAGCTTGTGTGCTGTGGATGTTGGAGTTTTAAAACATGATTTATGCATCTTCTCTTGTGGGTGTATAAGGCCTGTTTGACTCTGTGGAAGATACGGTGGTATAGCTTTGCCAAAAAGCAATCAGTGAATAGGCAAATATAAACAAAGAGCAGAAATATTGCTTTAAAAACACACAACAGGGCATTCTTACACAAAATGAGTTTGTTCAGTGTGTAAAGCCAAACGCCAATTTTGATATTCAGACTTCAGTTGATGGTCCTGTATGGAAGATTTTTTGTGTCATCAGATTTTGAATTTTTTTTAGCTTGAATTTTTCCATTTGAAATTTTTAACCCTGAAAAAGCATGTTTGAATATTTTTATCTTTGCATTTCAATCACTAAAAATTCAGTTTACAAATTTCAATGTGATTAAAATTTCAAAATGACATATTCACCTTCAAAATATATATATATTTTTTTCAATGAAAAAAAAAAAGACGGATTATTTGTTCCATCAGAAATTGCATTTTAAATGGACCTGAATTCATCTATTTGAATGTTTTTAACATCTTGAATATTTTTTTCTGTGAATTTCAGTCTCTGATTGTCAATTTCATAATGTTAAATTCAACAGTCAAAATTCAACAGTCAAAATTCAACAGTCAAAATTCAACGAGAAAAAATTCAATGGTGAAAAATGTACATGACACATCCGGTGTTCTGACGAGTTATGTGCTCTGTCAGTTGGTCTGCGCATGCGTCATTTTACTGAGGTAAAGACTGGCGCTAGCTTTCAGCAGGTTCATCGGTTGATAACATGAATCTAACAGGTTGATATGGGATTTCTAATGAATTAAACCAAGATTAAACCATGATTAAACCAAGGCGAATAACAAAATGATACTACATTAATTTGATGAGTTAGTCTTTTGAACATTTTGGGTAAATGTGTTCGTTTCAAATCATTATAGCTGTATATTCCTGTTTATTTAGGCTGTGTGTTTGTTTGTGTTCATGAAAACCATCACATTTGAACATTTATAGCTACAAAGGACAGGGTCCTTGATATTTGGGTCTAGTTTCCCGTGTAGCAGTTTCCACAGGACTCACTCGTGTTACTTGAAAAAGAGCTCCATGTTAAGGAATTAACAAAAAACATGTATTCCACAGCTCGAACTCTTGTACACTAAATGATATTTGCTGAGTTGTCTCTGAAATAAAGTAACAACGGTAAGAACACTGTATGGCTCCTTATTTCTTGAGCTGTGAAAAGTTACGTGCTCTTACGGCTCCTTAAACAAAGAAAAACCTCTTTCTCTCTCTCTCTCTTTCTTAAAGTGACAGTAACGTAAATATTCTAAGTTAACAAAATCTCCATTAGTTCTAAAGGGTCTAATGTAGATAACGAGAGATTCCAACGTCAGTGAAGAGAAAACAGAGTTCATTATGCGCAGACCAACTGACAGAGCACACAACTTGTCAGAACACCGGATGTGTCATGTGCATTTTTCACCATTGAATTTTTTCTCGTTGAATTTTGACTCTTGAATTTAACATTATGAAATTGACAATCAGTGACTGAAATACACAGAAAAAAATATTCAAGATGTTAAAAACATTCAAATAGATGAATTCAGGTCCATTTAAAATGCAATTTCTGATGGAACAAATAATCCGTCTTTTTTTGTAATTTTGAAATTTTAATCACATCGAAATTCGTAAACTGAATTTTTAGTGACTGAAATGTAAAGATAAAAATATTCAAACATGCTTTTTCAGGGTTAAAAATTTCAAACAAAAAAATTCAAGCTAAAAAAATCTTCCATGGTCCTGCACTGTAAAAAAAACAAAAAGAAAGCTTAAGAAAGCTTGAATCAAGTCAAATTTTAATCTCTTTTTGCAGTGTGGGCATTTTCTTCTTCCTCTGGGTCCTACAGGCTGTAGAGTAGGAGGTGTCAAACTGGCTCCAGAAAGAGCCAGCAATGTGGCTGCAGGTTTTCATTCCAACCAAGCAGGAGCACACCAGACTCCACCCATTACCTCAAGTCTTCAGGTCAAGACTGGACTCGCTTGAGGATATGGGTGGAGTCTGCACTGCAAAAAATGATGCAATACTGTATGATATAATAATTGCTTGAATCAATTGTTTTTAATCTCAATTTGAGTATATTCTGCCCGTCTTAAAACAAAGCCATTTAGTGTGTTGCTTAAAACATTTAAGAAAAAGAAAAAAAGACATTTTGCTTGTCCCCTTGTGGCCGATCTTGTTTTAAAGCAGTCAGAATGTGTTCAAATGTTATTTATTTATTATTATTTATTTATTTATTCAAGCAGGGACAGTACATATTAATGAACATATAGAAATATGCAAATATGTCAGATTTTAGCCATAGGCTAATTTCCATCTGTTGTCCCTAGACAGGTTGATGTGAAACTTCACATTCAACATCAAAATCACAAAACAATATCAGAGAAAAGACAACTACAGGACAGAGCATATAACAAGATACACATTCACAAACTGTACAAGGTACATTTGGGATTAGGGAGATACAAGGACAAAAGACTGGACAGGACAGAGGACAAGGAGGACAAAAAGTGAGTGAATGCGAAGGCGGTTTACTTCCACAAACCAGCATAAGTCAATTCATTTTGCTAAATTGATAAAAATCTAAAAATCTTAAAATAATGTTATAATTCATGCATACAAATATATTTAAAACTTAATAAAAGTGCTGTGGTGCATTGCACAGAGCCCTAAAGTGCATGTTGACAAGTTTGGGTGGATCTGAGCCACTCCTTTAAGTGACTTTTAAATGATTTGAAGCTTGGGGCTTCCCTCACAGTAGTTGGTAGTTTGTTCCACTGGACACTGCCTTTATAGGACAGGACATTTTGACCAAAGGAGGTTTTCCTCATAGGTACCTCACAGTCGCCTTTGCTCATGGACCAAGTTGTTCTCGAAATTGAGATACATTTAGCCAAATGTTAGCAGTTTTTGACTTGTTTTGTAAAACTTTTCGCAGTGTGGTGTGCTCCTACTTGGTTGCAATGAAAACCTGCACCCACACCAGGCTTTTGAGGACCGGTTCAACACTCAAACCACACAAACATGAGATAGCCCCGCTCAATCCAACCAGTTTTTTTTCTGCAAGTCCATTGGCCAGAGTTATTCAAATGCTACCCTCATGGCTGAACATTGGACCCATGTCGATTTGAGAAGCGTAAACTAAAGACTCGTGTAGGTCTTCCACACCTCACACAGCATGTGACAACCAGGAAACCACACTGTTTCCTCCTTGTGCCGCCAGAACAATTGGCCACTCTTTTGCAAAAATTGATTCCGCCGTCTAGCTAGTTTGTCTGACATAACGGACCCTACTGCGCTTGTTTAGTGGGATTTATGAGACGCTCTTCGGCTAATGACTCGCAATACACTCGGAAAGGTCACGACTACACTTGCTGTCTCAAACACCAGCACAAACAAGACACAATGTATGAATATGTAGAAGTGTAACAATGCTGTAGCTGGCATTTCTTACAGCGGGGAGCTCTAATTGGAGGTTCAAGCTACAGCGAGTCCTGGAAGCCAATAATTACCGGCTTTCTCCCACTGAGGGGAACAGGAAGTCAGGGGCTTATAGAGTCCTTCCACAGCAACAGACTATTACCAGGACCAGGGCTGCATGGGGAGTCATTAGTGCAGTTAATACTTAGCATTTATGTGACTTTTTCAAGAAATTGCACTATAGTATCTACTCTAGTAGATGGATTGTAGTAAAATATACAGTACATTTTACATTATTCTATCACTTTAGCTCCAGCTGCCCTGGGGTAGTAGAATACAATTCAATTCTATGTATTTTTGTATTGCCCTAAATCACAACAGAAGTCGTCTCAAAGGACTTTTCAAAATGAATAATTTGCCAACAACACGTCAGAGAATCAAGCAGTAAAAATACAGACATAGAATAATAATAAACACATAGGAGCCGTTGGTCCATAGGGAACAGGATGACCAATGTCAATGTTCATGTTTAATAAAAGTTCAAAAATGTATGATCCTACTGGTCACATGACTCCAATGTTTCATGAATTGTGTCGCGCGACCGAAACGGTTTCAAGCAGGGAAACTCATATGTATACATTTTACACACACACAGGTCCATGATTCTTTTCATTCTATACTTTTATACAAGACAATTGTATTTCAGCATGTACTGTAGCGCTGTGGAAAAAAACATTTATTTCTAAAAAGGAAATAAAAGAGATTTGATTGAAAAAAATTGCATCCCAAATAGTTTTGATACTTATTTGTACGTCCACTCTGTGTAAAATGTAAAATAAATCATGTGATTGAAGATTTAAGCTAAACAGGATCCACGACTCTCCATGAACACACTAAAAACAGGACAATGAGCCCATAAATAAAGCTGAAGAACATAACTTTCTTGTTTCCTTAAACAAACAACACTTTTTCAACAGAAAGGGTCTCATACAAGTACATTTTGACAAAAACATGTTAACTTTTGCATAACTGTAAGAACCATGTGATTAACAGTATGTCATTCTGTGCTACTGCTGATTGCAAGAATGCTCCTCTATTCTTGACAAAGGCCTGAAATTACATGCTCCAAGAGTGCTTGAAAAAAACTCTATCAATAGTGAACATTATTTAGTGGTTTGAAAGTTAGATAATTAAGCAACACGATAAAGCACATGCCTGACTATCTAACCTGCAAGGCAAGGCAAGTTTATTTATACAGCACAATTCATACATAAGGCAACTCAAAGTGCTGAACAAAATAAAAAAGCATAAAAATCATTAATAATCACAGAAAATTAAAAAGAAAGATAAAAATATAAAATCCCTCAGTTGTATGCACAGCAAAACAGAGCTGTCTTTAACCTGGTTTTAAACATTGTCATTGAGGAGGCCTGTCTCACATCTTCAGGAAGATTGTTCCAGATTTTAGCAGCATGAATCTGAAAAGCAGCCTCCCCATGTTTAGTTCTGACTCTGGGCACTAACAGGAGTCCAGTCCCTGTGCTCCTCAGAGTCCGGGCTGGTTCATATGGGACTAACATGTCACTAATATATTTTGGTGCGAGGCCATGGAGAGACTTGTACACAAGCAGAGCTGTTTTAAAGTCTATTCTCTGAGCCACAGGAAGCCAGTGCAGAGACCTGAGAACTGGACTAATGTGGTCGTACTTCCTGGTTCTAGTCAGGACTCGAGCTGCTGCATTTTGAATGTACTGCAAATACTCTGCAAACCAAGAGACGAACCATACGTCTATGGCTCTGAACAAGAGGTAAAGCCTGCTATCGCCCCAGATGTTTAGTCGCTGCTTCAAAGCGTTTACAAACCCTGCTTCAATATCATGGACACTTTCCATTTGGCTCCTTGCTTTTGTAGAGAGGCCGATCAGTCAGCGCCGCCTTCCTCTGTGTGAGGCTGGTGTCAGGTAGGGGCCTATGGGAGTGCTAATTAAGAGCAGATCTCCAGCAGAGAGAAGTGCCGAGGCCTCACATTGAACCGGCTGCTTCATCTATTTTCTGCAGAGCCAGCGCGAGAGGGGTTTCAAACACTATACTCTGGAAATAACCACACAACAATCGGCGTCTGAAACCAGCTGTGAAATTGGCCGGCGGAAAATCTACATCATGAAGCGAAGCGATGGAGGACATTGCTTGCAGATTGGGCGACTAAAGTATAATATTGATTTACTCGAGGTTATCAAAGACCTGCTCTAAAAAGGAGCAGAGTGCGACAGTGATTTCGGATTGAGAAAATGGGAGATTGAATGGAGCGGTCTGTATTAGAGATCGACCGACAACTCGACTCAAAAACTTTATTATCCCCCACATTGTTTTCTCCTTTTGAGCTTTCTGTCTTTCTTGAATTATACGTGCATGTAAAAAATATAAAATACATTGTGAAACTGCTCAAATAAAAATACTACTACTACTACTACTACTACCACTACTACTACGTGGTGAAGCAGACATGGGGTTTGACTCTCTTTCTTGTTTTTAAGGATTTTTTCCCAGGTCCAGGGTCTAAGGACAATGGTCATGATCATCACAACATTCATTCATGGACATTGCGACACGATAGCACTCTCGCCTCTCAGCAAGGTCCTGGGTTCAAATCCCGGTCGGAACAGGGTCTTTCTGAGTGGAGTTTGCATGTTCTCCCCGTGCCTGCGTAGGTTCCCTCCGGGTACTCCGGTTTCCCCTACCACTAAAGACATGCTCACTAGGTTAAATCCTCCAGCTCTGGTAGTACTGACCAAGCCAAGCATCAACATCTGGAGATGGGTTCCCGGGCGCTGTTGCTTCAGCGACCACTGCTTCTAACGTAAGCCTTTGCGGCGTCAGGATGGGTCAAATGCAGAGGATGAATTACCCTACAGGGATTAATAAAGTGCACCTTTTACCTTTTACTGGGTCATCTGCCTCTTATGAACCAATGGCTCTATTTGTTTTTTATCATTAGATTTCTTGTGTTTGAACTGTTTGATTCTCTGGTCTGTGTTGGTGAATTCAAAATGTGTTTTGTTTCTGCTCATAGTAAGTTATAGTAATCGGGTAAGGCTTCTATAAGTATTTCACTTCAGCCTAAATCATTTCAGTCATATTTTATTTATGAACTGTATTGTCTGAGTTGTGAAAAAAGGGACCGAACAAATAAACAACAACTACTGCTATAACGGTTTTGTAAAGTCCTCCAAGATAACTACTGTTGTGATTTAGGGGGTAAGGGCAAAGGCTAATACGGTAGATAGTATTTAGGCGAACTGGATTTTGAAGAGAATAGATTTATTTTAAAGAAGACGACGAAAACGTACGTATGTGCCCAAAACTAAAAGCTGTCATTTGTCAAATCAACTGCTCTTGGACTTCTCGTGTTAAAAAACTCAACTTGTAGAAGACCAAATGAAAATCGTTGGTTAAGCACTTCAGTTTGATATCTTGCTATCTATCTATCTATCTCTCTGTGTATCTATCTATCTATCTAAGTATGTATCTACAGTGCCTTTGCGAAAGTATTCGGCCCCCTTGAACCTTTCAACATTTCGCCACATTTCAGGCTTCAAACATAAAGATATAAAAATTTATTTTTTGTCATGAATCAACAACAAGTGGGACACAATCGTGAAGTGGAATGACATTTATTGGATAATTTAAACTTTTTTAACAAATAAAAAACTGAATAGTGGGGCGTGCAATATTATTCGGCCCCTTTACTTTCAGTGCAGCAAACTCACTCCAGAAGTTCAGTGAGGATCTTTGAATGATCCAATGTTGTCCTAAATGACTGATGATGATAAATAGAATGCACCCGTGTGTAATCAAGGCTCCGTATAAATGCACCTGCTCTTTTGATAGTCTCAGGGTTCTGTTTAAAGCGCAGAGAGAACCATGAAGACAAAGGAACACACCAGGCAGGTCCGAGATACTGTTGGGGAGAAGTTTAAAGCCGGATTTGGATACAAAAAGATTGCTCAAGCTTTAAACATCTCAAGGAGCACTGTGCAAGAAATTATATTGAAATGGAAGGAGTATCAGACTACTGCAAAGCTACCAAGACCCGGCCGTCCCTCCAAACTTTCATCTCAAACAAGGAGAAGACTGATCAGAGATGCAGCCAAGAGGCCCATGATCACTCTGGATGAACTGCAAATAACTACAGCTGAGGTGGGGATGGTGTGTTCAGGGTGATGAGCTGTGTTGCTTTTACGCCAAACATATCGTTTTGCATTGTGGCCAAAAAGTTCGATTTTGGTTTCATCTGACCAGAGCACCTTCTTCCACATGTTTGGTGTGTCTCCCAGGTGGCTTGTGGCAAACTTTAAACAAGACTTTTTGGATATCTTTGAGAAATGGCTTTCTTCTTGCCACTCTTCCATAAAGGCCAGATTTGTGCGACTGATTGTTGTCCTATGGACAGACTCTCCCACCTCAGCTGTAGTTATCTGCAGTTCATCCAGAGTGATCATGGGCCTCTTGGCTGCATCTCTGATCAGTCTTCTCCTTGTTTGAGATGAAAGTTTGGAGGGACGGCCGGGTCTTGGTAGATTTGCAGTGGTCTGATACTCCTTCCATTTCAATATAATTGCTTGCACAGTGCTCCTTGAGATGTTTAAAGCTTGGGAAATCTTTTTGTATCCAAATCCGGCTTTAAACTTCTCCACTACAGTATCTCGGACCTGCCTGGTGTGTTCCTTTGTCTTCATGGTTCTCTCTGCGCTTTAAACAGAACCCTGAGACTATCAAAGAGCAGGTGCATTTATACGGAGACTTGATTACACACAGTTGCATTCTATTTATCATCATCAGTCATTTAGGACAACATTGGATCATTCAAAGATCCTCACTGAACTACTGGAGTGAGATTGCTGCACTGAAAGTAAAGGGGCCAAATAATATTGCACGCCCCACTATTCAGTTTTTTATTTGTTAAAAAAGTTTAAATTATCCAATTGTTACGACCCGAAGGACAAAACATATTTAAGGACACCGAGACAGGGTAAGAGTTCCAAAATAGATTTTATTTACGTATTCCAAATGAACTCTTGTTTTAATATAAATCCAATTTATGGATTAACCCAAAAAAACCCAACCCCGTGTCCAGAAACACAAAAACCCAAAGTAATCAAATTAAAGGTGGACCTGGTGGGCCAGCCGAAACAAACAAAATGGGCCGACACCGAACCAACCCTATACAGGGCCGTCCGGATCCGATGCCGACACCCTAACTAAAGAATAAAGAAAAAACCCAACTAGCTACACCCTCACACACGAAAATGTAACCACCGGACCCACCAGATCAAACAAAAACTAAACTACCGAAAGGCTACAAAACAACCAAACCATGCGGCGTCTGGAGAAGGCCGCAAGCCGGACCAGGAGGGAGCGCGCAGCGCGGGCACGCTCACCTCAGCAGGTGGAACAAACGAGGATGAGAGCAGAGAGGGACGGGAGTGCACCAGGACAGCGCCTTTTATATCCCGGCCCGAGCTGCAAAATAAACAAAACACGTTACTCATAAGTCTATCAAAAAGTTACCTTACAAAATATACTTATAAGAAAACAATATTACCAAAATTATAAAACCCAAAAATCCCTGGAAGCAAAAAAAGATAAGACCTAAAACCAACGGGGGGAAAAGGTGCCCAAACATAACACCCCCACCCAGTGTCACTGAATAACTTTGAAGGCGGCAAACCAAATAACACCACCCTCAAAGTAGTCAGTGCATAGCAAACAATGGGCCACTTGACTGGGTACACCCGACAAGGAGGCTGCTTCACCGGATGCGCACCACCAACATCAGTGACACGTCCGAGCACAAGCGTCTGAGCGGGAACACCGGAACACAGCGGCCCACAAGAGAGAAGGAAATGCAACACACCAGGCCGGTGCGAAACATCCAGATGGGACAAGAAAAGAGGCAAAATCTCCAATGCCTCCGAACTGGAAAACTCTCCTTTAGCGAACGCTGCAGAAAAGACTCCGTTCTCCGGTTCAGCACTGGACAGTTCCTCCCGAACTTGAGCGAGACTGACACCCGGCAGAGAACTGACAGAGGACAGACAAACACCTGTATCTGCCCCCACCAACGGTGCACTCTCAAAGCAAGGCCTCAGCCTAGTGATGTGACATAAACCAGACCTACGCAGTCTGTCAGGCGCGGCAATGAAACAGTCTTGGTCACTAACCTTACGCGTAACTAAATATGGCACACAACAGCGTGCCTGCCAGCTCGAGCTCGGGATCGGTAATAAAACCACAACTTTACCACCGGGCTCACGCAAAACGCCCTCTCCTTCACATCGGCGCTCAGACTCTTCGCCGCTTCATCACACAAATGAGCTAAGGACACAGAATTCTGGCTATCAATCAACTGCCCTCTTGATTACTGAAAATCACTCGCAGCAGCCAAGTCCGATTCACACACACTGGACTCATGTCTCTGCGAGTCGCTGTCCACCTCAGGACCACACAGAAAGCTGTCACTCAAGTCCACGACATCTTCGTCTTTCCCACGCTTCGCGGCCGCGCGCGTAACTGCACACGCCGTGAACACATCAGGGTGTTCACGGCGGGCCAGGGCGTCAGGGCGCGTAGACAGAATAGGAACAGGTGTAACTTCCGGAGTAACCAATACTCTGCCTCCCGCTAAATCATTTCCCATAATGACAGAAACTCCGTCAATAGGAAAACTCGGGCGCACCCCAACCACCGCGTCTCCTGACCACAAATCTGAATGTATTGTGACCCTATGTAAAGGCACACCGATGTCCTGCATATTAAAGCCCCTGACCGAGACTTCAGAGCCCACTGAAGTCACCCTAGACAGTGGCAAAACTCCGTCCAGCACGAACGACTGAGACGCGCCAGTGTCACGCAATATCTTTACAGGAACCTTCTCACCATTAGCAGAACCTGACAGAAAACCATCCGTCACAAAAGGCTGAAAAACACGCGACTGCTCCCCACCACGAGTACTAACTAAAGAGACTGGTTTTGTGTTCCTCCCCTTCAGAACTGGACAATGAGCCACGATGTGTCCCCTCTTTTTACAGTAGAAACACATCACCCCACTCTCCCTTCCGGACTCAACTTTGCCACCACTGTTGAGCTGAGAATTATCAGGATCCGAAGAAGAGGACTCGCTTTCAATAACTTCACTGCCACTTTCCGCATGGTCAGCCTCGTATTTTCCATAACCAACCCGTCCACTGAACACGGGCCTGTGCGTCAGGACATATTCGTCAATCAACACCGCGGCCTTACAAATGTCTGAGACTTTGTTTTCATTTAAATAAGTAGTTATTTTATCAGGAAGAGAGTTCTTCAAATCCTCCATCAAAATTAACTGCTTAAGCTGCTCGAAATCAATAATACTTTGTGAGGAACACCACCTATCAAAGAGAATTTCCTTTTCCCTCACAAAATCCACGTAAGTTTGATTAAAACATTTTCTCAATTTACGAAACTTCTGCCGGTACGCTTCGGGAACCAACTCGTACGCGCGCAGAATAGCAGCTTTTACTTTACCAAAGTCCAAACTATCTGCGGCCGAAAGCGCGGCGTAGGCCTCCTGAAGCTCTACCAGTCAAAGTACATTGCAGCAATAAAGTCCAGACATCTCTTGGCCACTTTAACGTGTCCGCTATCCTCTCAAAAATAGTGAAATATTTATCCACGTCTCTTTCATTAAATTGAGGGACTAAACGAATGTTCTTACTCACGTCAAATTCTGACGGTCTGGGCTCTCTGTACCTCAGCTCCAATTCCCGCAAACGAATCTCCGCGTCCAACTCCCTCTCTCTCACAGCAAACGCAATCCGCTGCGACTCCACTTCCAACTCTTTCAGCCGCACAGCCTCATCCCCAGACCTGGATGAAGAACGTGGGCTTCCAGACAAGACGGATGCAGAAAAAACACCCTTCTGCACTAAGGCTGACAGCAAATCAGCTTTCAACACAGCCTTTTTAGCCTGTCTTGAAACAGCAACTTTCACATGCTCAGCAATAATTATTAATTGCTCTTTCGTGCATTTGTGAAAGGCCTCCAAAGTGGGCGCCTCAAAAAACTCATCGAGTTGAAACTCCATGTTCAACACGAATCCCGCTGTCCGTACCAAACTGACACGCGTAAAAATGCGACCCACACAAAAACCCTACTCTCTATACTACCTGCACAAATCACAAACCAAGTTGTTACCAAAACAAAGTCATACAAATTTCCAAATTATGTCACAAATAATACGAAAGTGACACAACTCAAGTAACAAAAACTCTCAAAAATTACTAAAGGCAAAAATTACTGTCCTAGGGTTTTCACATTGTTTTTGACGAGCCCCCATAAATATGTTACGACCCGAAGGACAAAACATATTTAAGGACACCGAGACAGGGTAAGAGTTCCAAAATAGATTTTATTTACGTATTCCAAATGAACTCTTGTTTTAATATAAATCCAATTTATGGATTAACCCAAAAAAACCCAACCCCGTGTCCAGAAACACAAAAACCCGAAGTAATCAAATTAAAGGTGGACCTGGTGGGCCAGCCGAAACAAACAAAATGGGCCGACACCGAACCAACCCTATACAGGGCCGTCCGGATCCGATGCCGACACCCTAACTAAAGAATAAAGAAAAAACCCAACTAGCTACACCCTCACACACGAAAATGTAACCACCGGACCCACCAGATCAAACAAAAACTAAACTACCGAAGGGCTACAAAACAACCAAACCATGCGGCGTCTGGAGAAGGCCGCAAGCCGGACCAGGAGGGAGCGCGCAGCGCGGGCACGCTCACCTCAGCAGGTGGAACAAACGAGGATGAGAGCAGAGAGGGACGGGAGTGCACCAGGACAGCGCCTTTTATATCCCGGCCCGAGCTGCAAAATAAACAAAACACGTTACTCATAAGTCTATCAAAAAGTTACCTTACAAAATATACTTATAAGAAAACAATATTACCAAAATTATAAAACCCAAAAATCCCTGGAAGCAAAAAAAGATAAGACCTAAAACCAACGGGGGGAAAAGGTGCCCAAACATAACACCAATACATTTTGTTCCACGTCATGATTGTGTCCCACTTGTTGTTGATTCATGACAAAAAATTTAATTTTATATCTTTATGTTTGAAGCCTGAAATGTGGCGAAAGGTTGAAAGGTTGACGGGGGCCGAATAGTTTCGCAAGGCACTGTATTTCCAAAACGTCTCAAACCTCTTTCTGTGTAGAGTTGTTCTTTCCACATCAGGGATTTGAACCTGTGACCTTCTCTACAACCCCACATGTTACGGGAACTAACCACTTCACAAAAAGAATGAAACATATACAGACCATTTCAAAAGCCTTCTTTAAATGCTCCGTCCGTCAAAGTCAAGACTGCGTTCACCGATCGCTGCCCTTTCTGCCTCAAAAGTCCGCTCTGGTTTCAGAGACTCGTGTCTTTGCTCGCCGTTAGATTCCGTTATGGTTTGAAGCTCACGTTTCTCGACTTTTTCTGACTGAACTGTGTGATTGAAGCAGACATTTTAAAAGTGAAATGTGATATATGAAAGGGGCGCTTCGAGCTCAACAGGTCAATCCCCAGATGGGGTTTCGTCAAATGTGGAATACACAAATCGCACTAAAGACTTTTCATATAGATACTATTTCAAAGTCAATCATGAAAACAAACTGATTGTATATCGCAAACCAATTAAAAAGTAGAATTTGGGAGGACTAACATCAATACAAACTAGAAAGAAAACACCCATTCCTCTTTACTTAAAAAAACAATTATGATTCTAAACCTAAAGCAATGGAAATCATGAGAAAAAAGCTTTCACGGAGAAACCCTGACTAAAGCTCAGTTCAGACGAGGGCTAGAAATGGGAAGCAGTTACTGAGAAATATTAAACAAGGTAAACGTTGTTCTTAACTGTGAGACAATTAAAAAAACAGTTAGCCGAGGAGCTAACGAACGCTAACAACTGCTAACTGCTCCACCCAGCGGCTCACCACCTCTGCTACTGTGGACCTTAAGTAACTTTTAGAATATTGTATTTATTTGTTTGTATAGATAGATATGTTTTTGCTGTTGGACTCCTGAATTTCACCTACGAGGATCAATAATGTATCTTATACAGTATATCTATCTGGCTATGTATGTTTCTATGGTACCGGCACTGTCTCTGCGAGTGGAAGTTTTGATAATAAAGATAATAGAATTGAACTTAACTGGAAACAACCCTTATGATGAGTTGGGAACCGTTATTTTTTTTTTATCATTTGTAATCGTAAAATACTTCCAAAATAATAACATCTATGGCTGGTTGTGTGAAGTGTACGAGAAAGTGGCAAACAAAGCCGACTACACTGAATCTCCAACAAACGCCAGTGGCCTTTTTGTACTGGGCGATTGAACAAGGAGCTTACTATTTTTCAGTAGCACTTTACATTTGCTCTCCATGTCCGCTGAGCGCCTTGGGTTAAGCAGATAACAGCGCTGAGTTAGAGGAGTCTGAGCCGAGCGAGGACAGGCCGTAGATCAGCAGCAGCCACTGATGGATCCTGCCTCAGGGACCTCCACCCTCTGGCCCTCGCAACAAATCAGGTCCAAGCAGGAAGCACCGTCTCTGCACCAGAGAAGTTCAGACAATTATAAAGCACCATATATTACTTCCCATGAACATCACACAAATCTGCGATGGTTCTGTGCTGTGAGAGGGTTTGACTGTATACGCAGAGATGTTTCACAGACATTAGACCAATTCATTTCAATGTATTTTTGTATATCACTGCAAAAAGTGGTGAAAATTAAGTCAATGATATATCTTGCTTTGAGCTTGTTTTGACTGCCTTAGAACAAACAAGCTAAATGGTCTTGTTTTAAAAAAGATACAAGAAATGACTACCTTGGAATGAGAAAATAAAGCAACAGTTTGTGAAATAACTAAAATGGTTTTGTCCCATTGGCAAAACTTATTTTAAGTCAGTCAGAATGTACTCAAATAAGGATAAAAACCATTCAATTCAAGCAATTATTACATCTTTTTTTTTTGCAATCTAGCCCTAAATCACAACAGCAGTCGTCTCGGGGGACTTTACAAAGTTGTCAACTCACCAACAACAGATCATATAAGAGTTTGAATACAGGAAATGCAATAATAACAAACACATACTGTAAGAGCCATTAGTTCACAGGGAGTGGGATGACTAATGTTCATAAATGTTTTTAAAAATCCTTAAATGTCCTGGATCATCACTGGCCTTAGGACCCTCCTGCATCAGCAAGGAACGACGTAAATTGGGTCGGAAGAAAGGCTGTTTTGTTTTTTAATATAAATATATCCAGCATGAAAACGCCACCTGTTAAACCGCAACAATGGGGCTACATTATGGGGAAAAAAATCCATGTAACTAGTTCCAGGCTCTAATCAAGTTTGCTTCTCACATGTACAGTATGTATTTTTGGCCATCTTTAGATCAGATTTTTCAGACAGAAAAGTGAAACAGAGAGGACCAACTTCACTCCAACTTCAGCCAATCAGCTCTCGGCACAAAACACAATAAAGTGACTCACAAGGCTCTTTCTAAAAGTTGTGCAAAAGGTTTTTTTTTTAAGACAGCATGTATTAGTCTGATTGTTTCACCACATTTTACATCAACAAAACTCTTTCTGTTTGGACTGTATGCAGCTATAGAAGTGATGTGTCCCAGCTTTAATGGAACACACAAGAGAGATGTACAAATGCAACAACTAAGCAACTCCTCATGCCGTAAGGAAAGTTATAAAGTGAGTATTGTTTTGAATTGTGATCAGCAACATGAAGGACCAAGATAGACAAAAATGAATTGCAACATGTTTGACAAAAAAGTAGAGTATTAAGTATTTCAGGCTTGACTTATTCTAATGACATGTTTTAGCCAAGGGAAAACACATCATGAAACATTCAGGGAAGACTCAGAAAGGGTGGATATCTCTGAACTTTAAGTTACTGTTTTTGGAGGATGACTAATGAAGACTTATGGGATCTGAGCAGACCAAGCCACTCCTGTGTCTTAAGTCCAAACCAGGACTCCAGAGTTTTTCTACAGCCAAGAAATGTTTGCAATGTGGACTTGTGATACAACATGTTTCATTCTTTCTTCATAATGTGCATCAGTGCTTGTAGTTAAGAATTACAACACAGACGTTTTTGAATACAATATTCATTATTTTTAAATGCATGTGTATATATATATTTTACAAACCTTGACAAATCTTAAAAATAGAAAAAGAAATGTACCTGAATTCCTGTTTTGCTTTTCTTTTGTCTATAGGTTTTTGTATGAACATAACTTACTAATTGCAGTTTGTAATTTAGTCATTTTAACCACAAATTGGTGCGTCCATTTGATTACAATTACCGTAATTTCGGGTCGAAAAGCAGTTAACTTTTGTCTTTGAAACTGGCGGCTTCTATTGCGATGCAGCCAATATGTGTATTTTTATTGTGATAGACTTGGTTTGTTGTCAGAGCAGAGTTTATGGACTCCATCATGTTTTAATAGCTATAGGACACTTGTTTATTGTTAAAATAGACAATAGGTGAATCAGGAACATAACGGCTACGCTGTGAAACCCTTTGTCATTAAATCATGGAGTGACTAGTTCTGCTACATTACAACGAGAACATCTGCGGCTTATATTCAGGTGCGGCCTATATGTGGACATAATGTACTTTCTTTTAACAGTTGCTGCATGGTGCGGCTTATACACAGGTGCGCCTAATAGTCCAGGAAGTACGCTAAATGTGCAGCCAAAAGTGAAAGAGTTAAAGATGTTTTTATGGCTGCAACAAACCTTTCATTTGATTAATCAATTAGATAGTTCGATCCAGAAACACCTGTGAAGATTTCTCATACATTTGCCCAAAACAAAGCTTGTTTGAGTAAAAAAATACTTTGCAAACACATTGATTTAATTCTGCGGTCATTATCGATAATCGCTACATTGTGATTGATCCATTCTCTTGCTACAGCCCTGGAGGGTTTGTCTACACTTCCCTCTGATGATGGTATTTGTACGACCTCTTCAACACGGTGGACTCTAATGACCAGCGGACAGCGCAGCAGAGTCCAGTCAGAGTTCAGCAAATCTACATAATCTCTCAAATCTACTGTGACAAAATGAGGCTGCGGCCGCACAGATGCAGAGAAGCGGTTTTCCTTCTGGAGCGGAGGACGTCTCACCCAGGTCCTGGCAGAGCAATTAACCACAGTAAATGAAATGATATGTGTTTAACCCCCACCACAGAAACTCAAGTCTGGACCTAAATGTACGATAATGGAAAGAGAGAAATATGCTTAACGGTTTTAACTGCTTAATGACTGCGGTGCTCTTTCCAGTCTGTGTTTATAGTGATTCCACATGAAGCAAAAACACATAGATCTTAGCAGGACATAATTGGTGTCAAGATCAAATGGAAAAACCTAATAATTTATTTTCCATTAAAAAACTTCATCATGTAAATAAAAATAAAAATAAAATACTCCCATCCTCTTATGTACCTAAATCCAATTGCATTACTATACATTCTAATTAAAGTATATCAATGTTACCCTTTTCTCTTAACAAACTTGTGTTATTTTGAAAGAGAAAAACTTCAATACAAGTGAATATTCTGAAAACCCACCAGCAGAACTGCACAACGCCTCGGACAGACCTCCTCATTACTCGGTCTGGAGAGCCTCATCAGTGTTGTGTTTTCCTTTCACTAATTTTCTCCGACATTGACTTCAGCATCCGAGCAGCGTGTAGTGATGCAGATGTGTGTTCTCAGTCTGGGACATTCCTCTCAGCAGACCATCCAATGTTCAGTTCACGAGTTTCCAGTGGGTTGAGGAGAATCGGGGACATTGTATATTGGGACACCAGTATATTTTGACAATAAACGAGTGTCCTATGGCTGCTAAAACTTCATCAAAATAATAATATAATATAAGTCAATGAATTCTGCTCTGACAACAGCACACCACTTTCACAATAGAAAAACACATATACCGCCTCGCTATATAAGCCACCGGGTTTAATGAACTAGAAAAAAGTAGCGCTTTTTAGTTAAATTACGGTAGTTACATTTTATCCATCCATCCATCTTCTTCCCCTTAATTCATTTCTGGGTCGGAGGGTGGCAATCAGAGCTGCACCCAGTTCACCAGCCCCTCACTGATCCTCCTGCAGGTGGCGAGTCCACAGGAGCCTTGATCTTTCAGTGGGGGCTTCAGGCAAAGTGGGGTTAAGCGTCTTGCCCAAGGACACAATGAAAACAGACATCAGTGGGAGTCATGAAGCAGGTCTTGTGGTGGGCTCGAACCCACGACATCCAGGCCCAAAGGCCAATGCTCTACCAACTGTCGCCCCTAGTTACATTTTAGTTGTTTGAAAATGATGTAGATCAGCCAGTATGATAAAAGTATGTACAGTATACAAACATACACAAACACTGCAATTCAAAGAAAAACTCTGTGTATGTATTTGATTACATGTTTTACTTTCCAGTTATTTCAATAGATTACTTCCTCCCGCTTGCAACACGTCCTGTAGCCGTAGGGACATGAGAAGTATCTGTACCGAAGATCAGGACAGCAGCTCAGACCATCTCCCCTGCCCTCTGCTCCCATAATGCACTTTGTTCTCAAGCGATCGCCCCTTTGCTGACAGGCTTGTTGACATTGTACAGTGAAACAGCTGGAGCCCAACGCGAGGCCAATGACTTCTCACAGAGGCAAAAGAAACTACTTCCTGCTGCCATAAATACTACATCAAGACAAGGATACAGGCTTCTCCCACTAAAAATATACAGCCACTTATTGTATTTGTCTAGCAATATTCAATTGTTTGGTTTTGCCAGTAAGTGTAAAAACATGATACAAAGTGGGTCATACCTCAAAATAATCCTGAATCTTTCTGGTAATATGCAGTGAAGAAGGAAGGTAAAACTATATTGGTAACAACGCTGGGAATACCTCGTTTGAATGTCGGGTCAGAAATGGTTTGCTTTAAAGCTGGGGAACCTAACTTTTTTGTTTCATAAATAATACATGTTTTTGTTCCCACGGAAAGAGTCTTGTATAAGTAACAGTTTGCGAACAAATCAGACATGCCATTTTTATCTAAGTTATCTCTTACATACGTACCCAGTTTATGATTTCTTGTTCCTTACAATGGCAATCAAATCATTTTTATTCTGAGTGCTTGTAATGGCCCACTTCTACCTTTAGGAGCAGCACTCTATTATATTTGACATATTTCTCAGTGAAATGACTGTCTCTAAATCGTAAAAAAAAAATATATATATATATGGTTTGGGCTTTGATAGCACTGCTAATTTCCACAGATTTCCTGACAATATTTTTTTACATTGTAGATTGTTCAGAAATAAGTGTTTGCGTTTGGGTAGTTGGATAGTGTAATAGCTTTAAGCAGCCTTGCACTGTAAAAAACCCTAAAATATAAGATCATTATTGTTTGAATAAAGCGTCATATCATTTTCTACCCCTTTATTAATCCATTTCTGGGTCGGGGGATGGCAATCAGAGCTGCCACCCAAGTCTCATCGCTGATCCTCCTGCAGGTGGTGGGTCCACAGGAAGATGGCCTTGGTCTTTCAGCGGGGGCTTCGGGAAATGTGGGGTTAAGTGTCTTGCCAAGGACACAAAGACAGCAGACATCAGGAGCAGGAGACATGGGTCGTGGTGGGCTCAAACCCATGACCAATAGGTCCAAAGACCAGTGCTCTACCAACTGAGCTACTGTCGGCCCTGCTTGAATTAAGTGTTTTTATCTTAATTTGAGTTTCTCAAAAAAAGACATATGTTCAAGGTGTTCAAGTCGTATGTCAAGAGTTTCAAGTGTCGTTTTTTTCTCTTTCCAAGGAATACATTTCTTGAATTTTCTTGTATCTTTTAAAAACACAACATATTTCCTTGTCCCGTTGGCAAATCTTTTAGTTTAATTAAGATTGAAAAAAACACTTGACTCAAGCATTACTTTGTGTTTCATCACTTTTTTCCAGTGTGTGTCTAGATTCCTCTGCAGTAACCTCTAAATCCTGCCCAAAACGCAAAACAGCAAAGAAGCTCAAACAAAGAGCATAGTTTTGAATAATATAGTTGTTTTGGTTGAATGAGACAGCTTGATTTTCGAGGCAGAACTGAGATATTAGGCTGAAAGAAACCACAGAGCTCCCTGACACGTGCTGTGAAGCTGTGCAGGTAAATAAAGTCTCATTAACGCCGCAGTGTCACAGACTGTCAGCCTTTCTGCTATCGAGAGGCCGCAGTCAGACTCAGAGCCTTGGAAACCGGGAAAGTGAGTAAGAATATTATACAAACATGTGCTGGTGTTGGCCTCATTCTGATGTCATGACTGTTGCCCAAAACCGATGACGCATTTATTAGCATTGGACAAGGTTTTGGGTTTGAGACCAACAGTGGAGCTTTTTGGAATGTATTCTGTCATTATAGTAAGGCGAATCTGGTAAGAAAACATGTGATTCTATTTGGACCAAAGTTAGGACTCTGCAGCCATTATTCTCTCATTCTCATGTCATGGATTTGAAAGTGAATGTTCTTTTCAAATTGTGAAGAGAGAGGGGAAAATTTCATGTGCAAGAATCAGTTAGACCCCCATAATCAACAAAAGTGGCCATACCTGCATGTGAAAGCCAGATCCTGTCAGACCTCTGAAGCTAAGCAGGGCGAGGGTCTGGTTAGTACTGTGATGGGAGACTTCTGGGTACACCAGGTGCCACAGTGGGGCAGCTGAGGCCAACCGATATGGCCTTGAATGAGTCTGGTGTGTGCGTGAATGGTCGGTGTCATTGGGTTAATGACACTTAGCTAGTTACATGATACAGTACAAACATAATAGCAAATAAATCATACACCAGGAGAGATGGTTTGATAGAGAGAGGGTGGACGCTGAGAGGCTACATGATGTTGGTAGGTAGCATACCGCGACCAAGAGAGCTACTAGCAAGCTGATTCCCACCTACAGCATATATCACTTCACAACCTGGCCTCTCCGTACTTATCTGACCTCCTCCACCCTGCCACTACTGTCCGCACACTCCGCTCCTCCTCCACTCTCACACTCTCCGTTCCCTCAACCAGACTCATCACCGTGGGACACAGAGCCTTCAGCCGTTGTGCCCCCCAGCTCTGGAACTCTCTCCCCCCTGACCTCCGTACCATCGACTCTCTCCCACTCTTCAAATCCAGACTCAAAACCCATCTGTTCAGACTGTCCTACCCCACCTAACACACACGCACCCACCATTCCATATTGTACTTTACTGTTTTATTCTGTTGATCCTGTTTTTAATGTTTTTATTATGCTCTGTACAGTGTCCTTGGGTGTTTAGAAAGGCGCTTTTAAATAAAATGTATTATTATTATTATTATATATCTCGCAGGTCTCACCCGATTGTTCAGTTAGGGGGACTAGACAGAAGACAGTGGTGGCCCCAGCAAGTTGGGCAGGACAGAAACAACAGGAAATGTAAAAATAACAAACGCATAGGAGTCATTGTCCCATAAGGAGCGGGATGACCAATGTCCATACATATATCTGTGTTAAATCACCTTCTACACATTCACGTCTACAAATGTTATTATTGACCCTTTAAGTCCCACTGAGATTACATGTTTTTAATGGTAGGGGAAACTGGAGCCCCTGGAGGAAACCTACACAGACACGGGGAGAAAAAGCCATCTCAGAAAGGCCCTGTCTGGAGGTGGAATCGAATCCGGGACCTTTTTGCGGAGAAGGGAGAAGGCTAACCACTCAGCCACCGTCTTAGAACCTCAATGCCAAGTTCAACTCAGCATATCAAAAAATATATAATTAGAAACTTGTTTGAGAAAGCAAAAAAAGATCAAACGGTCCTCAACTGAAACCATTTCAACCGGAGATTTTGAGAGACACTCACTCGAACAAGCTAAATCAAAACGTCAAAGACTTCCCCCCATCTCTTGACAAGTCTAAATCTTCGCTGACAATCTTTTCAGACACATCCATTGTCTCATTTGTGCTGACAGCGAACAACTCCAAGTCCCACACACACACACACACACACACACACGTACACGCATGTTACAACACAAAGCTTTTTGCTCGGCGTCGGGTTGATTCACTTAGGCAGCGTAATCACTCAAAAGATGCACGAGGCGAGATAGCACAAAGAAAATGAATTCGGCTGTGGTAATCAAAGGGGAGATAAGAAGAGCGGAGAGAGAGAGAGGAGAGCGTTGTGCGTTTCGTTGCCAAGTTTGTTTTTGTTTTTTTCTGTTGTAGTTGCGCAAGCAGCCGACTGTCACTCACTCACAGCAAAATGAGATCCAGCGGAGGGAATACAAAGCAGCTTTTCAACGCAGGTAGAGGCGAGGTGAGGAGAGCGCGAGGGTTAAAGTCAACCCAGAGAGAAAGTCTTCAGAATCAATTAGGAGTACTGATCGCTGAAGAGGTAGCACTCAGGATTTGGGATGGTTCCTCGCGGGTGTGTTTTTAGCTTCTGTTCATTTTTGATTAAAGCAAATTAACGATAGCAAGGACTTCTCTTTTGTGGTGAATTACAGTAAGGATCAGAAACTATGCAAAATATTTGAAGCCTGTGTTATTGGCCAATGATGCAAAATACCAAAAACATATAAAGTCATTAATAGGAACTTGGAACTTAATTGAAATTGTATCCATTGAAAACCTATTTTTAATATTTTTTTGAATTTTGCTGTGGGGAAGTTTGTCTTCTGCATTCGACCCATATCCTTCCATTGCTCTCCATTGCTAACCCTAACCCTAACCCAGGGAGATAACATGTGTGTGCACATTATGTATCCCCGTAGGGAACTTTGTCCTCTGCATTTGACCCATCCTGCAAATGCCACTAGGGTTTCTGTCAGAAGCAGTGGTCGCCGTGGTAACAGCTCCCGGGAACCCATCTCCAGATGTTGATGCTTGGAGAACATGCAAACTCCACTCAGAAAGACCTGGTTCCAACATGGTCATTACTTGATCATGCATCACATGATCAAGGGCGGCACGGTGGCTGAGTGGATAGCACTCTCGCCTCTCAGCAAGAAGGTCCTGGGTTCGAATCCCGGTCGGACCAGGGCCTTTCTGAGTGGAGTTTGCATGTTCTCCCCGTGTCTGCGTAGGTTTCCTCCGGGTGCTCCGGTTTCCCCTACCACTAAAAATATGTCCAATAGTTCTAGCATGCGCCTCCTGTACTGGCCCCGCTCCCATCTCTGTGTGGAGTGAGAGACAAATGCCCAAAATTAACAATTGTAAACCGCTTTGAGACTCAGATCTGCAGTGAAAAGGCTTACTTACTTACTTACTTACACATGCATCCTGAATCAAACCAAATGTGATATTTCTGAATCGCATCACGTCCACGTAAATCTGAAGATAGATCACGGCTCGACGGTTGGTGTAAGATCAATGATGTAGATTCTATAGCGTGGCCACACCTGCCCTACAGCGACAATTGTTTGTTCATTAACATTAATTAGTTAAAAAAAATCCCCATCTTAATGCCAGCAAACAACATTGATGGAGGTTTTTTGTTTTTTTCTTACATATATTTGGCAGCTACTACTTTGTCTAGCTGCCAGTGCGTTACACCGTGACTATAATTAGGAAATTCTAAGCAACCACGACTTCCAATGCCATGCCCATGATTATTACAACTGTCGCCGCAACTCCTTGTGGTACATGTTCAGTAATTAACCGCTGAATCGCAAATACAGCAAATTAAAATCTGCCCGTCTGCACATTGCTGTTCGGCATTATCACCATTTACATAACGACTCCCATAATTCCTCCAATCTAAAGGATGCTGGAGAGACGGAGGCAGATTTAGTCGTGTCCCGGCTCTTTGCATTAAAACCCTCCACATAAACACAAAAACATGGTGCGGGTTGCCAGGTACACAACTCCTCCAGGTGGTGCCAAGACTCAACAAGATTACAACATTTGGACAAGAGCGAGAGGACACGAGCCAAGCAGCGGGGGACTCAGCGAGGAGGGGGAGGACAATGGAGGGATTAACGTCGGCATATGTATGATCATGTAATTCTTTGATTAACAGTCATCGTTTAAGTTTTGTATTGTTCAAGATTCCCACCCGAACTTGGCCTAGATATAGCTTGGAACTGAAATCTTCCTCAATGGGACGTTTTCATCATTTGGTTTAAGGCACTTTTACCATAAAACTGAATCTCAACCATTTGGTAATGGTCTATATTTAAAAAAATTTAAAACTTCTATTAAAAAATATTTGAAAATTAAAAAAACATATTTAAATTGCTTTCTCCAAGGTGTGTACATACACGAAAAAATCGTTTTGTATAGTAGTAGTAATAGTATTTATATTTGAGCAGTTTTACAAGGTATTTTATATATTTTTTTACATGCCCATTTAATTCAAGAGCGAAAGAAAGCTCAAAAGGAGAAGGCAGAAGCAAAAAAGTATAAGAGTCTTCACCATCACACTTTTGTCACACTTCTGAACTCTCACCCTGTTAAAAAGTATGTTGTACTTTTTCTCTGTACTTTATACCGTACATGTGTTCACTTTCACAGATATATATATTCCGGAGCAGCTACATCCAGATTGTTCAATTCTTACAAACATTATCTTAGTATTGGATTTTTACTTTAATGTTATTTTGATTAGTCTAGTCAAAGTTAGTCTAAGTCTAAGTTTTAATGTCATGTCATGTCATTAATGTATATACTAGCAATAGAAGCTCTGTACAGTCTTGCATACAGTATAAAACTACATATTTATCTGTGTTGTGCATAATATCCTATTCTTGGTTAGATGCTAAACTCAATTTCCTTGCAATGTTTCTGACAACACAGTAAAATCAAATCCAATTCATCAATGTTGTACAGTTGTTGTTGTACAATTCCTGAACATCAACATGTGATTCATTGACTTTTAACAAAAATCACATGAACTATTGGAAAAATCACTCACAATTGGAGAACATGCAGTCCTAATGCAGAGATATGTTTCTGTTTCGCACCAAAAGCAGCTATAACCGAAGCGTTGTGTTTACAGATTACAGGCACCTAAGGGAGCCCTGTAGGGACATAATACAGATGTAAACAAACCAATGTCTTGATAATGTTTAGAGAAACTTCTAACACTTCTGCTTCAGGTCAGACCAAACACAGGGGTCTTTAGGAGTCTAGGAAGTTGAATTTACAATAGTCTTATTTTAAATTCAGAATGGGCTGTATTTATTATTTTTCAATATTCTAAAGCATGTAGTGTGAGGCCAATGGGGCGGCCAAACTACCATTGTGTCCTTATGCAAGACACTAAACCCACATTGCAGAGGATGAGTCTAGCGGTCAGGGGGGGGCTAATGGCACAGATTAGTAGCTTACTTCCGTCAGTCTGCCCCAGGACACCCGTGGCAGAGTGACGGGTGTAGTCAGTAGTTCACTATTTGCTTGAAATAAATAAATACATACAAAATAATAATAATGATATGGGTGTCATGTAAAGCTCTATACTGTATACTTAAGAACTACACTTTTTTTTAAACATTTTTTTATTTCTTCTGACATGTATGCCTTGGATTCGACTTTATACAGTTTATGAAATACTGCTGTTAATCCCAGAATACCATGTCAACTATAAATATTCTGTCAAATTAGTCTATGAGGCTCAGCCCTTCTACTCCTAGAAACACCTCCTACACACACACATACTATCAGCAATACTCCTATGCTGATACTACTATGACACATGCAGTACTACTAATACTGCAGAACTCTCAACAACATGATGAAGAAGCATAGTATCAAATGTGTGTATGTATTTTATGTTAGTGATTTCATATGATGTGAATGAGAGTATGTGTTGTCTGTGAGAGGTTGTAAGTGTGTGTGTGTGTGTGTGTGTGTGTGTGTGTGTATTGTACATTAATATTGTTGTCATTTGATTGTATGTTATTGTGTTGTCTTTTCATGTAAACAGGGACTGCAGATGGAAATTAGCTGTTGTGTAGGCTATTGTCTGGTGATGTTTCTTTGCACTGTCGCTTTCAAAAAAAGACTAAACTAAACTAAACAGTAATAAAAACATGGCTGAACCTTGACTGAACTGAAAAACCATATTGTCAAAGAGGCAAACACAAACACAGAAGTACTACTCACTTACAATCTCACGTTCACGTCTTACCCGGACTCAAAATAACTCTCAAGTCAGACTCGAAACCACAACAACATGGCTTTAGTCTGCGGCGCTTCCAAAACGCGTGTCACTGTCAAAGCAATAAATCGTAAAATGAAATCTCCACTCACCACTCTCGCTCTTCTCGATCACGTCCACCGTCTCCCCGGCTTTGAGGTTGATTTCCGAATTCTCCTGCCGCTCGTAGTTGGCCACCGCCACGTACTGCTCCAGAACCATGGGCTCCGAGTTGTCAATGCCTAAGGGGTAAAAACAGGCAGTGAACCACCTCCCTTTGGCCCGGCCGCTGCACCCCAACACCCCACCGCTCCTCCCGGCAACGTGGACCCGGGACAAGGCCATGACGAGCCCCCCACCCCTCAGACCAATCAGATCTGGCAACACTCCGCCGGCATGGCCCCAAAAGTTTGCTCATAACATAGCTGAGTCAACCCCCGTCCCATATTGGCGCAAGCAGCAGCAGCATTGACATCAAAACAAAAGCTTAGAATTGTCCATAAACGTTCCATAAGTGATCCATTTTTGGGGTTTTTAAAGAAAAGTCTAGCCATAAAAAATCCAATTAGGGTGAAGCGACTGTGGTGTGATTGTGTCGGAAGAGGACCGTAAGGGAATGTGACTGGAAGAATAGTGAAAAGTTTCGTCTGTGGAAAATCAACAGTGCCTCCCCCTCAACGGCTTTTGGGAGGAAGGGGGGGAGAGAACGCACGCTAACCACCGCTGGCCTTAAATAGAAACATATGAGTGGACTAGAAAGACACAGAGAGAGAGAGAGAGAGAGAGAAGGGGGGTAATAGGAAGAAGTTAGGCAGGGATGTTTATAAGGGGTGGCCATGAAAGGGAATGACCACCATTGAAATGTAATGGGCAAAAATTGATCAAAAATAAGTAATGTTTTGACTCCCTTAAAACAAGATCTGCCAATCAGTTTTAAGAAGATACAAGAAATGTCTACCTTGGAAGGAGAAAATAACGCAATTTTTTTTATTACCTCATATTTTACCATTTTTTGCAGTGCACCACTCAAAGATTATGTTGAATGATTGTATATGTTGAAGAGTATACAATGAACAATAGCCAAGAGGAGAGATGCATTGTACCAGGTTGTAGCAGTCGTGCAAACTTACAAAACTACTTACTAGCAAAAGAAGACGGATGCATGACTATACATTTATAAAGCAGAAATTAATTAACTTAATTTACCATACAAGTTATGATAAAACTACCCTGCCCCCATTCTTCAATGAGGGCAGGGTATTTCCACAGATTCTCGATTGAATTCAGGTCTGGACTTTGACTTGGCCATTCTAACACCTGGATACGTCTATTTGTGAACCATTCCATTGTAGATTTGGCTTTATGTTTTGGATCATTGTCCTGTTGGAAGATAAATTTCTGTCCCAGTCTCAGGTCTTTTGCAGACTCCAACAAGTTTTCTTCCAGAATGGTCCTGTATTTGGCTCCATCCATCTTCCCATCAATTTTAGCCATCTTCCTGTCCCTGCTGAAGAAAAGCAGGCCCAAAGCATGATGCTGCCACCACCATGTTTGACAGTGGGGATGGTGTGTTCAGGGTGATGAGCTGTGTTGCTTTTACGCCAAACATATCGTTTTGTATTGTGGCCAAAAAGTTCGATTTTGGTTTCATCTGACCAGAGCACCTTCTTCCACATGTTTGGTGTGTCTCCCAGGTGGCTTGTGGCAAACTTTAAACGAGACTTTTTATGGATATCTTTGAGAAATGGCTTTCTTCTTGCCACTCTTCCATAAAGGCCAGATTTGTGCAACTGATTGTTGTCCTATGGACAGACTCTCCCACCTGCAGCTGTAGTTATCATCCAGAGTGATCATGGGCCTCTTTGCTGCATCTCTGATCAGTCTTCTCCTTGTTTGAGATGAAAGTTTGGAGGGGCGGCCGGGTCTTGATAGATTTGCCGGGGTCTGATACTCCTTCCATTTCAATATAATTGCTTGCACAGTGCTCCTTGAGATGTTTAAAGCTAGGGAAATCTTTTTGTATCCAAATCCGGCTTTAGACTTCTCCACAACAGCATCTCGGACCTGCCTGGTGTGTTCCTTTGTCTTCATGGTTCTCTCTGCGCTTTAAACAGAACCCTGAGACTATCAAAGAGCAGGTGCATTTATACGGAGACTTGATTACACACAGGAGCATTCTATTTATCATCATCAGTCATTTAGGACAACATTGGATCATTCAAAGATCCTCACTGAACTTCTGGAGTGAGTTTGCTGCACTGAAAGTAAAGGGGCCGAATAATATTGCACGCCCCACTTTTCAGTTTTTTATTTGTTAAAAAAGTTTAAATTATCCAATAAATTTCGTTCCACTTCATGATTGTGTCCCACTTGTTGTTGATTCATGACAAATAAATAAAATGTTATATCTTTATGTTTGAAGCCTGAAATGTGGCAGCATGTTGAAAAGGTTCAAGGGGGCCGAATACTTTCGCAAGGTACTGTACTTTTGTAGAATGTGAGTCAAAGACTGTAGGGAGATTTGGGATGTCGGTCGTCCATCTTGGCTCCAAAAATGTGAAATCACACCCTTAAAACCACATGTACTATCTTCTTCATTCAACACACAGGATGAGACCATAAAGGGGGACTGCCATATTATCTACGTTTGTACATTTTCATTCAATAACTGACAGGTACTGTACATGACCTCAACGGAACACCAGCCTGAGGCCACTCCAGTGAAAAAAGTCTGGACACACCACATGGGGACGAGAGAAGGAGCGAGCGAAGAGAGCATAAGAGCCTGAGATAAGAAATTGGAAAAAAGGCGAGCGAGTCTAGCCGCTGGGTTTTTGTCTTTTAGTAACATGCTAAGGCCAAACTCATGACCTTAACCTTTTCAGTGCTAGAGATGTATTATTGTATTTCGCTCTCGGCTGCAAACAAACCGATTTGATCCAACGCGAGGATGACTCACAAAGCCCTGCAAGAAACTTAAGCCGTTGCGCTGTTGCTATTGGTGACCTGAGAAGTCTATGTCGTGAGGAAGTTCATTCGAGGTCTTTGGCGTAAACATGAATATGGTCCAGCTATAATCACACAGTAATGAACGGCATCAAAAGGACATTGTGAAACGATAACAGTTGACATTTGGTTTGGACCGCGCGGTTTCGCTAATGCAGTCAGAGCGATCGTTAAAAAGAAAATACACTGAAGGGGGATTATTTCTCAGGAAATAATATCAATCAATCAATCAACTTTATTTGTATGGCGCCTTTCCAACACAAGGCCACTCAAAGCGCCTCACAACCCACATAATATCACACAAATCAGAGACATCAATAAATACATTAAAAACAGAATAAAATCACAAGTAATGAAAAAAAAAATAAAAATAAAAAATATTAAAAGCACACACGGGATTAAAATAATAAATAACCACAATGCATTAAAAAAAAAAAAAAAGAGTATGTATCAATAAAATCCTTCAGCCGTATGCACAGCTAAAAAGAACAGTTTTTAGCCCTGATTTAAAAATTGCCAGAGTAGATGCTAGCCTCACATCTTCAGGAAGATTGTTCCAGATTTTAGCTCCATAAATCTCAAACGCTGCCTCCCCATGTTTAGTTCTGACTCTTGGAACCAGTAAGAGGCTACCTCCTGTGCTCCTCAGAGTCCGGGCCGGTTCATATGGGACTAACAAGTCGCTTAAGTACCCTGGTGCGAGGCCATGGAGAGACTTGTACACAAGCAGTGCTGCTTTGAAGTCTATTCTCTGAGCCACAGGAAGCCAGTGCAGAGACCTGAGAACTGGACTAATGTGGTCATATTTCCTGGTCCTGGTCAGGACTCGAGCTGCAGCATTTTGGACATACTGCAGTTGTTTTACAGCCTGTTTGGAGAGACCTGTGAGCAGGCCATTGCAGTAGTCTAACCTACTGGAGACAAATGCATGGATGAGAATCTCCAGATCTGATTTAGACACTATGTTTCTAATTTTGGCAATGTTTTTCAGATGGTAAAATGCTGCTGATGTTACTGATTTGATATGACTGTTAAAATTTAAGTCTGAGTCCATTATAACTCCTAGGTTTCTGACCTTGCCTACAGGTTCCAGGGAGAGAGACTGGAGGTGACGAATAACGCTCTCTCTTTGTTTCTGAGGACCAAAGACAATCAATTCTGTTTTGTCTGCGTTTAGCTGAAGGAAGTTATTTTGCATCCAATCACTAATCTGTTGAGTACAGTGAAGGAGTGATTCCACTGGTCCATGTTCTCCTGCAGTAAGTGAGACATAAATTTGAGTGTCATCAGCGTAATTGTGGTAGGATACATTGTTGGAGCGTATTAACTGACCTAACGGCAGCATGTAAATATTGAACAGAAGAGGCCCCAGAATTGATCCCTGTGGCACTCCGCAGGTCAGAGCCATATGATCTGAGACACAGCTTCCCATCTGAACCAAGTATTTCCTGTCTTCTAGGTAAGACCTAAACCAACTTAGGGCAGTCCCAGTGACACCCACCCAGTGCTCTAGTCTAGCGTGTGTCATTTCGCTGGAAAGTTGAGTAACAATAGGATGGCTTAATATTTAATTAAAACGTGCTTATTTTTCTCATTGCATTGTATTTATAAGAGGAAGGCTTCAAATGGATGTTTAATTCCAAAGGATGGCAATAAATCAATAGTGCATCTGAAAAAAAAACAGACTAACAATTGTACAATGGCGAAAGTGGCCATTATGAGTGACAGGGTGTCAACAAAACAGTACAGTACAACAAAAAATATATATTCGAAAAAAGAACAGAAAAAGACATTTTTAAAAGTCCCAATGCACAAGGACAAACTACAATTTGTAGTTCTGCAAAAACTACAGATACTGCTTGCATTGACAAAAAAAATCACCAAAGGTACCACAAACTAGTACATTTAGACGGATTGGCCAATGATTAAATTTCTTTTTAACTATTCATAATTACGTTTTAGATTCATGTTTTAGAATAGAGTAAATTACAATTCAATGAAATCTTGAAAAAGAAAAAAAAAACTAGCTTTAAAATGAGATGAAACATGCCAGGCTTCCTCTAACCTAGCCTGGCCTTATCCATCCGTACACTCCGCTCAATCATCATTTTCCTGCATGTAACGTCTGGGTGTGGTCCCTGTGTTTGTGATTACAATCAGTTAAATTACATCTGACCAATCAGTGAGCGCGGGAGGCGGGTGTTGTACCTAGATGTGGGTGACGTCCAGAGTTTGCACCGAACGGGCAGGTTGTCGTTGGTTGTCGTTGGTTGTAGTTTGGCAATGGCGAAGAATACAATATTCTATATATAGCAAATGTAATCACTGGCAAAGATTGTGGTGCTACTCCCCACGGGCTCCGTTAGCGGCAAAAGAGATGACTAGGCTAAATGCTAAATGCTAATGACTCACTCGGGCGCACTACATACGTCACAGTAAACTCAGATCCAATCGTTTCAATCTGCAAAAGGAGTTAAACCCTCCCACCTGTAAACAGAGCTCAATGGAGCACCTCCAGACCTTAGTACGAAATGTAATTTGTACTATGGTGTGGTACGACCAGGCTACCTCTAACCATCAATGCTGCAAGTTTATTATTATTTGACACCTGTGCTACATGATTATGTCTCATGGTCAGCAATAAACATTATTTCAAACAATTAAAGGCAATTTAAGTTGCTATCATCACCTTTAAAGTGAATCTCGATAACGGTCTGAATTCTGGATCTTGTGAATCTCTGTGGAATATTTGAGGGTCACTGTTATTATTTTTATTTATCACTCAAAGTGAACATATTTATTTTATTTGGAATAAACAGTGGAATCTCTTTGACTGGATACGGTGAAATAGGTTTAAATAATTCGAATAGTGATAAGTTAAATTGCAAATGCATCATAATCAGTAATAATTGTCCCCTCACATATATTTTGATACACAATCAATAAAGTAAACATTTTGACGCAGACACATCATACACACAACAGACACACAACAGCACGATCGTATCAGGGGGAATGGGGTCATAAAAACACACACGTGGATTCACATCTTGCCAACGTCGGTCATGCTTATATGAAAGTATAGGTGAGCGCAGGTCTGGGCAGCACATGGGAAAAAGCTAAAATATGGAACAATAAACATGGACCAAAGGGAGAAGGTAAACTCTAAAAACATGTGCCGTAAGTCAGACGCAACTATCGTCAAGTGCCTCGAAGCCCACTGTTCATAACAATGAAATTATTCTATTTTAATGATATTGGTATTGTTATAATTTATCATTTTCATGTTCTAAAAGCGCCCCCTAGTGGCTTATGGCGTCCTGTACAAAATGCTTTAAAGAGAAACAGAAGAGAGGAAACTTTACACCATTTTTTTATTTAACCGAGTCTATATGTTTTCCATCTCTGTAGGAACGGAAGAGAGAAGGGTCTTTATATAGCAGGCCGCCGCAAGTGCCTGTTGTAAAAAAAAAAACACTGAACTCTCTCTAACTGGATTTCACACAGACTTATGGAAGAAAACTTAGTGGCAGTCAAGCGTTAATGGACTTATTTTCAATACAGATCAGCAAAATGTTGAAACTCCATTGTTTGCTCCAACAAGCTAACAGCTAAAGTTCTTACTCTGGGTCTCTCAGCAATTCTTCGTCCGGCAGAGGGAAATATTAAGTTTTGAGTTTGAGACACATTTAAATAACAATAGACTCTAAATTTAATTACGGATAAGGTAAAGGTCTGGATTAAACTAGTCTCCTGCAGGACAAAATATGTATTATTATTTTTTTATTTACTTTAATTTGAGGATCTGAATTTCACAATGTCGTACATGTTTTGAACCGAGCACAAGGTTTTAGCAGATGTTGCGCAAAACAAAGAAAGTAAGGGAAGTAAATAAACTTTGACGCAGGAATAGGCAGAAGCATAAAATATGAATAACATGTTAAAGGTATATAGGAGGATTTTCCCAAATTTCTTTTCCACTTTTTGAACAAAACTCTTTGGTCTTATTTGATGAGCATGTATCACCAGAATGACTGACAATTGTAGTAGACAATCCTCCTATAGACCAGTACAGCAAACAGTCTTGTATCAATATTTCCTTAAATGCTTTTGTCTGTCGTCCAGGACCTGTGTGTGTGTGTGTGTGTGTGTGTGTGTGTATGTGTGCGTGTGCGTGTGCGTGCTTGTGTGTGTGTACAAATGAATCAGTTTTTCTCGTCAGCGTGAGAAAAACGGTTTGCCTCCAGTAGTTAATCTGTTGCTTTAAGACCATACCTGTAGGATGGCTTGTAACTCAGCTTCCCTGGTGGGCTACGGTTGTGTGTTCTTTAGGCTAAATGCAGTAGGAAAGTAAATAGCAGTAATAAGCCTAGTTGCAGAGCGCCATGAAAGCCGGCCCGAGGCTGTAAACTCCGGTGAATCATCCACAAGCTTAACACCCCGTGATAAATTAGAGGAAATAGCCATTTTTTCAAGGGCATAAACATATCATTTACATGTCTCACTGGCTTGAGTATCAATTGGATGCGGGACAAGACATAAATATTACAATGTTTATGACAGGTTAAAAAAAAAATTGTATGACCTATTTGAATCAGAGTTCCCCATTGTCTTTGAATAAAACCTTTACAGATGTGAAATATTACCCCGACAGTTGCTACTAATACATAGCAAATACAGAACGTTGTAAATATTGGTGTATTTTTAAGCAACTAACGGAACAAAACAACAAAACTTTTACTCAACAGGACGTTCAATTCCAAAATCGCAACCAGATGGACCAATATGTGGCTGTATGTGTCATTTCTGCTACATCTCTCGAGCAGCCGTCCGTGGCTCAAACCAAACAATTACTGACAAGAAATGTTTTTCAATTTAACGTGGGGTTGGACACACTTATAGTTTTAATAAGACTTAAAGCCGGGGTACCTATCCTATGGTTTTTACACAAATAATACATTTCTTTTCCATCAGAAATAGTCTTATAAAAATAAAATTTTGGGATGAAAACAACCCGTCTTCCTGCTTGTTTTGGCCTGATTTCTTCCCTAAATTGTACTTTTACAAGACTATTTCTGGAGGAAAATAGATAACGAAAGATAAAAACTTGTTATATTTTGTTTACTTGTAAGAAAGAACCTTGTGAGTCACTATTTGACGCTTTGGGCTGAGAGCTGATTGGCTGAATGAGGACAGTCCTTTCGTTTTTCACTTGTATGTCTGAAAAAAGTGATCTAAAATGTGACAGAGGCTAAACATACATAGCATTGCATTGAGTGCATTGAGTATGGTTTGAAACTTAGGTGCCCCGGCTTTAAATAATACAAACAGTGCCACATGGTTCCCCAGCTTTAAATTACACATCGTTACAAATACATTATGCAAAGTCGATTCCACACTCACTATTTTCCTCTTTTTTGGTTGCACTTAAATACATAAGTCTTTCTACTCTGGGGGAATGTTCCAATTTGCCACCAGACATTTTTTTGCTACCTCACTTTAAGCCAAAACCTAAAAGAAGTCGGTAAAAATATGTCTGCTTTGAAGATTTTTGCGGAGGACTTGATTTTTATCTTCCATTGCCGTCTGCTTTGGTCAGTGCAGTCTATAGGGATTGATGGATAGATGAAAAGGCTGGATTTGACCAGATGGGCACATGCAAAGGACATATGGAGAAAACTGCTGAGGTGGATAATGGAAAAAAAAAGTTGGTATTTTAGTGTCGGAATGCAGAGGGAAAAGAGAATTCTGTGTTTTTTTTATCTTTTCTTTTTGGTGACTCAATTAGAAACGGTCCTTCTACTGTATGTCTCACACAGCAGGAGGTTGATGGGCTTACAGTGTGTAGTTTTAACAGACTTTGCTTCAGTCCTTTTTCATGTCAAGCATTTTGATGTGAAAGATTCATTACAGCAGTATGTGCTGCAAGGTGTTTTCAGCCATAAATATAAAAACATAATAATTACAACAATACAATAATTTTGATTTTCTGTTGGTGGGATGTAGGGTCAGAGTGTAGTGGCAATATATACAAAGAAATTCATAATAAAGATAAAATAAAATAAAACATGCATATACACACATACAAACACACACACATACAAAACTGTACATGTTTTTAGTGGAAGGAAAAATTAGAGCACCAGGAACAAACTTACGCAGATACAGGGAGAACATGCAAACTCCACTCAGGAGAGGGAATCAAATCTAGGACCTTCTGGCTGATAAGCGCGAATGCTAACCACTCAGCAAGTGGTGATTATTTATGATTTTAATGCCTTGGGTTTGTACACTGCAAAAAGTAATAAACAGAAAGTCAAAAATTGCACAAATCTTGCAAAACGTGTTTTAATTTGAGCAAAAAATAAGACACGTCTGACTGCCTTAATACAAGATTTTCCAATGGGACAAACAAAATGTTTTTAAAATAAACAAGAAATGTCTCACTTGGAATGAGAAAAACAATGCAACAGTACTAGAAATAAGACTAAACGGCTTTGTCCCATTGACAAATCTGGTTTTATTCAGAATACTCAAATCAAGATAAAAAATAACCATTTGATTTAAGCAATTATTACCTCACATTTTATCACTTTTTGTAGTGTATCTTGTTCTGTTTCCTTGCAAATGAATTTTGCAATACAATTAAACTTGCCTTGCCTTACTATATCTCACTTTGCATTAGTTTCAGTTTTGTAATATATTCTCAAACTTTCAGACATGTATGCCATCGTCACAGTCTAAAGGATTAGTCCACACACTGTATAGTCAGAATCCCCAGCAGTTAGATGCAGTTATTTCATCGTTCCATTTCTAACAGCTCAAATCAAGCTCACAGTAGAGAATATGAGAGGAGACTGAGGGATACCTGAGGCCTCTTTCCGGGGGCTGTCGGTGAAGCCGTACATCCAAACTGCAGCAGACAGAGAGAGGAGGAGAAAGACACATTATTCAGACTGACAGCAGCAGGTTGAGCGGTGCAGACGCCATTGGAAACAACAAAAAAGAGGTGAATGAGACTGGAGCAAGCCGAGCACATTTCTCGTATCTGCTCGAGTTTTTTCATCATCGCTAGAGAGAGAAACCTATTGCCGGAATAACAACTTGTCATGTGTGTTGGGGGTGATGGGTGTCATTGATGGCAGGACTAAGGAAAATGGTCTAACCAGGGGCATTAACTCAAGAAATGGCTATTTATTTTATATTTTTAACAATGATACTGACTATGGCTATAGCCTTGTCACAATAATATATCAAACAATAATCAATTTATCTTCAATAATTAATGGTAAGAACAATATAATTCATGTATTGTATTTTGTCTTTTTTGTTTGTGTTGTGTGCCCTTTATCTGCTTTGTTTTTTCTGTATTTTGGACTTTGTATTATTGGCTATTTTTGTTGTTTATGCTGTTGTTAGTGCTTTTTAAATACTGTTTTTATAAAGTCCAATTATGTATAAGCACATTTTTTTATGGTTTTTCATTCTAGTGTTTATTTTCTCACCGCAGGCTTTTTAATGAAATACAGAAAATGAAAAAAATCCTGCCATTTTGTTGCTATGTTGTTTTTGTTGGATTGGCAAAAAAGTAGATTTTTCTTATTCTTTCATGCCATTGTCCTGAAACATTTATATCGACCATCTGAATGTGTTTTCTGAACAGGCCGAACTATACCACACTAGTATGGCTGGGGAATGGAAGAAATTCATCCATTCATTTTCTTCTGATTTTTCCGTTGCCGGGTCGCAAGGGCAGCAGAACAGATGCCCAAACAGATGCCAGAGCCACCTCAATCTTGATTCAATAGAATATAGACAGTATGCAATGAAAACATGTTAAACTATCTTACAATTTAAGATTCAAAATATGATCAAATCCTACGTTAAGTTAAGAGAGAAACAGTATTGGATTTGTATTTGTTAATGAAAAGAAGATATTGTATTAAGATTGGGTTTCGGCTTTAAAAAAGTCTGTGTGTTCATCCTTCACTTGTTCTTCATGTGACTGTGATATTACAAAAGAACGAATGCAATGAAATAAAATGAAATGAAAACAGTTCTCTGCCGTCATTATGTCTAATACGTTTGCAGTGTCTGGATCCTGTGGGTGTGGGCCACTTCTAATGCTGTGGCCTTCTGTGACCCCCCCCTTCCTCCTCCTCCTCCTCCTCCTCCTCCTCACGGACTCAGGAAATGAACTGTGCTGCATCAGGACAGAAGGACAGGCGAGGTGAGAGGGAGAGAGAGAGAGAGAGATAGAGGGAGAGAGACAGTTAGAGAGAGAGAGAAAGGCGGATAGAGATAGAGCCAGAAAGTCAGAGACACAGACACAAAGAAAGACATAGAGAGATAGAGAGAGAGAGAGAGAAAGACAGAGATAGATGGACATAGAGAGAGAGAGACAGAGAGAGGGGATAGACAGAGAAAGAGAAAGACAGACTGAGAGAAATAGAGAGACAGAGAAAGACAGAGAGAGCCAGAAAGAGACAGAGAAAGATAGAGACTGAGAGAGAGACAGAGAGAGCGAGAGACACAGAAAGACAGAGAGAGCCAGAAAGAGACAGAGAAAGACAGAGAGAGCCAGAAAGAGACAGAGAAAGACAGAGAGAGCCAGAAAGAGACAGAGAAAGACAGAGAGAGCAAGAAAGAGACAGAGAAAGACAGAGAGAGCCAGAAAGAGACAGAGAAAGACAGAGAGAGCAAGAAAGAGACAGAGAAAGACAGAGAGAGCCAGAAAGAGACAGAGAAAGACAGAGAGAGCTAGAAAGAGACAGAGAAAGACAGAGAGAGCCAGAAAGAGACAGTGAAAGACAGAGAGAGCCAGAAAGATAGATTCTGGTCACAGATACCCGGCCTCTCACTGTGAGGAATGTGTCATAACAGTTTATTTGTGAGACTCTCGAGGGATAGTGGATGTTTTCCGTGGATGTGAAAAAGAAAATGTATGTATATGGAATGGACAATACACGATTCACGCCTTACATTGTGTGCACTTGTATATTGTAAATAGTAACTGTAACTCTATTTTAAATTTAAATGTATTCCTTAGAAGTGTTTTTTATTCTTTTTCATTTTTTATTATCTCTTTCTGACTGTTGCACTGAGCCAAAGCAATTTCCAAATCTGTGACTTGCTGTTACTTACGTGGAAATAAAAATGATTCTGATTCTGATTCTGATGATTCAATGAGCTTAAGTCAGACCGAGCCCCAAATCATGATCACATAGAGAGATTAAAAAGTCTATCGGAAAGACAATCCGAACCAATGAGTCTTTAGTTTAGTTCCATTTATAGGGAGCACCGTCTGCATCAGTATGTTTTTTGCCAACGCAGGAAGGTCTAAGGACACTTTTTAGTCTCCAGAGAACCAGGAAGAATAGCTACTGTATATATCAGTCGCTAATGGGGATATAAATAAACAAGAGCAAGAGTGAGATTGACGCACACATCCAATTCAAAGTAGGGTCGATTTTAATTCTCACCACACAATGTATGATATAAATAAACAAACAAACAAACAAGAAATGGTCTACCCTCCCTTTCTGTTGTAAACATGTATATTGTGTTGTTTGGAAATGTCAAAGACTGGCCTGAAATGTGGTGTAGCCTACACATTTTCTTTTTTTTCTTTCTGTTTTTCTATTATCAAATGCTGTCTGTCCTTGCAGAGAGCACTATGTGAATACAGAACTTTAAGACAAAGAAGATAGATGGCATTTGTAGCTAAACATGAAAAGGAAGAGCCATGCGAGAAACAATGGACACAAAAACGTGCATTCAGGTTTGTACTTATTTTGTGATTTGTAGCACAAGTTGACAGCCAAAAAATAGTAAGGGGTTTCTCAAATGATTTAGACTAATTTTGGTGTTCTGAGTCCGAATATCACATGCATTTTGCTCTATCAGGTCAACTTTTTGAGATACAGCCATAGTGTTACGGATTACGTACGTCTACGTTATTATGAATTCTGCTTATCAAATTTGATGGAGTAAATAAAAACTGAATGACTTTGGATACGTTGACTTTTATTTCTTCAGGAAAACGGAAAAAACGTCAAGGGTTTCTCAGCTGATGATCCGCGGAAATTTGTTTTTTTACGCAAAATCGATTTAAAAACATATTTCTGTAGAAAAAAATCCTGACCTGATTGAGCAAAACCAAGGTCATTTTAAGACTCGGAGCATCAAAATTAGTCTAATTCAGCTGAAAAAAACCCTGGACTATTTTCAAAACATATTTTTTTGTTACCCAGTGTAATGTAAAGTTGTTATAAATTGAAACAAGTTTATTGTGTGATAAAATACACACAATATACCATTGACTGTATTCCATGAGCTGCCCAGACTAAAGTGTAAGACAACGCAGGAATTTACAGCAGAAAGCAATGCAACTGGGAATATTAAGTGTTTTAACTGTTAAAAGCAAGTTGGTAAGTTAATCTTTAATGCAATGCCCACGATAATTAATACAAAACGATCAAATGTCACGTCAAATTCCTGAGATTTGCTCGAGCAGAAATCATTAACAGAGACAGTGGGACGTTGATGGGGTGAATATTTGCCCAAAGATACAGATCACTACATACAGGGACAAACTCAAAGAAAAATGAGAAGTAGAAATATGCGTGATTAAAACGTCAGACATGGGTACACATTAGTAAGCACACAGCAGTAATTCTCTAAACATTAGGGAGGGGACAAGACCCAAGACAAGACAAGATTCGGCTTTTTGACAGCATTCTTTGTGAAGCTTTCAGACGCATTGTGTAACTTTGTCATCGCACTCAATTTTTGGCTTTGGGTAATTGTGAATAATACTGCTATCACACACATCTGTAAAAACACACTTTTGGCAAATCTAAGGATGCATTGGTTTGTTGTAGCACTTTTTGGACACTCAAAGACCCTTAACATAGCAACTGTTACTGCTACTGTAGCCACAGCTGCCCTGGGACAGACCACCAATAATTCACACACACACACACACACACACACACCCACACACACACACACACACACACACACACACACACACACACACACACACACACACACACACACACACACACACACACAAACTAGACTCACAGGCAATGTGGGTTAACTGATGTGACTGGTTGAAAAATGGGACACAGACTGAGTGTATGGAAAAAAGCAAGATATTACAAACTTTCAATACATATTAAAAATACATTTTTTGAGGCATTTAAAGTAAAACTGATAAAAATGTACAAGTTACCTACACTAATTTCTCTGGACTAACACACATGGCCCAGACCATTCTCCCCACACCCACCTCACTCAAAACACAGTACATTAAAGTGGAAGCATGACGCAAGATTCAGCAAAGGTTTTGTCCCTTCAGCCATATCTGCTCTTAACAACCTGTAATGTTAGGGTTATGACTCTTCAAATGAGATTATGAATGTTTTTGCTGAGTTTCTCACTTGTTCTGAACTCTGGAGGTACTGGAAAATTTACAGAATTTTGTAAATATTGTGTGTTTTTGTGTTTTTTTGTCTGTATTTTAGTTGTCTGTTTGTGTGTTATATAGACTCTTGTGTGTATGAATTAAAGATAAAACAAAAATAGATACAATATTGAATGTGTGTTGTTGTGTATTATTTTGTTGCAATTTCCTTCTTGTATGTATGTGACTGTGTCTGTTGAAATTCATTTCCTTCAGAGGACAATAAAGGTCTATCTATCCATCTATTGGTTGGCCGAGACGTGTGAAATGCACCTGCAGAGCAAAATCTCACGGTTCTTTTTGAAATGAAACAGCTGAGGTAAGAAACAACCTTATTCTTTGTTTATTCCAACACAAAGCAACCACGTAACTCTCCCGAGCTCTCAGAGTAGAGGGCGCAAACAAGGACACAACAACAGTTTGGCACTTTACAGCTGCCCCACTGTGGCACCTGGTGTTTCCAGAAGTCTCCCATCAATACTAACCAGCCCCTGCCACGCTTAGCTTCAGAGATCATACGGTACCTGGCTCTCACGATGGGATCTGGCTCTCACATGCAGGTGGCACCACAATACAATTCAAATGTAGTGAAGTAACACAACACTTTTTACTTATAACCAAAACAAACCATGTTCTGATAAGTTTGGACGGGAGGGACTGAAATACAGGATTGTGACTATCTAATACCCCAAATATACATATACTATTACAATTGGCTGTTTCCCATGCATGTAAGTCATAAAATATCATTCTAAAAACATAATAATAGTAATAATAATAACTTTATGGAGTGTATTCACTTATTTTTGTCTAAATGTTCTAAATGATCTCTTATCTCACCTTTATGTTTGCCATATATGTCAAGTTTGTTCTGGAAATGATTGGTCCTTTCAGCCCTTTTTAATAATGTTGTGTACAGTCCACACGTCATGAAACTTCAAAGTAGAAGGTGTTTACATGAGAAACCAGCCCAGCCATATCCAAACATGGCTTCCTCTCCCATGAGCCTCTGCCTTTCTCTTTATGATCCATATTCACGCTGAGAAACTAACACTTCTCCATGTGCCATAACAACTCCCAAAATCTCCACCCAGCTTCCCCCAGAGCCACTGGAGCTTAGTGGGATTGAAGTCGGCCCAGAGGAGAGCTCAGGGCTGGTCCCAGGTCAGCGAGGGTCAGACCCACCTCTTTTCATATTTCTATACGATCACTCACCATGCCTCTCACATCTGAGCAGTGTAGGCAACGTCAAAAACCCAGGTTTGCGGGCTAAATCCGGCCAGCAAGACTATTTTTAGTGGCCCCTAACATGATTTTCAATAACAAACTTGCAGTATTGACGGTAATGCACTACCAAGGCATGTCATACACCATCTATGTTCTCAGGAAAGCAACCAAATTGAATTTGTTCAAAAATCATTAGAAGTTGAAGAGTTAGATGAATATTTTGTCCACTTTTGGTTAATTCCATGCCAAATGTGACATGTAAATTTCTCCTCCTTGTGAGATAAATAAAGAATATCTTATCTTATCAATTATCTAAACAATTAAATTCCGAAAAATCACGCAAAAGTAATTGCAAAACATAAACTTTTAAGTGTCATGAAAGAAGTCTTGTCAAAATTCCTTCAGGATGTAAAAAAAAAACAATTATAAGAAAAGGATATCCGTTGTATTCTCTCTGTGCCTATTTTTCTGACCAAAATTAGTTTGACTCCCCAGCTCTTTAGGGCATAGTTCAGAGCACATACTGTATATGTACAAGCACAAAACTCACATCAGTGGACTCAAGGTTAGTGCAAATTTAAATGGATCAAAATTCTCCAGTGCTATAGACTGTAAATGAAACATGCTATAATGAAGCAATAAGTATTAATTCTGTTTATTTTGCCACATGGACAAGATGGCATCTGTCAATGGTGTCTTGTGTTGGTCCAAGCCCTCGTCCTGTTTCCAACTTCTCTCCTGGTGCTCCTTATGGTGGAAGGACCTCCGTTCCACTTCCTCCACTGCTGACTCTTCCTCCACCCGTTCTCACAGAAACCATGGAACACACACTTCCCAATGATGCTGGCTATGACCCTTGATGACGGGTCAGACAGCGTGATGGTAACTCTCTGATTTTCCAGGTATGGTAGAGGTCTTTGGTATGGTTGAGCATATATGTGCATCGGAGCAGTTTGATAGTCTCTCATACCTTGTCTCTGGTATGGTAGATAAGGCCTCTGGTATGGTAGACAAGGCCTCTGGTATGGTAGACACGGTCTCTGGTATGCTAGAAAAGGCCTCTGGTATGGTAGAAAAGGCCTCTGGCTTTGTAGAAAAGGTCTCTGGTATGGTTGAGGTTGCCACACGTATGGTAGATAAGGCCTCTGGTATGGTAGACACGGTCTCTGGTATGCTAGAAAAGGCCTCTGGTATGGTAGAAAAGGCCTCTGGCATGGTAAAAAAGGCCTCTGGCATGGTAGAAAAGGCCTCTGGTATGGTTGAGAATGTATTTGTATTTGAGCAGTACCACCTCGTCTCAGGTGTGGTTGAACAGGTCTCTGGTGTGGGAGAGAGACCTGGTCTGCTTGTGCCTGCTGGGCTTGTGATCCATGCTGGCTCCCCTCGACCTTCTTGAACTTCTGAAGCTGCTGCCTGGAGTCTCCGTGTCTCTCTCTGATGCCGCCCTGATCCATCAGAAACTCCATGGTACTGCTGTCTTCCGCTGGTTTGGGCTCCACCTCTGGACAACTCTGTGGCGTATCCCCAAAGCACATTAAGGAATTTTGATGGGTGGCTTCTGCAATAGTGAGGCGTTCCATCGCTGGCAACAGCTCCTCCAGCATCATGGCCAGTGTAGTTTTGGAGGTAATGAGACGCGGTGAGAGGGTTCAGGCAGTCTTCCTGGCAGTAGCTCCTCTTACAGCTCTCTGGTCTCTCCACTGATGAACTGATGGCCTCCTATTGACCTCCTCATGTTGTAGATAAAGACAAGTTACTATTGAATAGATATTTGAATACTTTGTTGTGGCAACAGTTCTTGGCAAAGGAGATGGTCACCGTGGCAACATTATCAAACAGCTGCATAAGAGATTCAAAAATACAGTAAAAGATGATTTTAAGAACTTTTTTTTTATATATTGTTGATTGCCCGGTTATTAACAGACATGCCAGTCCCTCATTAGTATCATCACTGTGGGGATCAGATAAGAAAATCCTTACATACAAATACAGTACATACAAACAATGCAGAAAATGACTAGAAATTCTAGAAATAATACCAACACAATCTGAATACATTATTTTCAGTTTGGCTTTGTCATAGTAAGTACAATTACTGTGGATATTTGCCCTCTCACTCCAAGTGGGAGCGGGGTCATCGTACAGGAGGCGCATGCCAGACCTAAACCAGAGCACCCGGAGAAAACCTACGCAGACACGGGGAGAACATGCAAACTCCACTGAGAAAGGTCTGGAGGTGGAATCATACGCAGGCTAACCACTAACCACTACCCCACCGTACCGCAGCCAAACAATAATACAAACATAATAAAGGTAATATCACTACAAACAATCTCTCTTAAAGTAAAAATTGACTTGGCATGTTCGATAACCTTTGTGGGTCGTAGCACACCATCACACGGCACAGCTCAAGCGGAAACTGATACAGAAATGAATCTCTACGGCAGGGGTGTCAATCTCGTTTTGGTCGGGGCCAAATTATAAAACATAAGAGCTGATTGGAGCAAGGACTATAACAGTGGTATAACAGTTTTATTTATTTTGAAAAATTAAGTACCTACAGGGATCAATAAAGTATCTATCTATCTATATCAAAATTAACTGTTAATATCCAACTAATAGACATTAGTTTGGATATCCAAACTAATAGACATTAGTTTGGATATTATTTCTAGTAGATTTGGATTTCACCACACCTGGGCCAAATATCAACAAGTAATGTAGAGGGAAGACTGGTACTTTTTGCTTTGTTTTTTACTAACTATAACTTCTAAGTACATTTTTGTTATCTAGTATAACATGCCATAGAAGCCCCTGATCATCAATGCTGCAAATTACTGTGATAGACAATTGAGGGTCCATGAAATACTGTCTCACGGGCCGGATTTAGCCCATGAGCCTGAGTTTGACACGCCTGCTCTCCAGCCATGATTAACAATCAAAAGACCTGTTTTATATAGAGACAAATAAACAAACACAAAAAAAGTCTTTCTAATCTTGTTTTCATTTCACATTGTTTTGACCAATTAGCTGATATTTGGTGCAATAACGAACCAATTCAATTCAATTCAATGTATTCTTGGATAGTCCTAAATCACAACAGTAGTGATCTCAGGGGACTTTACAAAACACAAATCAGAGAATCAACAGTTCAAACACAAAGAATAGAGAACATATAGGTATTGGTCCATAGGGGGGAGTTGACCCATGTCCGTAAGTGTTGATACCACGGCACTCTGGTTGAAAAACACAGGCCCAACCCACTCAAAATCACAAATTTATGCATGACAAATACCATATTCGATGCTAGCCACTCCAGTTGACATAAGAAGCTTCTAATAAACACATTTTCCATTTTCTCTGGACTTTGCTGACTTTGTTAAAAACACAAAGAAAGGACCGTCCATCAGCGAGTAAAATCCTGTGGCCTGAGGAGCGATTTCGAATGCAGAGAATGTGGGGTGTTCAGCAAGAATAAGTGCCGCTAAAGATTTTTTGTAAACAGTGTGCTGAGTGAGCTCCGCTATGTCCAGAGTTCAAATTGTCCATTTATAAATAATAGCCCCTGCAAAAAGACAGCCGTGCGGTAGATTTCAGATGGCTTTGACAACAGGCTCTGCTCTCGATCAGCAAACTTTTTAGTAGCAGTTGAAAAAGTAAAACATAAATTATGAATTGACAAAAAGCAAATATGGCCCCATAAGCACTATTACTTGTATTGACGTTGCCCCCAATCTGATCAATGACCATTTAAAGTGGATATGTATTCGAAGGCCTTTCTCTCACACAATCCAATCCAATACACTTTAATTATGTAGCACATGTTATAAGATAAGTTTCCAAAGTGCTGTACAGAAATAATATACAGGTCAGTGTTATATGGATTATATAGATTAAACAAAACAGTCTGTATTCCCTTTTGAAAAAACATATTTCTACTAACTAAATAGGTGTTACAGCAGTGTGTATATAAAATGTTTACTTCACTAACTTAGATATTTGTATGTTTTTATTTGTGTATTTACATGAATTGTGCAGATAGACCAGAGAGCAACCAGAAAGGTAAGTAGTAGTAAGTAAGTAAGCTTTATTTATATACCGCCTTTCACAGACCAGAGTCACAAAGCGGTTTACAATTGTTATTATTTTTGGGCACTTGTCCTCTCACTCCACACAGAGATGGGAGCAGGGTCGCCGAACAGGAGGCGCATGCCAGACCTATTGTACATATTTTTAGTGGTAGGGGAAACCGGAGTACCCGGAGGAAACCTACGCAGACACGGGGAGAACATGCAAACTCCACTCAGAAAGGCCCTGGTCCGGCCGGGATTCGAACCCAGGACCTTCTTGCTGAGAGGCGAGAGTGCTATCCACTCAGCCACCGTGCTGAGTGGATAGGGACAAGGGACAAGAGAGAGATCAGAAAGAGACCAGAGAGAGACCAGAAAGGGACCAGAGAGAGATCAGAGAGAGACCACAAAGGGACCAGAGAGAGACCAGAAAGGGACCAGAGAGAGACCAGAAAGGGACCAGAGAGAGACCAGAGAGAGACTATAGAGAGAGACTGGAGGGAGACCAGAGAGAGATCAAAGGAAGACCAGAGGAAGACCAGAGAGAGACAAGAGAGAGACAAGAGAGAGACAAGAGAGAGACCAGAGAAAGACCAGAGAAAGAGACCAGAAAAAGGGACCAGATGTGTTCTCTGGTTTATTTCAATTCAATTCAATTCAATGTATTCTTGTAAAACCCTAAATCACAATAGTAGTTATCTCGGAGGACTATAAAGACACATAACACCATAAAAACACATACTGTAGACCCATTGGTCCATTAGGGGCAGAGGACAAATGTCCATAAATTACCAATTACCATAAATGTTGTCTCTGGTTGCTCTATCTCGCCTCTCTCTCTCTCTCTCTCTCTCGTGCCTTCTCTGGTCTCTCTCTCCATCTGGTCTCTTTCTCTCTCTGGTCTTTCTCTGGTCTCTCTCTCTCTCACTCTTGTGTCTCTCTCTGGTGTCTCTCACTGATGTCTTTCTCTGGTCTATCTATATCTGGTCTCTCTCTCTCTCTCTCTCTCTCTCTCTGGTCTCTCTCTCTCTTGTGTCTCTCTCTGGTGTCTCACTGATGTCTTTCTTTGGTCTCTCTCTCCCTCTCTCTTGTGTCTCTCTCTGGTGTCTCTCACTGATGTCTTTCTTTGGTCTCTCTCTATCTGGTCTCTCTCTATCTGGTCTCTCTCTTGTGTCTCTCTGGTGTCTCTCACTGATGTCTTTCTCTGGTCTCTCTCAATCGGGTCTCTTTCTCTCTCTGGTCTCTCTCTCTCTGGTCTCTCTCTCTCTCTTTCGTGTCTCTCTCTGGTGTCTCTCAATGGTGTCTCTCTCTCTGGTCTCTCTCTATCGGGTCTCTTTCTCTCTGGTCTGTCTCTCGTCTCTCTCTCTCTGCTTAATGTCTGTGAGCTCCACTCTCTCACAGAGTTCCAGGCCCCTGCGACCATCAAAGCTTCTATTAGAATACTATGAATTCCATTTTATAAAAACAGTGGTCGGACACCTCAAAGAAAGTCCAACTGCTCAATCTTTCTACTCATTGTTTTATCATTAGAAAATTGAACATTGGAGTTGTTACCAGTCTGACATTGCACATTAGGGAGTCCCTTTCTTATTCCTTGACAGAAACCAAATATGAAATGTACCAGCGAAGCAACAGACTATTGATTTACCGACAGAGGAGTCACAAGTGTATTGTGAGCATTTGTGCAGCTGTTGTTTGAAATCCTGGTGCTTGAATAGTTTTAAAGCACAGACTCAGGCTCCTGGTCAAGAACTTAGACCTTCTGTCTCACAGCAAGAGGGTCCTCGGGCCATGGTCTGAGGAAATGACAGTGATAGAGAAACCCGTTGAAACGATTGCTGAGTGAATTTGTGTGCCACAGATCTACTCCCCACACAAGACCGACTCCAACTGCTCTCACTCACATCTGCTGTTGCTGTGTCCTCGGGCAAGACACTTAACCCCACGTTGCCCGAAGCCCCCGCTGAAAGACCAAGGCTGTGTCCCCGTTGATGGGGCTACTTCCCGTAGACCCACCACCTGCAGGAGGATCGGCGAGGGGCTGGTGCTATGAGACTTGGGTGGCAGCTCTCATTGCCAATTTCTTTACAAGGGCATTTGCTACGTCAGGGCTAGCTTTGCACAGTAGCAGAGACAAAGGTGTTGCTAGCATGGTTGCTAAGGCAAGCTAGATTTAGATACTAGGCACCTGATTGCTCGATCTTTATGGCTCATATGGACACAGACGATATAGAAGAAAAAAACATGTAAGTCAATAGGAGCCAAAGCCAGTTGAAGCAAAACTTTGTCCAAGAGCACTTCTCTATTGGGCATCATTGAGTTAGATGGTTGTCATTGTCCATCTAAATACTGTCTATGGTTGGACCTTGCAGACTTTAGAGATTATTCTTATACTAAAATATGTGCGTTCTCTATCTTGAGCCTGGTATAAAAGGTTCCACAACAGCATCCAGAACCGATAATTGTAAAAACACAAGTTGTAAGCACAGGTCTTCAATCCCAGAGTAAACACGACCGGTCTCTCACTGCGTCCCACATAAACAAAGCAGCGCCTGTCTGACGGACCCAGACTCCTCTGAACTTTAGTGAGACCCCCATGGAGCAGGACAGGCCTCAGAAAACAGCCTCTAACCTCAGACAGTTTAGAGTTGAACATGGACTCACTGCAGTGGGTCTAAACCAGGGCTGCTCACACTTTATACAATCATAACAAACTTTTCCAGTGACCATTGAGCCGAGATCTACCTCAGATGTGTAAGAAAGAATTCAGAAGTCATTAGTTGGTGCTATGTATTCACTGCAAAAGGTTATGATAAATAAGTCAAAAGTTTCTCAAATTTGGCAAAATATTATTTCATTGTTAGCACATTTTGACTATTACGCAATTATTAACTCATATTGTAGTATTTGTTGCAGTGTTCGTGATGCATATGTATGTGATTCATCAATTAATCTATCAATATGTGGAAGTTTTAGCATTTTAACTCACTTTGTTCTCATTTTATAGTCCTATACATTATTAGTTTGAAAATCCGTGTCTATGTTTCCATAAACTGCTATGAGATTTATTTTAATTGTATGTGATTTCGATTTCATAGAGGACTTGAAAAATCTGGAACAGTCCTCCTGAAAATGTGAGACAGGCTTCTTCTCTGACAATATTCAAATCCAGTATATGTGCATAAAATTGAGGGATTGTACCTTTACTCTTTTTAATGTTCTGTGATTGTTTATGATTTTAATGCCATGTATTGTTTCTATCTTGTTTAGTTATACACTTTGAGTTGCCTTGTGTATAAACTGTGCTATACAAATAAGCTTGCCTTGCCTATATTTAATAAATCTTGTATAAAAAATGTGTAATCCTCTACTTCATGCTTTCCAAATAATATTAATTTTTCTGCCTCTACCACAAAATGTTGTTGTTTTCTTCACTTTTTAAGACATTTCTAAATGTTGTAAAACGTCAAAAAAAAACTCCACCGTCTTTAACTTTTGCAGCGCTTCTAATTTGAGAAAAGATTTGGAAGAAAAACAACAAGGAGTTTGCGGCAAATTAAGTTTGTTAAGTGAACTTGTTGACTCCGTGGAGGTGCTGTGTTCACTTTTGTAGAAGCATCAATAAACGTCTTGTCTCTAATTATCCGCGCAGAGGGGGAGCTGCAGATCTCAGCACAAAGACACAAACCAGGTCAAAAATCTCATCTCGAAAGCAATTAGGTTTTCAGCCGGTCAAGTTACAATAATGAATCTACAGCCAATTAATATTTGTCCTACTTTTACCAACGTGAACAAAAATTGAGAACAACAGTTGGTATCTCAAGATTACTCTCTACAAAAAGACTAATACAAGATATGCCATTACAAATATACTGTGTAATGTTTATGTACTTTGGTCATCTGCCCCTTATGGACCAATGGCAGAGTTCAGATATTCTTCCATTCTCTTTTCGGCGGCACAGTGGCTGAGTGGATAGCACTCTCGCCTCTCAGCAAGAAGGTCCTGGGTTCGAATCCCGGTCGGACCAGGGCCTTTCTGAGTGGAGTTTGCATGTTCTCCCCGTGTCTGCGTAGGTTTCCTCCGGGTACTCCGGTTTCCCCTACCACTAAAAACATGTCCAATAGTTCTAGCATGCGCCTCCTGTACTGGCGACCCCGCTCCCATCTCTGTGTGGAGTGAGAGACAAATGCCCAAAAATTAACAATTGTAAACCGCTTTGAGACTCAGATCTGCAGTGAAAAGGCGGTATATAAATAAAAACTTACTTACTTACTTACTTACTTACTCTTCAGACTCAGTGAAGACGGAAACGAGACGGTGATCACATTGGCGCATCAAAGCCCCCAACCAACACCCCCTCATCACATTCAGATCTAGCTACATTTTTTCAGTGGTAAGGAAAACCGGAGTACCCGGAGGAAACCTCTTCCTGCAAACTGTTCACAGAAAGGTGGAATTTAACCCAGGACCTTCTTGCTCTGAAACACTTTAACCGCTGCATCTCTGTGTAGCAAGTAAAAATAATGCATTGGTTTTATATAGCGCTTTTTGAACACTCAAATACGATTCACATGTCATTATTTATTCACTCCAAACATGGTGGTGATAAACAATTAATGTAGCCACAGCTGCCCTGGGGCACAGTGAAAGAAGCAAGGCAACCAGTTTGTGCCATCAGCCCCTCTGACCACCACCAATCTTTCAAACACACACCAGACTCATTCTAGGCAATGTGGGTGTCTTGCTTAAAGGAATAGGCCACCGTTTTTACATACTGACATATGTTCTTACCTTACCTTAGACTAGTTGATATGTACCTGTCTGGTCTTTGTCCGTGCGCTCTGTCATGCAAACGGAGCACAAACGCAGCCTCTTCCACAGACTGTATAGTTCCAAATCAGCTCCCGTTAGAAGCTACCAAACTCTTCCACGTTTTCCCTATTTAAATACAGTTACGTGACGTGTTACACTACAAAGTATAGTAACACAGAAATGTAACATGTCAATTTTCTCAGCGGATAAAAAAAGGGTACAATATTGTGAGGCGTAATAATACGTCCGCGCACTAACTCCTAAAGACTTCTCTCCCGCTCACTTCCGTCAATAGATGCAGCGTGACACGTGGAAGAGTTTTGTAGCTTCTAACGGGAGCTAATTTGTTATTATCCAGTCTGTGGAAGAGGCTGCGTTTGTGCTCCGTTTGCATGACAGAGCGCACAAAGACCAGACAGGTTCATATCAACTAGTCTAGTCTAAGGTAAGAACATATGTCAGTAGGTAAAAACGGTGGCCTATTCCTTTAAGGACACAAGACACTATTGCACCTAGTGTTCCCGGAGGTCTCCCATCACAGTACTAACCAGGCCCTGCACTGCTTAGCATCAGAGGATCTGGCTTTCACATGCAGGTATGGCCAATTATAGTCATGTGACTCCCTGTTACTTACATGGACAATGAACAAATTCAGATTGTAAGATTATAGCCAGAGATCTATAGTTCTACGTCATGGTGCTACGTCCCTTAGGACTTCGCTAGTGGGATATCACGTCTCGCGCCTCAGGCTTCACCCCTCCCGGGACGGGGGGAGGCTGATCTGGGTTCCCCAAGGGGCAGCATCGGACATCAGGTTCTGGCTCACTCCGGGTCTACTGCGGGACGGAGTGACTCTGGCCTGCGCTGTGTCTCACGCCGAGGTGTTCACGGACGCGTCGCTCGAAGGATGGGGCGGGGTCCTCGGCCAGAGCTCTGTAGGAGGCTGCTGGTCGGACTCAGCCCGTCACATCAACCTGCTGGAGATGGAGGCAGTGCACAGAGTACTGCTGCACTTTGCCCCTCAGCTGCAGGGGAGACACGTGATGGTGCGCTCAGACAACACCACAGTGGTCTCCTATCTGAACAGGCAGGGGGGCACCAGGTCCCCCGCTCTCCATCGCATGGCGACGGTGACGCTGCTGTGGGCGGCGCTTCACCTCCTGTCTCTCAGGGCGCGCCACGTCCCGGGGGTCCGGAACGTGGGAGCCGACAGGATGTCCAGGGGGGGCCCACTCCAGGACGAGTGGGGCCTGGCCCCACGGGTAGCCGCGGAGATCTGGCGGAGGTTCGGTCGTCCAGTAGTCGACCTTTTCGCCAGTGCAGAGAACGCACAGTGCCCGTCCTGGTTCGCCTTAAGGGCCGCGGACGAGCCGCCTTTAGGCGTGGACGCTCTGGCTCATTACCCATGGCCAGGCGGCCTGTTGTACGCTTTTCCACCGGTGCGTCTCCTGCCGGTCCTACTGCGGAGGATCGAACAGGAGAGGAGGTCGGTGATTCTGGTGGCTCCGGACAGCCCGCATGCCCGGTGGTTCCCCTTCCTGAGGGGCATGGCGGTGATGGAGCCCTGGGCCCTCCCGGACGAGCCGGGGGCTCTAGTCCAGGGGGCAGGAGCCCTGTTTTCACGTCCGATAATCGGCCGCAGGCTCTGGGTTTGGAGGTTGAGAGGCGGAGCCTCGTAGATCTGGGTCTTCCCCCTGCGGTGGTGGAGACAATTCAGGGAGCGAGGGCGCCGTCCACCGTGAGGGCCTACGCCACGAGGTGGAGGCTATTCAGTGCCTGGTGCGATTCCCGTTCCTGGGATCCCAGGTTTTGCCCGCTGGAGGGGGTCCTGGGATTCCTACAGGAGCTTTTCGACAAGGGGAGGGCTGTCGCTACCTTGGCGGTGTTTGCGGCAGCCATTACTTCAGGTCACGACGGGTTCGGGGGGTTCACAGCCCGCTCTCACCCGTTGATTAAACGTTTTCTGCGGGGGGCGCGCAGGAGGAGGCCCCCGCTCCAGAGAACGCCTCCGGTTTGGGACCTCAGGGTGGTCCTTAGGGGGCTGTCGGGTTCGCCTTTTGAACCGGCGGCGGAGGCGAGTCCCGATTGTATCGCTTTTAAGACGGCCCTCTTGCTGGCGTTGGCGTCTGCAAAAAGGGCGGGCGATTTGTGTGCGCTCTCAGTCCATGCGTCGTGCCTGTCCTTTGGAGAGGACGACGGCATGGTGGAGTTGTGGCCCAATCCGGCTTTTCTCCCCAAGGTCATCACGTCGGCCTTTAGGTCGAGAGTGATCAGGATTAGGGCTTTCCACCCGCCGCCGCATGCCTCCCCCGAGGAGGAGCGGCAGCACCTTCTGTGTCCTATCAGAATGCTGAGGCATTACCTGGCCATGACGTCGTCATTCAGGTCGGGTGATCAGCTGTTTGTGTGTCTGGGCCCCAAGAACAGGGGCGCCCCGCTGTCGGCTCAGCGGCTGGCGCATTGGGTCGCCACGGCGGTGCGACGGGCGTATCAGGCGCAGGGCCTGGCCCCCCCGGTGGGTTTCAGGTCGCATTCCACGCGTGGGATGGCGGCCTCTACGGCCCTTCTCAGGGGGGCGTCGGTCGAGGACGTTTGCCGTGCGGCTTCTTGGGCGTCGTCCTCCTCTTTCGTCCGGTCTTATCTTTCGGATGTGTCGGACCGGTCGGTGGCCCATTCCGTGCTGAGTGCAGCGGATTGAGTTGGACCGTTGGGTCCCTCCCCTGAGGAGTGGGCCTTCGGTCTATTTTTCCGCCCTGGTGCAGGAGCTCTTGGGAGAGGCATCCTACAGGTGCGGTACATATATGTGTGTTTGATCGGTCTGGTAGTCTACATCAGGAGCTCTTGGGAGAGGCGTCCTGTGACTACGGTTGACCTACGATTGGTGTTACGTGGGGGCGTCCTTGGTAGGAGTGGCCCGGTAACACGCTTTGTTTCTTCTGCCCTGAGTCCTCTCACGGTGTGAGGGTCTTGCTCGGGCGGAGCTCCAATCACCCTTCGCTGGCCTGCTGGGAGTACATGTTCCTACGGCCTCCGCGTTGTGTCCCACTAGCGAAGTCCTAAGGGACGTAGCACCATGACGTAGAATTAATAGTTACCTAATGTAACTTAAGTTCTACGAATAGGTGCGTAGTCCCTTAGCTACGAGCCCATCAGGCCAGCCCGGCTTGGCAGAGTTCAAGAGGGGGTGCGGCCTTGTGCAGGGGCATTTATAGAGGAAGGTGGCTGGTGATTGGAGCAAATTATTTTGATCTCTCTGGCGTCTGTGACCTGGGGGTCACGTGATATCCCACTAGCGAAGTCCTAAGGGACTACGCACCTATTCGTAGAACTTAAGTTACATTAGGTAACTATTAATTCCCGTCTGCAGTCCCTGAACAAATGTTTTTTTAGGGAAGCATAAAGTTAGGCACCAAACAACTTTAACTATTTCGCTTTTCAAACAAGAACAAATCCCCCAAAGTGCAGCCAGTGGGTTCAACTCAAACACAACAGTCGATATAAAGTGGCTTTGAATCCCAGCGAGAAGGAAGAGAATATCTGAGCTGCTAAAAGCTATAATTATATGTTGGGAATACGCGCTAGGCTAACCCGAGCGCTCTCCTGTTTCGGTGAATTGTGGCTAATATTTTGGTTGCACTGTCAAACAAGACTCCTTAATATACAGTCTTCAAACGCAGTTCAGAGATTTAAAGTGACAGCTGGATTGCCGAGAAAACACATTATCACATTTTAGTATCAACAACCACACGCCAGAACCCCAGAGCTGCAATTAGACATTTGGAAGTCATCATGCATATGGTTTGAGTAGTTTTGGGTTGAAATGTGGGTGAATGAAAGAAGATTAATTGGGTGAATAAATTAAATGAAAAAAAATGTATGTCAATTTCATAAAGTTAGATTAAAATGGAAGGGATCTCTAAAATGTCAGACAGAAGCAATGAGGAGCAGATAATACAAGATAAATGAATAATAACACTACGCTAAAATAAACAATACATTTCATTACATTTTACAAATCAGGGTTACACCAAGAGCTTCATGTTTTTGGAGTGCCAATATTTTTCTATTCACTCCATGCTGGGTGATGACAGAAGCGAGACGCCAAACAAAGTGCATCAAAGCCTTCAATCATCTCCATCCGTTCACTCACTCGATACATTCAGACCTATTAAACATGTTTTTGGCGTGAAGCGTCTTGTCCCAACAAAATTTTGGCACTTTACAGCCGCCCCACTGTGGCACCTGGTGAGGTTTCCCATCACTAGTAACTCTGCCCTGTACTGCTAAGCTTCAGACGTCTGACGAGTTTTGCCTTACACTTGGCTAGGTATGGCCTACCTTCTCAATATCTTTTTGAATGGCCCTTATCTTTTTTTGCAAATGTACTACTCCTATATTCTCATTTGAAGGCTGGTTACCCTTGTTGTCCCCGTGAATAATGACAATAACCAGCGAACAGACGATACAGAGCAGAAGTCACTTACTAAAGCATGTTGGGAAGAGCGAGTCAAGACTCAGTGGGGGTCTAGGTTGTTTATTTTGGAGTTGCTTTGTGATCCTGTCCCTAGCAGCAGGTGAATGTGTAATTTGCTATTTGCTCAATGCCTGAAAGGAGATCTGTGCACACCTGCAGCAGCGGCAACACAACACAGGAGCTCACGTCAATCAAGCGCCACTTCCTGTTACTGTTGTCACCACGGAAACATAGTAGTTCTGAAAAAGGCTTCAATCTATACGCATACATTCTGGACAGTGGCATTCAGTCTGTGCATGGCTGACAAATGCAGTGTAAGCAAAGACATATTGCCTATTTAGATTTTTTCACAGCCTGTTCACATGCTGCATCTTTTTGATAATTGCGATCCAGGTGCTGAGGTGTGAGAGCTGAGACAAATAGAACGTGCAACTTCTCTGGTTTTGATTTACATATGTTCATGATAATTCAGTTTGCTAATCACCTTTGTATGTGAGCAAATGCTTGATAAATGAGGCACAAAGTATTATATGTCACGCACTGGCTGAATGTTTGGACAAAGTTGGAGTCCATATGTTTAAAACTGTACAACTGTCTCGCTTTCGTCATCACCGTGTGTGGAGAGGATGAAACAATATCTGCACTCTGAACCTTGTAAAGCGCTTTGGGTGACCTTGGTCTGCAAAAATGTAATATGAATGAAGAGTACTTTACTATTTTTTTTTATTTTTTTTCTGCACCTTCTCCATCGACTCCCACTGATGACTGCTGTCGTTGTGTCCTTGGGCAAGACACTTAACCCCACTTTGCCCAAAGCCCCCACTGAAAGATCAAGGCTATGCTCACACTCAGAGAGCAGCCGTCCTCCTGTGGACTCACCACCTGCAGAGGGTCAGTGAGGGGCTGGTGCTATGAGACTTGGGTGGCATCTCTGACTGCCACCCCCCTGACCCAGAAATGGATTAAAGGGTAGAAAATGGATGGATGGTTGGGACAGTACATGTTAATGAACACATCACTCCGGATTGTAGCGTTGGGCTAATTTGCATCTGTTGTCCCATTCGCACTCACAAACACACACTCATTCTCCCTGACCTACTGCACATGTTTTTAGTGGTAGGGGAAACTGGAGTACCTGGAGGAAACCTACACAGAGAGAACATGCAAACTCCAATCAGAAAGGCCCTGTTCTGATAGGGATTTGAACCCAGAACCTTCTTGCTGAGAAGCAAGAGTGCTCAGCCACCATGCTGCCTACTAACTTACTTATTTTAGACTTTTGCATGTGTTACCCATCTCTAGTTGCAGCCCATTCATATCAGCTTCCCCATTGGGTGGAACCTGGAAAGAGGAGAGAGCCAGCAGCAGCAGCAGTAGTAGCAGCAGTAGCAGCAGTAGCAGCAGTAGCAACAGCAGCAGCAGGAGCACACAAACCACACAAGACTGGGGTCATCACATATGCTTGTATGTCACAAAAAGCCTCTAAAAGATTGCCTTGTTCATGCAGACTTGGCCATATGCACTTAAATTTTCACAGTTCATACACAAACTACTGAATTGTGTTGGATTCGATTATAATTCTTTCAGCATTGATTTTGAGGATGAATATTGTTTGGTGGTGTGGCCATAAAGCAGCAGCATTAAACTAAAGTTGGCAAACATTTCTAACTTCACTCTTCTAATAATCTGGATGGGATTTCTTGGATAAGTATATCACTATATGGGGTAGAGATGGATGGAAAAAGATTGAAAAACAACAAAGGATAAAGTCCGGTAAAATAAGAAGAGGTACCGAGGCACTCTGTTTGGAAGTTTTAATCCTTTCTACTCCTGAGAGAGTCTGCGTCAGGGCATTAATATGAAGGATAAAGTCTTTTGAAATATTCATGCTCATGAGACACTCCATTAGATATGGGCAAACAGTGAAATTACTCTCCACCAATCGATCTCAGCATTAAAATGATCGTTATGTAATACATGTAAAAATACTGTGGGAACTTTTAAGACTCAAACTGTAATCCATCCATCCATTTTCTTTATCCGTTTCTGAGTCAGGGGCAGACACTTCCTCCAGCTAATCCAGGGGAATAGCGATGTGTTCCCAGGCCAGCTGAGAGACATAGTCCCTCTAACGTGTCCTGTGTCTTCCCTGGAGTCAGGTTAAAACACATTTTTCATTAAACAAACATGTTACAACTCATCTTTTGGAGAATATAGTGCCTTGGTCCAAATGGAAAAAACAAATCCATATTCACTCATTTATGATCAACAACAAATTAATGAAGTGTCTAAAAAAATCCATGAATCTAGCTCTATAATGGATGGTTCTTTTATACAGAATAATACCAGTGTTGGTCTTCCATAGATTTGCTGACCTTGTAAAAAATAGTTGAAAGTCTTACAAGTTTGGGTCTTACAAAGCTACAACTGTGGGTCAATATAGCTTTGCACAGTCTGTGAGGTTTATTTGAGGTGATTATAGTTGAACTTTGTAATCGTATTTTTGCAACCTTGCTTCACTCCTCGAGGTAAAACGTTTTTGCTTATTTTTGTGCTCACTCACAGACCTGAAGTAAATTATTAAAATATCTTAAAAAATAACTGTGGTTGCGACCTGAATTCTTCATGTATAAATGAATGTAGGTCTTACTTTACCTTTGCCTAAAGAGCCGAAAGGCGAAGCTCTCGATTTACCGGTCAATCTTCGTTCCCTCCCTCACCTATGGTCATGAGCTTTGGGTAATGACCGAAAGAACGAGATCGCGGATACAAGCGGTCGAAATGAGCTTCCTCCGCAGAGTGGCTGGGCGCTCCCTTAGAGATAGGGTGAGGAGCTCAGTCACACGGGAGGAGCTCGGAGTAGAGCCGCTGCTTCTTCACGTCGAGAGGAACCAGTTGAGGTGGCTCGGGCATCTGTTCCGGATGCCTCCTGGACGCCTCCCTGGGGAGGTGTTCTGGGCACGTCCCACCGGGAGGAGGCCCCGCGGAAGACCCAGGACACGCTGGAGGTACTATGTCTCTCAGCTGGCCTGGGAGCGCCTTGGGGTCCCCCCGGACAAGCTGGAGGAAGTGTGTGTGGATAGGGAAGTCTGGGCGTCTCTGCTTAGACTGCTGCCCTCGCGACCCAGCAACGGATGAAGCCGAAAAAGATGGAATGGAATGGAATGGTCTTACTTACAGTACCTAACATCTAGGCTTTGTACAAAAGTTCTCTGTATCATATTGACGTCAGCAGCTGGAATGAACAGTGCACAATATTTATGGGACACAGAGACGAATTCCCTGAAGATTTTTCTCTCCCGCTGCGTCCCATAAGGCCAACAATTGAATCCATCAATCAATAGTTGTCTGCGTGGTCCGGGCCTCGGTGAGGTTGGGGTTGAGGGTCTTTGGGGTGGGAAGGGTTAATCGCTGGGCTTAATCTGGCCACAGGACCGGTGTCAGAGGAATTATGGGAGATGGAGCCGAGGGACTTGAGTGAGGAGTAGTGCCCTGGTGCGCACTCACAAGGAATCAATAGGTCAATTCATCAGATCCACACGCATACAGCTCTACAGATAAACACTTTCTCCACATGAGCGGAGATTCAGGGAGCGCTCGGATGTGCAGAAAGGCAATCGTGGCGGGTGGGTGAGACATTAAAGCTGGGGTGCCTAACTTTCAACCCACAGATAATGAAACAATGTAATAACAATCAATTGAGTTTATTGTTCTTTAAACACTTCATCAGACACAAGTGAAAAAGCGAAAGCGGCTCTTGCCAATTGGCTTTCTCATTTGTGTGCAAAGGATACGTGTTTTAAAATTAGATAAAGACATCATTTTGTGGTTTGATGTTGGACAAATAGACCTTTTCTATTGATTCACACAAACTGCTTTTATCCATGAAGAAAAAAGTCGATACCCCAGCTCTGAATAACAACCAAATGAACAATAGTATGAAGTGGAGAGGTTCATAGACCCCGAAACTAAATAAAAATACTTTCTATCCTAATGTCAAATTGTTACAAACTGTTTTCCCATTTGTATATTTAAAAGGTTTTGCTAAATGTGTATATACAAATCCATCTTCCGTCTTATTTGTAAGTTTTTCCTTTTCCAAGATTTTATTCTGTCCAAAGATCATATGGTTTTAAAAAATATGAGGGTAATATGATCAAAGTTGGATACAATTGATTTGAATATATTATATAATGTCCATCCAGGCTCCATAAACTGTTATAAAAAGGGACCACAACCTTACGGGAAGGGTGTGTTGTATAAATATCTTAACGTGGACATTTATCAGATGTCAGACTGGAGACTAAGCTACTGATCTAGAACTTATTCCCGTCTTGAAACACAAGGACTAAATCACTTGCCGTCCATAAAGAAGTATTTCTCCTCGCGCCTTAATGTTCTCTGTGCATCCTTTTATACTGAGGCCTTGGTCTGACGCTGCAACATTCTGCTACATAAGCACTTTTTCTGAAATCGTTTGTCGCTGCACAGATCGACTGTGAAATTGTACTTGTCTCAGAACCGACAAAATACGAGCGCGAGACGACATCAACACGATCAGCGCTGCATTGTATCACACTGATCAGGGACAAACTTCAATGGGAAAAGATTAGAAACTTTTGGCAATTCGTCTTCCAGCGTCAGGCCATATCTTGGTTCAAAGAGGCATTATTTGTAACTTTTGGAATAGCATAATTTTCAGGCTGAGAAGGAAGTTTGAAAACCTTGAGAGTCACGGTAACTCTTTAAACCACTGACCTGGGTATTTTTCATGCAGTAAAACAATAGCAATGATCGCCATCTGCTGGCTGTTTGCAGAACTGCGAGAAATTTGACAGCTTTTTTTCAACAAATAAGGTACAAATGTTTTTAAACTTTGGTTTTTAAACAACAATTGAATGTTGAAATGAAACTTAAAATATTTATGGAAGCTAATATTAGGAACTCTTTGAATAAGTGCAAAGTAGGTTTTTACAATAAAAATCTTATACAAAAATTCATAGTTATTAAGATAAGATAAGATAAGAATTCCTTTATTCGTCCCACAGTGGGGAAATTTTGATGTTGCATCGCACATATAGGACAGTAGTAAGAGCACACAGGGAGCACACACAATATATACAAATAAGTAGTAGCTATGTTAATGAAGAATCACTGTGTAATTCTTTGAGAAGCAAGATTTTCACCCTTACAAAGACGCTGTATCTGCCCCCTGCCTCAGAGTAGTTAAACAATACACTGTAGTCGCCCTAATACTGCCATTCATATGCATTTGACTATTTAGTATCTTTGACTTTATCCGGACGACTTCATCTGAAACGTTGAAATAGTAAAGTTTTATTTTTGAAAATGAAAATGAATCCTATATGCCATCAACAGACACATCTTCAACCAAAATGCAGAGAGAAAACTCCCTGAGAATTACATGTGTTGCTTCACATATGAAGCTCAAGCGGATGTTCAGACTGAAAGACCAAGTGCCTGCCAGCCTCGAGCCTCAGCCAATCACACAGCTCTGCCAGCCTCGAGCCTCAGCCAATCACACAGCCAGGCCAGCCTCCTGCCAACCCTCTCAGAGCAAAGCGGGCAGTTTAAAAGGCAGCCACTTCCTGACAAACAACGCTTCCTGAGGCTCTTAAACAACCATGGGCATGGTTCTCTGACCGCCGCTGCTGCCGGTCCCTGCTGCTCCTACTAATGCCTGTTCCCTGATGCCTGCTCCCCGTTCCTGCTGCTACTACTGATGCCTGTTCCCGCTGCTGCTGCTGCCTGTTCCTGCTGCTCCTACTGATGCCTGCTCCCCGTTCCTGCCGCTCCTACTGATGCCTGTTCCTGCTGCTGCCTGTTCCTGCTACCGCTCCTGCTGCTGCCGCTCCTGCTGCTCCTACCGCTGCCTGTCCCTGCTGCCTGCTCCTGCTGCTCCTACTGATGCCTGTTCCCGCTGCTGCCTGTTCCGCTGCCGCTCCTGCTGCCTGCCTGTTCCTGCTGCCGCTCCTGCTGCGCCTGCTCCTGCTGCCGCTCCTGCTGCTGCCTGCTCCTGCTGCTCCTACTACACGTGCCGCTGCTGCTGTTCCTGCCGCTGCCTCTCCGCGGGCTCCCAGGCTGCACCTGTCTCTACGGCTCAGCTCTTTCAGACACGTATGTAACCTGGCTCACAGAGACAAGCGGCGCACGCTGGCGTGACATGGTCTGCTTGCCCGTATGAATCGCATTGTGGTTGCGTCGCACGTGCTTGTCCCGGGCCCGTGGTTGTCCCGTGCCATCGTTTGTTTGGGGTCTGTTCCTGCTTTGACCCGCTCTGATCTGCTCGTCAGTGCTTATTGGCGCCGCTCCTTAAACACGTCCAGGCTCCGTGTCACTGCTGCTCAAGTCTCCTCCGTGAGACAGTTCAAACTCCAGCGTGCTTGGTGGCATACAAAATTACATTTTGGAGTCTTCCCTAATCAGTCTCTTTCTAAGGCCCGAATTGTTCATATTAAGGCTTAATGGGTTCGGTCTCCGAGGCTTAACGACATATTGCACGTTCAGGGTGAATAGGAATCTGCAGCTTTGGCGCCTCTCTGATTTGGTTGCTCCCTAGACAAAGGCCTAATGTAATATTGCTCGCTCAGGGTGAAGAGGAATCTGCAGTTTTGACGCCTGTCTGATTTGGACGCTCCCATAAGGTGAAGAAAGTGCGTTTAGCTTCATGGCCCTGTCACGCACATAATGGCGTATGTGAATGCATGTTGTATAGCAAAGCATGGCAAGTTTATTTGTGTAGCACAATTCATACACAAGGCAATTCAAAGTGCTGAACAAAATAAGATAGCATTAAAATCATAGATATTCACAGAACATTAAAAAGAAGGATAGAAATATACGTTTTGACCTTGTCTTAAACATTGTCAGAGAGGAGGCCTGTCTTGCATCTTCAGGAAGATTGTTCCAGATTTAGCAGTGTGAATCTGAAAGGCAGCCTACCCACGTTAGTTCTGACTCTGGACACTAACAGGAGTCCAGTCCCTGTGCTCCTCAGAGTCCGGGCTGGTTCATATGGGACTAACATGTCACTACTATATGTTGGTGCGAGGCCATGGAGGGACTCGACTTGTATATGCGCATGCACATGTAGGTACGTAGTATACGTGCGTGCATATATATTATGTATATGTATATGCGTATGTGTTTTATAGTCTTAAGCTCGCTTCGCTCAGTTCTCATCAGGGCTGTCTCTGCTCTCGTCAAACTTTCCGTAGTGTAATCGTAATTATGATTAGATGCTTTGCAATGAATGATGTGAGTTACCTTCGCTGGTCGTCGGGCTATTCCGTTAAAAGACAACCTGTTCCAACTGGGGCCAAGGGAATCTGGGTTCGTAAATGCTTATTCGGTGTCGTCCATTCTACTTCAGCGCAGCCAATATAGACGTGTCGTAACCCGTTCTGAGATGTTGTTGTTCTCGGTCGGGCTCGAATCTCCGCTAATCTGTAGCTAGCGAGACGACAGGAGGTCGTCATTCAGCCAACTTCAGCTCTTTCATAGTTCGTCCTAAAGTTCGGACCAGTCCAATGCGGTTTCGCCTACGTGTCGGCCCCGGGACTAGTCTGGCGGACTGAAGTGGCCCTCGTACTGAAATCCTCGAGCCCCCTCCGCGTACAGTAAATATTTCTCATAGGGACGCGTTGCCCCAGGTCATTAGCAGTGTGTTTCATTTTATCCTGAGCAGGCTGGTGTCGATTATCAAAAGTGGTTTTATGCTTTGTTCCACCTCCGTGCGGAGTTTTGCATGTTCTCCCCTCGTCCGGCCGGTTGCTCCGGATCCTCCACGTGCTCTGGCCTTCCCTCACTGCTACCGCGTGCAATTGATCCGCCCTGCGCCTCATACGGGCGATCTCTCTCCGATTCTCCGCGCGGAGTCGGGGGGCAGCATCCACAACGGTCACATGCTCTCTGCCGCACTCTCATGGCTCTGAGTCATCGTAACGGTTGCTCGCTCTACTGCTCGTTCTCAGGTGCCGCTCTGTTCGTACTTATTCTGCTCCGTGGCCGCTCTTTGCCGTCGTTCTGAGTTTCCTAATTGCCTCAAGATAGCTCTCTCCTGTCCAGAAGGAGATTCGGTCGGTTCTTGTTTAATCTCTCCCTTTGTTGCAGGGCGCTCTTGCTGCACGGCCGCGCCTTGCGAATTATACTCGTAGCAATAGGCCCTGTCATTCCCGCGCGGGGCATGCCCTTCCTACGCGGGGCTCGTCCATCTCAAGCCGGGCAGGCGTCTGGCCGTCACACTGGCCACCCGGCACACGTGATGACCCTCATCGAAGGTTTCGTAAATGCTCCCTCGGCTTGGACATGGAGAGAGAGAGGATAGGAGGAGGAGGACCAAGGTCTCTTGGTCCGTCCTGTCCTCTGTCATCCTCGCAGTGCACGTCATTCCTCAGGCCGTGGTTCATCCCCAGGCTCCTGCGCGCTCTGCAACCCTGTTCCTGTTCGCAGGTGCTGCGCTGACCTCAGCTTCAGCTGCTGCCTGCCGGAACGGCGTCTTTCATGATGGCACCGCCTCTTCCACTTACTTATTTCTTTTTCACGGACGCGGCTCAGTCCGTGGGTTTTTGGGGGTCATATCAAGGCCAGTGGTTAGCTGCACCCTGGCCCCAAGGACTTATTACCCCTATCACTATAATCCCTGCATTCAACACTCCAAAAGGAAGGTGCCGTCACACTTTCGTTATGCATTATTTTTCCCCTGTCCGGATAAACACCTGATGAAATGCACTCCTCCATGCACGGAGAGGAGATTCAGATGGGGTGCCATTTCTCTCTCTGTCAAATGACGTCATGTTTGCGCAATGCATCCAAGCCCATTTAATAAATCCGGCCGGTCTCCTGTGATCTCCCGATTCTCCAATACCGGCCGCTGGATTAGAATAGCCGCCGCACTCCAGCCTGCTGGGCCTTCCTCACTCTTCCCTACAGCAAATGGGTCAATGGTCCACGGCTTGGTCCTGCCTCATCCTCTATCAGACTAAACACTGACACTATTCTGACTGCTCAGCGCTCCCTCTTCAATCTGAGGTAATTATCAAATACTCTGGTGGTGGCTAAGGCTCTTCTCTCACATAAGCATTCTCAACATCTGTTGCACTTCAATCCGGACATGCATATGATCACCTTGTCTTACATCATACATTCATGCCCACCGCAGCGCTCTGTGCAGAGAAGCTTCTCTGCATAACCCCTTACGGCTCACGCTATACACGCACCTCACGAAGCGGCCTGTGCGCGAGAGGCAGCTCCGCACGCCCCAAGGGCCCACGCTTCTACACGCATAGTCATTACAGAGCGTGCGGACTCGTCATCCCCGCATATTCTCTGTATCATACGCTGACACACGCATGCTCAAATATAGCAGATCTTGTATGAGAAAGCTCTCTACATTGCTGCTCCACATTCTCAACACGCAGAGCCCGCATCAGCTCTGCGATTACACGCATCTACTCTTCACTTCATGCATCCATCACGCACGCATGATCACATAGCCGCTCATTCAGTGAGTGTCTGTTCCCACAGATCCCCTGCGGCCTACGTCATACATGCACCCTCACGAAGCGGTCTGTGCGCGAGAAACCCTCCGCACGCTCCAAGGGCCAACGCTTCACACACGCATAATCATTACAGAGCGTGCGGATTTGTCACCCCCGCATATTCTCTGTATCCTATTCATGCAATTCTGCTTCCAGGCAATGCTGCCTCCATGCAATGCAGCCTCCACGCAATGCAGCCTCCACGCAATGCTGCCTCTACGCAATGCTGCCTCTACGCAATGCTGCCTCTATGCAATGCTGCCTCTATGCAATGCTGCCTCTATGCAATGCTGCCTCTATGCAATGCTGCCTCTATGCAATGCTGCCTCTATGCAATGCTGCCTCTATGCAATCTATGCAATGCTGCCTCCATGCAATGCTGCCTCTATGCAATCTATGCAATGCTGCCTCTATGCAATCTATGTAATGCTGCCTCCATGCAATGCTGCCTCTATGCAATCTATGCAATGCTGCCTCTATGCAATCTATGCAATGCTGCCTCCATGCAATGCTGCCTCTATGCAATCTATGCAATGCTGCCTCCATGCAATGCTGCCTCCATGCAATGCTGCCTCTATGCAATCTATGCAATGCTGCCCCTATGCAATGCTGCCTCCATGCAAGGCTCCCACGCCTCCAGATAGGCAGCTTCCCACGGGAGGCCTGCGCATTCCCCGGCACACATAGCGTGGCTTCCTCTTTTGGGGGATCTGAGATCATCTCAGCTGCAATCGATCTCATAGCTGCAAGTGTCACTGCCGGGGTCAATGCGCCAAACAAATAAATCATTTTAATGTATTTATCGTGTCTTTGGTCTCTTCAGATTGAAATGAAGCTCAAGCGGATGTTCAGACTGAAAGACCAAGTGCCTGCCAGCCTCGAGCCTCAGCCAATCACACAGCTCTGCCAGCCTCGAGCCTCAGCCAATCACACAGCCAGGCCAGCCTCCTGCCAAACCTCTCAGAGCAAAGCGGGCAGTTTAAAAGGCAGCCACTTCCTGACAAACAACGCTTCCTGAGTCTGGCTCTCGGCTCCCGCTCTGGCTCCCGCTCTGGCTCCCGCTCTGGCTCCCGCTCTGGCTCCCGCTCTAGGCTCCCGCTCTGGCTCCCGCTCTAGACTCCCACTCCGGCTCCTGCTCCGCCTACGCCCCATTCACACCATACTCTAGCCACCACCAGTGATTGACCCCGGGGGATCTGAGATCATCTCAGCTGCAATCGATCTCATAGCTGCAAGTGTCACTGCCGGGGTCAATGCGCCAAACAAATAAATCATTTTAATGTATTTATCGTGTCTTTGGTCTCTTCAGATTGAATTATAGCTGTATCGATTGCCATATAAACTGTGCATGGAGAAAATCAGGCTGTTGGCAGAAAAAGGATTTTTGCATCTGATATTAGGTTGTGATTTGATTGTAGAGCTCCCGTATGCATAATAATAATAATAAAAAACCTAATTTCAGAAGTGCCATGACTTTTTTACATCTTCAGACAAGTCTTTCATAGATTCTTTTATGGAAATCTCTTTAATCATGTTGGCCGGCTGTCCGGGTGAAGTGACCAGTGGGCAGTGAGTCAAACCCATTGAATTAGAAAAAGATTCTTCAATACCCTCGCACGCTTTGAGCCGCTACATTGGACAGAACAAAAATGACCCTGTCCTCCCTGCACTGGCATAATTGGGTTTTCCAGGGAAAATGTCGTTTGACCTAAATTGCATTTGTTCATCCCTCTACGAACCCATTGATATCCTCGCACAGCTGCAGTGGGAAATCATAATTCCAGTTGTCACATGTTAATGGATACGTTGGAAATAATAGAATTCATTTTGCAGAGATAGGTGTCGCACATGCAAATATGAGAGCAATTTCACGAGTTGCGAGAAGTACAGAATTTATTAAAAGTTTCAAATGAGCCATCGGTTATTTGAATTGTCGCAAATGGTTTTGTGTGAAGCCGCGCTCAGGTCTGCTAAATCACTTAAATTAAAATAAGTGAAGGATGTATGCAGACAATCTCGCTGGTAATTGGAAGCAAAGCAGAATAAAGCTGGGACGATATTGCATGAATAAAAATGATCAAATAGTTGCACTAGTGGAAAGGCAGTACTGCATGAGACACATATCACATCCTGAAAACCTGTTTGGGTTTTCTGTTTTGTTGTTTATTGAAGCTTATAATAAAGAATCAGTACCGGCTGATTCCATATTATGATTGAGGGAAGAATTCTAGTTAAATAGTATTCTGGAAATTTTCAAACTTGGAGAATGAAGATATATCCATCAATCATGCATTGTTATTAAAGGGACAATATGTAATATTAAAATTTTAGATTACATCGGCACCAAACTGGCATTATTGTTGGCTTTGGATAAAAGGACCATGTCTGATACTCCAATAAACCAAATAAATGAATAACAAAAGTGTGATTGTAATTATATTTGCAGATTACACCCACTGAACTGGCCACTGCACTAGTTTATAGCAGCTACTTATATTGTATATTTACAGTATGCTCCCTGCGCTCTTTCTACTTTCTACTTAACCCCACTTTGACTGAAGCCCCCACTGAAAGATCAAGGCTCCTGTGGACTAACCACCTGCAGGAGGATCAGGTGCTCTGTGTACTAGGTGCAGCCCTGACTGCCACAACCCCCCCCCCCCCCGACCCAGCAATGGATTTAGGGGAAGAAAATGGATGGATGTTTTTTCCCAAAATGTACCTTATGTGGCCTGTAGATTTGTAAAGATATAAATAATCTAGATTTAAAACAGTCTTTCCGGGTATCAATGTAGAAGTGAAGAAAAAGACATGTTGAGGTGACTCATAGTTTGGGAAATTATTTGCGAAGAATGTGGGTGGAGAGTGGGTTTATATGGATACAATGACAATCAAGTATGAAATAGAGGCTTTCCAGTTTAATTTATTTTACTCTCTTATGGGAACGCTGCTACGGCTAATCAGGTTTTTTTTTTTAAATCATTTGCGTAGATTTTACGATAATAATATTGAATCAGATCTGAGACCAATGAGGCATTCTCCAAACAGCCTCTGCATGTGTTGTGGGGGTAATTGGGCTTTGAAACATTAATGATGAGGACTATAGTTATATGTGGAAAAACACAGGCAACATGAATGAATCAATCAACCTGGTGGTTTGATTTATATGAAAATAATAAGCTGTAGGGCGGGACTTTCACGTATGAGAGTGATTAAGTTACACTTCAAACATGACTGATCATACTGTCCATCAATTAGGTTTGGTTTTCACAAAGACATCTGCTTCTACTGAAGACACGGCATTTGGTTTTCATTGTCCTCAAGTAATAAAATGATACGTAGCCAAGCAACATATCAACGTAAGAATTAAACAACAAGGAGCACAAAACACTCACACATCCATAACATGTGAGAAAATATATATATTTGTTGTCTACAATCACATAAACGTGTCTGAGGAACATGTAGCTCAGTTGGTAGAGCATTGGCCTTAAGGCCAGAAGGTCGTGGGTTCAGTTCCCACCTCTGCACCTTCTCCATCGACTCCCACTGATGACTGCTGTCGTTGTGACCTTGGGCAAGACACTTAACCCCACTTTGCCCAAAGCCCCCACTGAAAGATCAAGGCTATGCTCTCACTCAGAGAGCAGCCGTCCTCCTGTGGACTCACCACCTGCAGAGGGTCAGTGAGGGGCTGGTGCTATGAGACTTGGGTGGCATCTCTGATTGCCACCCCCCTGACCCAGAAATGGATTAAAGGGTAGAAGATGGATGTCTGAGGAAAGGGACTGCTTAATGAGCCAAGGGCATGGATCTATAATAATAACTGGATAGGGTATTACTAGCTTATAGCTGTCCCACCTATGGGCACAGGGGGCGCCCGTGGTACTGCAGACTAAATTTACGCGGGCTACCCAAAAAAGTCCTATAGAACCCAATGTAAATTAAAACAGCTGGACTGCAGCTGACAGAGAACCTACAGCTTTCATAAAGGCCCCGTTTATACGCTGCGCAGACGTTGCCAAGCTATTAACAGAAACGACCAGGCTCCTAATGCAAATTTCACAACGTTCATACGAGGATCAAAATCGATGTACGTTGAACACACAATAAAACAATATTTCTACGCCTGCCTTTTGTATGCAGCACGTTTGCCTGTTTCAAACACACTGCTCATGAAAATCAAATAAAAACATGAGAGCAATTATAATTGTGTAGTTCTGAGCTCCATATCCACTGAGGGCTTCGGTTCTCACGCACTCCCCGAAGTGTTAAACTGATAAGGGATCAGATAAAACTACAAGCGACGCAACGACATGATCAAAACCAGATCTGGAATTATAATCACAATATATACAGTAGGTGATTATAATTCCAGATTATAATCACAATATATACAGTAGGTGATTATAATTCCAGATCTGCCGTGCTTTGACAAGATTTGCAGCCAAGTGGTAATCCTGCAGAATAAATGTTTTATGAATAACACCTCATTTTACTCAACAACTGATTTGCTGATTTGGCCTTTTTATCAATGCTGGAGATCCCTGTTAATCAAATATTCTATATAGTTCTCCCCAATTTTCATTGGAATTAACATTTGAATTTCTACTCAGAAAAGATCCTAAGTTCTGGGAAAATCATTGATTTAAGATGACATACAACCATATTTTTACATAATTCAAACTCGAAAAGGAGTGGGAGGAAGAAAAATCTTACAGTTTCAACATGTTTTGACAATATTCTTCATATCACGAGAACTAACATGTATTGTAACACCTGCACAAGGACTACTAAAAAATGCAAACTCATCGTAAAGAAAGCAACAATGCATTAGCTGCGTCGATGCGGCCACGCCGATAACGTCTGAATAAAAAGGGTTCGACCAGGGGGAGATAAAGTGTCTCAATTAGGGCTCTTTCAGTACATCTGTCCTCAGCCGCCTGCTCTTTTATCACTGTGTAAACAAGCCCTGCATGCACCAGTGTCCAGTGTTTCCCAGCATTTGCTCAGAGGCTTTGAAATGTAAAACGGTCCACTTCGATCGTCTGCCATCGCGCCATAAAAGCCACGCTGCATTTGTTCCTCCCCACGCGACGGCTGCAGCGGTGACGTGTTGCACATGAGAGAATACGATTAGTGCAATGGAACATCAAGGCGTATCACTCAGACGTTCTGCGAAATTGACTTTTTCTATCGTTTCTCCATGATACAATACTGTTCCTCATCAGTCATGGATTTGGATTTGTTTTTAGATCCTTCCACGCTAATATAAGGAACTTCTAGCGCAAAAATATAACTCCGGCCGTTCTGTTTAAAAGCTCCTGACTCAGTCTTGTAAAAGTGTGATGTCATTGTACCACTGTGTGACATCACCCTGAGAGCAGGTTTCTGTTATTAATTCAATTCAATGTATTTTTGTATGGCCCTGAATAACAACGGGGGTCATCTCGGGGGACTTTAAAAAGTTGTCGATTGCCCAACCCTGATCAGAGTTTTCAAACCGTACAAACACCAATGTCTGTGAATGTCCCGGATCATCCCTGTCCATAGACCCTTCTGCACCGGCAAAAAACGTTTAAAAAACCCAGTAGAAAAAGTGAGAGAACTTGGGAGGAGGGATCTCAATGGGCCTCAAGTATTGCCCCTAAATTTGCTTTTCTCAAATTTTTGCTATCAATAATTTTCAAATGTGTAAAAAACAGAATCTATTCTACCCCTCCCTCTTGTGATGACATAGGGAGCTACGGGCAGACAGACTTTTTTACCCTTCGAGCTTGTTTCATCATATATTTTTGACTGAAGATATTAATTCACATTCCCAAACAGAAAAGGACAGCGTTAAAAGTTTAAATGTTTAATGGACAAAAATAACGTATAATATGTCTATAAATGTGATTGTTTTGAATACATGTACTGTTGTCTGGATCGCTTTGATAAATGGGGGTTGCAGTATGTCCAAGTCTGATTCAAACCACGAGACAACAATAGGATTCACAGAGAAATTTGTGTTTAAAGTAATGGAGGGAACTGGAGCCAAAGAAAGTGAATTATTGAATCTATTGACCTTTATTTAACCAAGATACTTTGTTTTGGTTTTTTTTACTGGACATGAGCTGAAGATTGACCATGTTGTGAAGTTCATTAAAATGTGATTCATTATGATGTAACCCGCAGGTTTCACACGATTCTGTGCATTTCAATTTCACAGGATTAGATGCCCTATGGGTAATATATACAGTGTTATTTCAGTGCATTTTCGACACATATATTATGTTATATCATGATATTAGTAAGAGACATGACACAGCTTTGTCAACACATGTACTGCAAAACTCAGTCGATGCTTGTACTCATTCACCAGTCTATTTTGACAATAAACAAGTGTCATGTAGCTACTCAAACTTTATGGAGTCAAAATGATAAGTCCATAAACTTCTCACAACTTCGGATGTTCTGAAAAATCTACCACAATAAAAATGCATACATTAGCAGCATTGCTATGTGAGAAACTAGAAGAAACCAAAGAACTAGAAAGAAGTGGCAGCTTATAGTTTGGAAATGACAGTAGGTAACCCAGCTTTAAAGTGCAAATTTACTGTAAAACATAGATACTTTTAGATCACTTAAACAGCAGCATTGTTTGTATGGGTTTAGACATTAACTTTCTGATTGATTCATTACAGGAAGTAAAAGCAGGAAGTCAAGATCTGAACTGCATTTAAATATATATTAGTTAAATCTGTAAAGTTCACATTTTACTCAAACATTGGTTTTTTAATTGAACAACAAACACATAAAAAAAATCACTGACCTGGAAAATAATCGCAAAATAACCTAATTTTTCTTGACCACATTGATAAAACCGGCTTTTCAATTACACTGCTTATCTCTGATTGCATTTTTTTTTTAAATCTCCTTTTCTTCCAAGCAAATATTACATTCTCCCCAGAATTGTGATGGGGGTTTTTTTTTTCTTTATTCATGAGCCACATCATTCTGCCAACATTAATCATTTTGAAGAATTGGAAACGACATCAACAGTGAGAAAATACGGATCAGAAGATAGAAAATCAAAAGTTTCTGAACGTTCTTGACATATTCTGCATCACTTGGAGAGAAAACAACAACAAACTCAGACTGAATGGTGAAGCCAATAGCTACGGAGTTAAAATGAGCAGAAGTATTGATCTTGTGATTGCTTTTGTGAGCGAGAGAAAAGGTGTCCATAAAAGTTGTGTTGTATTTTGTGTGTGTGTGTCTGTACTGTTTGCTGTGGTGCATGGACAGATGGCGCTCCAGCTGATTCTCCGCTGTGTGCCAGACGACCTCCTCCTTTACAAGCAAGAAAAGCAGCCACACCTAAATAAATAACTAGAAAACCGAGAGGGAGAAAGAGCGAGAAAAAGTAATTACACACATTTCACGTATATCTCAACCACAACTATGTAGGGCAGGATCAGTACAAATTGCGGAGGGATTAAACACATTCAGAATAGTAAACAATAGTGTAATTATCTTCTTCTTCAATGCATTGTGTCAGACTGTCCCACTGTTTGCCAGCAGGGAAATCAGCCCCATCCGAGACGTCACACCGACTGCACAACATATACAGTATATATATAAATCAAAGTTTATGTGAGAATTGGATGGTAATAGTTTCCCTGCGGTGTTCCAGATGTCCTGTGGTTTGTTTATCAACCAGAAAAACACACACCTGAGCTCAGGAGGAAAGACGGATTAAGGGGAATCTGAAAAGGATTTTTTTTCTCCAAACAAATACAAAATCACATGCATTGTTGTCTCATAATTAACGAGAATCTCAAATCACAGGCAGGACTAAACCAGGTCTGATTACGGGACTCAAACAGAAGCCAAACCGGATAGAGAGCAGATCCAGATGTGAGACCTGGAGACCAGAGGTGTGACCAGATCCGAACCTGAGCCCAGAGACCAAGACCAAGACATGAAACAGAAGCTTTCGGGAAGTAGTGCATGGTCAACACAAAAAAGGGCCCGAGGGTTTTGAATATGGAAGCAAAGTTGTATAATTAAATTGTATAGCACAGTTCATACACAAGGCAACTCATTGTGTTGAACAAAGTCACCATGGTTAAAAAGAGTAAAGACAAAATGTTGTATGCAAAGTTAAACAGAACCGTTTTAAACAGTATTTGATTATTTTCAGAGTAGAAGTCCCCAGAGTGGCCAAAACTATGTAAACTATTGAACAGTGTAAACTCTTCTTAATCCACTATTTTTTGTATTTATTTGAGCTGTATACTTCCTGCTCAAAAGGAGATGACTGAAGCAAAACCCTTTTAAGCGTCCACCCCCAACTCAAAACAACAAAATGGTCATTCTCAATGGTACAAAAGGAACACAGTGCACAGGGAACAAAACCAGTGAGGGGTGAACGGCACAAACTAATGGACATGGCATTCACAACAAATATCACATTTCACCAAATTAATAATGAGTAATGTTAGAAAAACAAGATAAGCTACTGAATCAACAGTTAATTATTATTAATATATATATATATACATAACAACTAAAGCCCTTTATGACATACTGAGATAAAGCAGAAATTCAGAGTGGAAGATATTGTTCTCAGCTGCACAGTCGCACACCGGGGCTCATCAGCATCTCCTCACAGCTGCATTCAAACACTCTCCGTCCTGCATCAAACACCTCCTGTCGCCGCCTCTTCAGAGGACAAAATGTCATGTTCAAATGTAATACATATTTTACTACATCATTCGTCAACCGGGTCGAGTTTTCCAGAAGGGCCGCTACATATTCATGCACACATGCCAGTAACACGTACTTCTAATGCAATCATTGTCTTGAGTCTTTTCAGATTGAGGAAAGAGGAACGCCCCAAGATCACCTGGAGACGGACGGTGGAAGCCAAGAGAAGAGAACAGAACATGGCATGAGCCTGATCACCGACAGCGATGGAGAGACTTTTCATCACTGCAGACAATATCAATGTGTCCATTTAAATCTATTTTGAGCAAACTAATGAGAATTATTTCCCTCGGTTATCGTTATAATGTAGAAACGGTTCTGTTTTCTGTGTTCTGGATTCAAACAGTTGAAGAGGCAAAACGCCATATGGTTATTGAAAGCAGCAATTACAATCTGTGACTAATTTCCACTTGGAACACTCAGTACTATAGTATTGTATTACTAAACATATGCTTGTTTCCTTCGTACGCTTCTTGGCTCAACCTGAGAAGGCGCAGTGCCAGCGTTGCTCGGCAGACGGGCCGGTAAAGACAAACAGAGGCGTTTATGCATAAGTGCGGCGGCTTAGCAGAAGGACAAAACCAATGGATAAGTAGGTGTGCAATTAGGCAGAAAAGCTAAAAAAACAAAATAGGGCGTGGATTTATGAGAATTTGGTCACAAGGTTTGGGACACATAACACACAAAGTTTTCACAGCTTTTACCATGTTATTTAGCAGTTGTATGGACTGAGGCACAAAAAAGTGTTTAAATTTTCTAGATGTAAAACCACCACTCTTAACACTAGAACTCCAGGAGTCACAACATATACAAGGATTCATGGTAATTATTGAATTTACTCCATGTCGTATCAGAAGGAAGGAAAGATGAAAGATGAGGTCCCAAATAGTTTCAGAATGTCCACAGGACCAGAGTTAATTTTGACAAAAAAATTTAATTTCGTTAGTCTTGTATGTAGTTGTAATGTATTGTAGTTTTTTAATCAAAATTTTAGTCCTCTGATTTAATTTAGTTTTAGTCCAATATTAGTCGATAAAAATATGAAGCATTTTAGTCAACAAAAATATACAATTTTTTTTCTGAAACGTTGCTGTTGACATTTGTATAAATAGGGACATTCTTGTACAAATATGTACAGATAATTACTTGTAGCCTACAAACGTGGCACAAGTACCTTCATTACTTTACTTTACTTTATTGTTCGTGTCACATGAATGCCACTCGTCCATTGGAGAAATCTTGTTTGATTTAATATCATTTGGCAAAATAAAACCAAATAAAGTCCAAGCAAAGAAATGTATCTTTGAGTGTTATAAAAAATGTTTGTCCTCATGATGTTGTTAGAGTAAATGATTCACCTCGAAGCTTCCAACCGCGTTAAGTCTGCGATGCCTCTTATCGCCATATCTTGTTTTCCTCTTTGTCAAACGTAAAAATGACCCACAGATTCTCCCAGCCGTGGGGATGTTCTTGTTCTTTTCATCATCGATGGATACTTTACAAGCTTACAAGAGTGGTGTTGTGGTTAGCGTTAGCAATAGCTTCTGTTCACAGCCGGTGCCACGGTCGGCACTAGATCATAAACGGAATGGTGACGGAAGTGGAAGTAAATATAAGCAACTACCTGAATAATAGGGCACTGTCCGGTTTCCGAAATGTGCTAAAAATTGCTCCGATGACTGCGCATGCGCGCATGTTTCGGCCAAACTCTGTCCGACTCCGTTGAGTACTTCTGTGTTCTCCACATACGCGTGTGTATTTACTTGGGCTAAATCATTGAATCATGGTGACAACAAAACACTGCAGTTATGGTGCTTGTGGGAGCGATTTCAGATACTCTGAAAAGGACTATATGAAAGCAGTAACATTCAACCCGTTCGTTAAACCACAACATCGGACCAGACCAGGACCAGACCAGGACAACTGCAAGAGGCGGGTGCTTGTGGTCGGCAGAATTTCTCTCTAGAAAATGTTAAAAAGGACTCGTATTTGTTCAAAACACTGGACCAACTGTGGAGCATCCAGATCCAGTCCTACAGTAGCTACGTTTAGCTGGGACTGGACCTGGACCGTCTGAACCGCTGTATCAGCTCCGTCTGAGCTCTTCTGAATGTAGTTAGCACAAACTTTCTCTTTATTCCATTTACCCCATCAATCCATATTAGTATTGTTTGTCCTAATCCAGAATGTATACAATTCTCACACCTGAAGAAAGATGAGAGGGATTTTTTCAACTTTGTGACTATCGGAAAATAAGTACAGACGAAGCGCGTCGGGGTCCGCGTATTATACGGCTTTGTACCAACTGCACACACAAAATAAACTTCTGTCACTATTAATGCCAAAAGGTTTATTTAATGAGTGCAAAGAAAATAGTTCAAAGGTTTTCCCGTGGCAGGCGAGTAACAGTGAGGCTAGTTAACCTACTTCAAAAAAGCGATCGCTTTAGTCGCATTAAAAAAGTATTTTTGTCATGAAAACCTTAACAGATAATACTGAAAACCTCTGTTCACGTGTGTTACGAATGTATGTATAATATATTCTCCCATTAACATTTAAATGTGTCAATTGTCAAAAGGAGCACAAAGAAGACAAACTTATATTATGTGCCCCTTTCTCCAAAAAAAAACAAACAACATTTTTCAAGATGGTCTGATGTAACAACACATCAGTCACAAAGAAATAACAAATACAAAACATGCCACAAGCAGGGTTTGCTCATCAAAACAAATAATCCTTTCATTTAATTTCCAGTTCATATGATTTAATTATTGTTTCCTTGAATATTTGTTTAAACTGAAAAATATTTGTGGAGTTTTTTAAAGTGTCTTTCATGGAGTTCCACAGCTTGACTCCAGCCACTGAGATAGCCATCCGCTTCTGGGTGGTACTGGCAAAAGGAAGAATAAAGTTAAGTTTGTGTCGGAGACGAGAGTCTGATTTAAACAAAAATAGTGTTTGTACATTATAATTAATATCGATTAATATCGGCTGACAGTAGCTAACTATATGATCAAGTAATTACAGAGTGGACAGTACAAAAAAAACTTGATAAATGAAAGTTAATCACAGAAAAATAAAAAAAGAAGGCGCTAGCATTGCAATTTAAATGACAGGATAATGTTAGCATAATCCTCACCATTACCTTTTTATCAATTCAAACGTTCTACCAGTTACTGTAGACCACGACATTCAAGCCAACGTTTTAATTGGTCTACACTATGATCCCTGATGGTGGAATTTTGCCCCTGGTTTATCATTTTCGTCTAAAGTGACAAGTGGTATTTGATTCATTTCGGCAGTGTTTGTCCGAAACATGTGGGCGGGAGTTGACAGGCGGCGGGGGCGTGTCTTAGTGACGTCATTTAGATAGTTCGCTATAGATCTAAGTTCAAACTTAACCATCCATTCCCATAGAATAACCCAAACCCACCCTTAGCCCTAACCTTAACCATCACTCAGACACCTAAAACTTAATCATTCACCACTTAAGGACTTATTGGTCTAAAACTAATTCAAAAGATTGTTACTTCCGCTTCCGTCCCGATTCCGAATATGAACTTGTGCCGACCCTGGTGCCATCAGTGCTTACTGAGACAAGCCTTCATTGGTCCTCCTTGCATCTAGTCCGGCCAGTCAATTGGTTGTTTTCTCATTTGCCATTTGTCATGGTCTGTTTTTTGTTTCGTCTTTTATTCGTTGAATAAAATATCCATTAATTTAGTCATCGTCACAATGAATTACTACTATCTTAGTTTTAGTCCCCAAAAATATATTTGTGACAAAATACATGGCGCTAATATTTCGTCAGTGAAATTAACGCTGCTGAGGACACTATACGTAAGTAAGTCATATTTATTTATATAGTGCCTTTCACAGACCAGAGTCACAAAGAGCCTTACAATTGTGTCACTCCACACAGAGATGGGAATGGGGTCGTTTCACTATCATGCGATTGTGACGAATCGAAAATGACATCAAAAATGTCTTCGAGGCATCTTCAAAGACTGTCACTACACTGGTCCTTTCAGACCACAATGCTTTTCAAGAGTCTGGGAAAAAACAGCAATGACAAAAATCAAAAGCAGAATTTTTTATTGCATGACAATTGCATTCCCAAAATCACAGCAGCCATCATTATTATTATGGAAGAGCCTTTACAACTTACTATTAGTCCAGAATTATGATTAAAACACTTACAAATAAACCACTGGCTGTTTTGTTCTGTGTTTGTAGCAACCAGCTTCAGCAGTTGGATATGAATTGCTCAAAAATGGACATAAGCCAAAAAATCCGTCCTGATGAGATGCAAATAGAAAGCTGTTTTGAATCATCATCATGTTCAGACTTTTTTGTTTCTCCATTGACTTTGATTGTAGAGCTCCTCATGCGCTCTGGTATCTTCTCTGTGTTTACCGGGGGGGGGGGGGGGGGGGGGGGGGTAAGGAGGTGAGCCATGCAATCAGCCAGGAGGACCCTCCAAAAGCTCCGAGCACATGTCTGAGGACCTGGCCGTTACAATGAGACCCTGCGATTCCAACAGACACGACTCTATTATACCGACGAATGTCACGGCTCTGAACATGCCACGCTCGTTCATTATACACGCAGGATGCACTGTTTTCTTACCGGTGTACGCAGGGAGTCAAGCTGGTTATCTTAATACCCTTTCTTCTTTGCCCTACCCCTAACCCTTGCTGATAAAAAAAGTAACTTACCTTCAGCTCCTGTGCACACGCAAAATTAACAAGTATAAGGCCAAAGGATTGAACTCACAATCAATGGTCCAATCACCAATATAGCATTTCCACATGACTAAGAAACATGGATATGGAATAATGTACTGGATGGTAAAAGTACACTGCAAAAAGTGATGAAAATTGCTCCATTTTGGCAAAATAGTTTGAGGACTTTTTGACTGCCTTAAAGATTTACCAATGGGACAAAGCAAAATTATCTTGTTTTAAAAAGATACAAGAAAATTCACTTTTGGAATGAGAAAATAAAGCAAAAACAGTTCATAGAAGACTAAATGGCTTTGTCCCATTTGGCAAATTTTGTTTCAATGACAGTCAAAATGTGCTAGACTAGATTGTTACCTCATATTTTTGTTTTTTTCAGTGTACTTGCTGGTCTGAATTGCTTTACTTGGAATATCCCACGTATGGCATTGAACTGATCTATTTACTCCGAAAATGAAGGAGGACCACTGCAAATCTACCAAGACCCGGCCGTCCCTCCAAACTTTCATCTCAAACAAGGAGAAGACTGATCAGAGATGCAGCCAAGAGGCCCATGATCACTCTGGATGAACTGCAGATATCTACAGCTGAGGTGGGAGAGTCTGTCCATAGGACAACAATCAGTCGTGCACTGCACAAATCTGGCCTTTATGGAAGAGTGGCAAGAAGGAAGCCATTTCTCAAAGATATCCATAAAAAGTCTCGTTTAAAGTTTGCCACAAGCCACCTGGGAGACACACCAAACATGTGGAAGAAGGTGCTCTGGTCAGATGAAACCAAAATCAAACTTTTTGGCCACAATGCAAAACGATATGTTTGGCGTAAAAGCAACACAGCTCATCACCCTGAACACACCATCCCCACTGTCAAACATGGTGGTGGCAGCATCATGGTGTGGGCCTGCTTTTCTTCCGCAGGGACAGGGAAGATGGCTAAAATTGATGGGAAGATGGATGGAGCCAAATACAGGACCATTCTGGAAGAAAACCTGTTGGAGTCTGCAAAAGACCTGAGACTGGGACGGAGATTTATCTTCCAACAGGACAATGATCCAAAACATAAAGCCAAATCTACAATGGAATGGTTCACAAATAGACGTATCCAGGTGTTAGAATGGCCAAGTCAAAGTCCAGACCTGAATCCAATCGAGAATCTGTGGAAAGAGCTGAAGACTGCTATTCCCAAACGCTCTCCATCCAACCTCACTGAGCTCGAGCTGTTTTGCAAGGAAGAATGGGAAAGAATTCCAGTCTCTCCATGTGCAAAACTGATTGAGACATACCCCAAGCGACTTGCAGCTGTAATTGCAGCAAAAGGTGGCGCTACAAAGAATTAGCGCAAGGGGGCCGAATAATATTGCACGCCCCACTTTTCAGTTTTTTATTTGTTAAAAAAGTTTAAATTATCCAATAAATTTGGTTCCACTTCCCGATTGTGTCCCACTTGTTGTTAATTCTTGCCATTTTTTAAATTTTTTTTATATCTTTATGTTTGAAGCCTGAAATGTGGCAAAATGTTGAAAGGTTCAAGGGGGCCGAATACTTTCGCAAAGCACTGTACCTGCTTGTCTCGATGGAAATATATTGGATAAAGCATGGACCAACTGTGCTCTGACGTCACTCATAATGTTTGCCTCATCTCGGAAGAACCCGATTTGAGCTATAACTCCAATAGGTTCCATGGATGGGCAGGAATCTGGGGTAAAAGATACAGTAACCAAAGAGCCAATCAGGAGCAGTGCTTGTCTGTGCATTTTCACTGCTCGCCAAAGCTGATTTCCGAGACAGAAGGCAAATGATTAGTTAGTTGTTTGGGGACAAACCTGGATTCACAAAGACATGATCAAAAACACAAAACACCAGAATCATACAGAGTTCTAAACCACAGAATTTCAAGCTCAAAATTATGAGTTTCACACAATTTTACAGGTTAAGTCTGTCCATGGGAGTGTATCCCTGTTTTAAGATTTCTAATTTTCTCCCACAGGGTAATTAGAATTATTCCTAGCTGATGCAGGAGGGTCAGTCGTAGTGACCCAGGCCGACTTTGGACTCAATCAACATGGATATTAGTCTATCTACCCCTTATGGACCGATGGCCTGTCTGTCTTTTCTACCATTGCATTTTCTGTGTTTCTGTGTCCTTTCGAGATAACTACTGTTGTGATTTAGGGCTATACAAGAAAAAGTAATGAATTTAATTGAGATTAAAATTAATTTTAATGTAAAAGAAAGGAGACTTTGCAAGTTGGAGAAAACTTTGACCTACTTCCTTACCCTATCCCTGCTAACTTCGTATAGCTAGCAGGGTAGCATTTTCTACAAATATATATAGTATGTACCAAACCAATTAATTCTATGCAGAAAAGTTACACATTGCACCTTTAGAAGATTCAGTGAAAGTACTGAAGGAGAGTTCTCCAATCTCACCGCATATAGACCCAGGTTCCATTTATTTTGCTCATCCCGATCACACGTTGCTGAGATTTTATCTACCTCCACATTTAATAAGTCAATGAGAAATGTTGTTTGGCAGGTCACTTCTATTGGGACTTGCATGGTCTAATGCAGAGTTTGAGGGTCTGACAAAGCCTCCCAAATGAAAGCAGTGCTGTTCAAAGTGCTTTTGACACCTATATATGAGCGCAGCGCGATTCTATGATGTCTCGCTCTATCAGAACACCATCCCCTGCTCGGGGACGCAAGTTTGTTTACCGAGTCGGTCTAAGCTGGGCGCGCTGTAAAGACCAATTAAAATGAAGAAATGCCAACACACTCCAGAGTAAATATTGTTGCATAATGTGAGCCATATGTTTACTTTTGTGTCAGAACACTTCTCATTAGGGGAGAAAAAATGCTAATTAAAGTACCTCCTAAAAGCAATGGTAGTTCTAAGCCTTTTGTGTTGCACTGACTTCCATGGGTCCTGCTCAGTCTGGTCTTCTACAGCCATAGTTCAATCTCTATCTATTCTTTCTATTCATATTATCACAATTACTCTTTCTCTTTCTCTTTTACTTTGCATAATTTGTTATTGAAAGCTTTACGTGGCATGTAGGCATACTATTATACTACTATACTCAGAGAGAAAACGATTAGTTTTTACACAAGGCGACGACACAGAGTTAATGGATTCAGGCTGAGATTTAAAATGAGCTTCGACATGGATGTTTGTTCACATTTGACAAAGCAAAAGTTTGCTGAATGACAACTTACCAATTCTCTGCAGCTACAGTCAATAACAAGGGTCAGTAGAGTCAAATAACTGGATTCCAGAGGCCTTGAGCTTTGCAAGGAGGTACAACAAGGCTATACTGGCAGAGCTGAAGTTGGCTGGATGATAGTGTGAACTTGCGTGTTATGGTTATGTAGGTCTGGCCCACATAACATGACACAGAGGGCTGAAAATTGGCTTGCGGACCTTGGTTTGGACATGTCTAGCTTAAAGAAGCTATACCCGATTTTTTTTCTAAGTAGTTCATAAAAATGCTTTTTACTACATACAAGTTGTATCATAATACATCATTTAATTGAAAACTTGAGGTCATTGATTCCACTGTGTATGAAATTCAAGCAGTGAAAAGATCTGAGTAGAGTCTGAGCGGGCCGCTCGTTCTCCTCCACTCACAGAACAAGAAGCGACCAGCCTGCGTCCTCTAGCCCCTACAGCCTGCGTCCTCTAGCCCCTACAGCCTGCGTCCTCTAGCCTCTACAGCCTGCGTCCTCTAGTCTCTACAGCCTGTGTCCTCTAGTCTCTACAGCCTGTGTCCTCTAGCCCCTACAGCCTGCGTCCTCTAGCCCCTACAGCCTGCGTCCTCTAGCCTCTACAGCCTGCGTCCTCTAGCCTCTACAGCCTGTGTCCTCTAGTCTCTACAGCCTGCGTCCTCTAGCCTCTACAGCCTGTGTCCTCTAGTCTCTACAGCCTGTGTCCTCTAGTCTCTACAGCCTGTGTCCTCTAGTCTCTACAGCCTGTGTCCTCTAGTCTCTACAGCCTGTGTCCTCTAGTCTCTACAGCCTGGGTCCTCTAGCCTCTACAGCCTGTGTCCTCTAGTCTCTACAGCCTGTGTCCTCTAGTCTCTACAGCCTGCGTCCTCTAGTCTCTACAGCCTGTGTCCTCTAGTCTCTACAGCCTGTGTCCTCTAGTCTCTACAGCCTGCGTCCTCTAGTCTCTACAGCCTGCGTCCTCTAGCCTCTACAGCCTGCGTCCTCTAGCCTCTACAGCCTGTGTCCTCTAGTCTCTACAGCCTGTGTCCTCTAGCCTCTACAGCCTGTGTCCTCTAGTCTCTACAGCCTGTGTCCTCGAGCCTCTACAGCCTGTGTCCTCTAGTCTCTACAGCCTGTGTCCTCTAGTCTCTACAGCCTGTGTCCTCTAGTCTCTACAGCCTGTGTCCTCTAGTCTCTACAGCCTGTGTCCTCTAGTCTCTACAGCCTGCGTCCTCTAGTCTCTACAGCCTGCGTCCTCTAGCCTCTACAGCCTGTGTCCTCTAGTCTCTACAGCCTGTGTCCTCTAGTCTCTACAGCCTGTGTCCTCTAGTCTCTACAGCCTGCGTCCTCTAGCCCCTACAGCCTGTGTCCTCTAGTCTCTACAGCCTGCGTCCTCTAGTCTCTACAGCCTGTGTCCTCTAGTCTCTACAGCCTGTGTCCTCTAGCCTCTACAGCGCTGCTTAACACCAGGGCTTCGACTTCAAAATTCGAATATCATTCTAAAATAAAATATATATACATATTTGAACAAATATTAGATAACCCTTATAATTAGAAATGTATTTAATGACTGCAAATAAAATAGTTAGCTCCCGAAGGTTTCACCGGGACGTGCTAGGCAGGTAACAGCTAAGCTAGCTAGCTGTTTCATGGTAACTTCCGGGTTTTTTGCGATCGCTTTTTGTTACTTTAAAACAGTATTTTTGTCATGAAAACGTTAAAAGCAAATTCTGAAATCGTCCGTGCATGTGTGTTAAGGATGTATATGTATACTGTATTGTCCGATTGACGTTTAATGGTGTTGATTGATTGATATATATTTGTTTATTGAGCGTGGCTAGCTCCGCTAGCTTCTCTACACAGACAAGTGTGCAGAGAAACTGCACAGTGCAGTGACAGGCGCTGATAGCTTGTTGTACTTGTGGAGTAATGGCAGTATTTTACACACCTGAATTACAAACAGAGATTGCATTGGGGCTGCGGTCATTATTGGTTTGAGACTTCTGTTATCAAGAAAAAATGATTGGAAGAATTGCTTTCAAGTCAATTGAGTGCTGCTGCTGTGAGGAGCTGTATAATACATTATAATTAAATATTAGAATATATTCTAATGTTTAAATTAATACATCCGGACGCGAAACTAATGGTATTCTTTTACTTATATATTGTGTTAGCAGTGCATTGCTTTAGTGCCATTTCATCAGTGATTGTTGCACAGTTTACAAGTTGCGCTAATGCTAATGTTAGCATACGTATCAGATCGCAAATAAAACTAGGTGGCTCCGTGTTATGAGAGCGTAGGGGAAATGAGAAGCCATTGAGCGAGTTGGGGGGCGGTGCTAAACATTCAAACATTGCAGAAACGGGTATAGCGCCTTTAAAGCTGCACTAACTGACTTTATTTTTGTATTCATTACGAAAATGCTATCCATGTCCATGTAGTGCATTGGGATATACATCATTTTGAAGAAAAAGTAGCGCAGATTTGTGCTGGCGTGACATTATATTTTAGATCGAGTTTTGATGAAACAAGGAAGAGAATGTGTTTTGGGTCGCGGATTGTGACCAATAGCAACGGACCACTGGCCCCCACTTTTGTGAGAAATGTACAGGTCCGTTAGCATAGACGGCTGAGTTAGCACAACAAGCCGAGGAGCTAACCTGAAACTTCGTGTGTCTTCGTCACCGGTTACTGCTTACACAGCGAGACAGCCATCCAAAAGAAAGTCCCGTTCCTCCGCGCTTCCCGGTTCTATCGTTCTATGGTCACGCCATCCACGTGAAAATCCATGTCCATGTATTTATCCATATTGGGAGACACTAGCTTCGTCCCAACAGTGAGTGTGTGTGGGGGCGATAGCTTCGTGGGTGCGGGGAGGGGAGCAGAAAGAGAGTGGCCAGCGAGTCCGCGGCTGCAAAATCCCAAAGTCAGTTAGTGCAGCTTTAATGCAGGAACCACCATCCTTAAAGGCATATAGGAGGATTTTCTACTTCCGGGAGGATCATCGAGACTATTGGTTCTTCTGATTGTCAATTATTCTGGTGATACGTGCTCGTCAAATAAGACCAGAGAGTTTTGTTCAAAAAGTGGGGAGGGCAGTTCTTTCCTCAAATAGGAAAATCTTCCTAAATACCTTTAAGCATAAACAAACAGTATAGTCCATGAGAACGACCATGTGACCCATGTGATATTTGTGCTTCCTAGTCTTCCTCTGTCTAATACACTTTGATTTGCTTTTTTATTTGTGTTCAACTCAGCCCTGTTTTGTTCCAGGGCCCCCAAGACAGCTTTACTTGAACCAATCTTCCAACAGAATCATTTGGTGTGGTAAAAATGGGGTTTTGATTCAGATTCAGATTCAGTTTATTTGCCATTTGCAGTAAAAAAAAAAAAACACATTGGAATACATTAGCAAAAAGTCTCCAGTGTGCACAGGACAAAAAACAACATTAAAAGACAGAAATAAAACAAATAAAACAGTAAACAAAAGTCACTGTGAAATCGATCGACTAAAACAGTTTCAAAACAAAAACACTGTTAAGCCGGAACGAATGTCCTGCATCCTCAGAAGAGCAATATCTTCTGCCAGAGAGGAAGAGAGCTGGAACTTGTGCTTATCCCCAGGGTGGCCAAAGAGTCATTGACAATCCTAATGAGCTTTGGTTTAAAAGTCCTGGATTTAAAAAGAACCTCCCGAACAGGAAGCTCACAAGCCCACGGTCCTCCTATGGCAGAGCGGAGCACCTTGGTTAAAGCTCTCTGTTCTTTACTGTGAAGTTTTATGGTAAAAATAAACAAATGTAAGTGCAAACTGAATCCATTTACTGCGTTATTTGAGCAGAATGCACAATTATGAGAGACATACACAATCCAATTTACAGTGAAACTATATAAAGAAAAAATCCGAATAATAACAAACTTACAAATTAGTTTCATCCAGACCTTTCACTGGTACATAGATCTTTTTTTTCGCGTTTCTTAATTAATTTGGTACACTTCTGCACAAGTCAGGACAACCCAGCCTCGCGCACACCAGCTGGGACAGCGACAGAACAGGATGTTTTGTGATCTGAATCACCCTTCTGTCCGATGCCGGGCCCATTCACGCTGAGAAAAAGAGCCTGGCAAGCCCATTATAGGCCGCCCATCAAATCCAAGTTGTGCGGCTGACATCCCATCGCCCAGCGCCACCTCTCTCAACTCAATGTTTGTCCCGGTTAAACGCCCAAACGAGATCGAGGTGGGCCAGATGCGGGACCAGGCTGACACTCGGCCTCAAGTCTCATAAGCCGGGGTCTTCATGCTCCCTTCTCATGTAAAATTGATTTATTAGAAGGGTTTATTAAAAGTAGGAGAGGTCCACAGGTCTTGTACATGCAGAGTTGTGCCAGTGAGCCTTTTTTTTTTTGTTCTCTTGGCTGAAATGGAATTGGTTTTGTCCTTGTCAAGATACTTTTTGATTCTGAATTATGATTCTTTGATTTATTACTGGCGACAGGTTCATAATAGACATAAGTACTAACAGTTATTTAGTCAATGGCATGTGTGAACAATGTGTAATGTGTGTGTGTTGTGTGCACGTGTTTGTGTGTGTGAATTAGGGATGGAGAATTCCACTGATTCGCAACTGTGGTTCGAGTTAACAGTTGCGAGCGACTGCACCCGCAAATGACAGCATAGGATCGATACACAAATGGGGCAAATTTGTGTCACATCGTTTCTTGTCTCTTTCTATCGTTAAATTCTTGTGCTGGATTGGTCTTTAGATCCCTAATATGATGCACCTGCTCAGCCCAGTACCTGTTTGTTTGGGCGACAGTGGGCTCAGTGTAGAGCATTAGTCCTTGAGCCCGAAGTCGTGGTTCGAGTCCTCCACGAGACCATCCTCCATCGGCTCTAACTGATGCTGCTGTCGTTGTCCCTTGGGCAAAGGACACTTTGGCCTTTAAAGGAGCACGGAAGTGATGTTTCGCCTGCTTGCCTTGATATGTGGTATGTGTATGCCTCAAAACTGAAATTTCCCCCAATTGTGGGACGAATAAAGACTTCTTCTTATAGCAACGTGTTTTAACGGGTTGTTTTATTCCTCACTGAAGGGTCTATGCAAGATCTGATTGGCCCTGGGCTGTGTTCTTTTCCCGGGGTGGGTGAGCAGAGAAGGAAAACACGGATCCTCTCTAATGTGGATCATCCTGAGGTTTCTCACTTTTCTCCCACTAGGTTTTGTGAGTTTTTCCTTGCCGATGCCCCGGAGGGTCTGTTGGGACATTAGTGTCCCAACAAGAGGACTGGAGTGATGATCAGACAACATTAACATTCTACAACATTGTATGGGCATTATCATCATTCATGAACTTGTTCTCTCCCTATGGACCAATTCCATATGTGTATATTAGGAACTTACTGTAGCTGTTTGATTTCTGATCTGTGTTGGTGATTTCAATGGTTTTAGTTAAGTCCTCTGAGATGACTGAGTTGTGAGTTTAGGGCTAGACAATAATAAATTGTATTTTTCTACTTAGGGCTGTCAAAATTATCGCGTTAAAATATGGCATAATTTTGCCTGATAGTTGGGATGTGATTAAATTACAATGAATTAATTTTTTTCAAGCTGTAATATACTTGATTAAATAAATTAATAGTTTGACAGCCCTAATTTTTACTGTATTCTTTTGTATTGTATAGTATTGTATTCAGCAATGGAGCTTCAATGCACCTATACTGGATGCACATAATAATCATTTATGTTCAGTTTGAGGGGAAAGTACATTCATGATATACTTATTTCCAGAACATATCACTAAAGCAAGATTTACACAATTCCTAACATGTTGTATGAACTGACTATCCATTCGTGAAGGAGCTGATGTCATTCAGTAAAATTGTGGCGCTCGCTTTCAACGATTCATGTGCTCTTGCAGAATATGAGCACACAATTTGACCAAGCCATTGTCTCACAGTCTGTCCATTCCACATCATTTGACCTAAGCACCATTGGCGCATTCTCTCACCATGGATGTCCCAAACATTAGAATGAGTGGCACGTTCTGGCCACTCTGGTTCTCCCTGCGCAGAAGATGTGCAGTGGTCCTACTTCTGATTATCAAAACTTGGCAGAGCAATCAAGTGTTTTACACAAAGTGTGAGTATTTCTATACAAAAAATCCCTAAGATTCCTGTAAAATCTGACGCTTTGTGAACGCTGTAGGTTCCCTGCCAGCTGAGGATGAGCTGTTTTAGTTAAATAATATGATTGACCTTTATTTAAACCAGAAAGTTAACATGGACGTCTATGGTGAACTTCTGTACAGCCCAATTAAATATCAGCTCCATGCTGGAGACTGGTTTAAGCTAGCAACACCCAATCAGAAATAATAATACTTCAATGATTAGGACCCACAGAGAACTTGCTGATTTCTGGATGCGGCCTAGAGACTGCTCAAAGACAATTCCATGTTGTTTTACCACACAGGATATATACAGTATCAATACTGTGTAAACTGTATTACCTTCTCTGCTGCAACACACACTATGATCAAGCATAATCAGATATACTCGGGAGCTTCGGGTTGAGGAGATTAGGGACAGGAGGCTTTTTCTATGTGTGTGGATGAAGCGACTGCATGTGGAGCATACATATTACAATTCAGGCTTCATAGCTGTCTGAAGGATTCGGGCCCCTCTTCCATTAATTGTAAACATTCAACTAAGAGTAAAATTTCAGTATAGGAAAGATTACCATATACATCATGTGGTGTGGGGGGTAGAATCAACAGAAAGTGAAAGCATCCTGTCTGTAAGCCATCAAGGCAGTGCTCTGTATTGAAACATGGCACGGTACAGTTAGGTGGGATCACTCAATTTTGCTCTCCGCCAGAGCACACAGAACGCCCACGAGGACAGCGTAGGCCCTCGCAAAGCATGATCTGTAACAGACATTGGTCACACCGGTCTTTTTTACTTCGCTCAGGTGGCTGTGTTTGCGAAAAGAGTATAGACGAGTCAACATCACATAAACATGACCTGCTAATTGACATAGTCCATTAGCACAAACTTCTCTAAAGGAATAGGAAAAGGCAATGCCATTTTATTTGTATAGCTTCATTCATACACAAGTCAACTCAAAGTGCATAACACAAAAGTAAAACAATGATCATTGAAGGGATTAAAATAATAAATAATAACAGACATCAAAACAAAAGATATGATCCTTCAGTAGTATGCCCAGCTAAACAAAACTGTTTCATTAATCAGAGTAGAAGACGGGCTCTGTGTCTATTTTCAGGAAGGCATCCAGAATTTGCCTCCCTACTCCAGCTCACCTCAAAGTCAAAGTGGGCTCTAAATGGTCGAACCTGGTGGTTGTGGTTAATGCCAAAGGTTAGTTTTTATTGACTTAAGAGCTACCGTGGTCAGCAATGTTGATTCTTTAGGCCTAGAGGCAGATGTTGGGCCATAGCTAAACATGATGCTGCGTAATAGATTGAAGAATCTCTGTTGGGACGCCGGACACATCCAGATGTCAACCCGGAGTTGAAGCTGTGTATATATATTAGGGCTGTCAAACGATTTTTTTTTTTAGTTGATTAATCGCATAGTAATGGTGAGTTAACTCACGATTAATCGCATTTTTAACTTTCTATTTCAAACCACTCAATTGAAGTTAAATGAATTTTTCAAAAGTAATGACACATTGTTATTCATAACCAAATGTACTTCAATCTGTTTGACTTGCTCACAAGCCGTCTACTTTTGGGTACAAAACCCAAAAGAGCTGTTAATGAAAAGGGAAAATGTAGGTACCCTCAAAGCTTTTAATTTTGCAGTTTGGTTGCTTCAGCGTGTCTCCTCCTCCGTGTGTCACACAACAACAGAGAATGGCCCCTGTGCGTGTATAGATAAACGTGAATTAAATGACCACTACGGCTGTCACCATCACACACGGAAACGCACATGTCCCGGCATTCTGAGGGAATTATTATAAATGAGCGGGTCATTCGACATGCAATGACTCATTCGACTGCCAGCCGATTTCAGAACAGGTACTCCAATGCCCAGCCCGTTTCTGAAGATTTTGACGAATTTTTCAAGTCCCACAGAATATTGTGTACATGAGCTATCTGAAATCCAAAACCAATTCTGAATGAATGGACTGTCAACTTTCATCCAGCAAAAATAATTTTATTTCTAGCTTGTTTCGTTCCCCTGTAATCCCCAGTTGAGTAGAGGTAAGTTTTAATCCGAAATCAACCAGAAAGCTGAAAAAAAAGAGGCACAAACTGTGCATCAGCCGCGGCGGCAGGGATAGGCCTGGGTAGGCCGGTGCCTACCATATTTTTTTCTTTGGCCTACTCAAATTTGTTCTTCGCCTCTCTAGTCCTTTTTACTAAAAGTCATAATTTAAAATGTGTTATTTTTTAAAACACAAATTCTAATCGCCTAAAATGTTGCGTTCTAAATGTTTTTAAGAAAATAAAACCCCCTGAGCGTCTTTACGTATCCGAACGTTGCTTCAAATATATCCTGTTATCTGCTGAACAATTTGTCCAATATCAATAAACACAACAGGCGTGAAGCTCGTGTCCCGAGAACAACCAAGCTAAATCCACGGCTTAAAGAATTGACAACGCTCTCAACACATACACAACAGAGCAGCCTTTTCATTTTAATTTTAAAGAAAGTTAAGGTGAACTTTGGTGAGGTAGAGTAGCCAGAGGCCCGGCCCGAGTCCCAGAGGAGGAGAGCGCGGTCAGGCCGGCTCGCCTCGCACTGATGAGGTAAACACTAGGCCTGTGTGAGACACACTGAGGGCCTTCATGTATGAAACCTCGTAAACGCCAAATCAGGGTGTAAAATGAGCGTAACTCAAATATTACACTTTTCCGCATTTATCGGAAAGTAATCAGCAAAAAATATACTCATGGTCGGTAGGTGGGTAAATCTATACCTGAACTCAACCTTCGCACAACACGCCAAAACAGATCGCATGAAATTCAAGAGTACGGACAACAGGCATAAACATATTTCCCCTCTGGCAAAATTATTATGCTTGTGTTTTCAATGAGCATCATGTTTCAAAATTTGAATTTGGGGGGCGCATCAGAAAAAGTCTAATGGAAACACGCAAACTGTCAGAATAAATCACAGCTCATGATGAGGACCCTCAATTAGATCTGACTTGTGTGTGTATTAATTTGATCTGATGTTTTCTAAAATGTGATGCCTTTGTGGAAAAAAAAAAAACCTGGAAAGTGAAAGCTCTATATATATACCACTTTAACGCAACAGGGATGTGTGACCATCTATTGCTGTGGCAGGCTCTGCGCTGCTAATTACGCAAGCTAGTTGTATTCCTCATTCACATCTGGGTAAGCAATGAGTTGTATTCGATTCATTTATTTCGCCATTTGCAGGAACCCACTACATTTGAATACATTTGTAAAAGGTCCCCAGGTGCACAGGACAAGTACAGACACGAAAACAACATTAAAAGACAAAAATAAAACAATTCTCATAGAGTTGTGTAAGCCCTTACACAGACACACAACCCCAATAAACGCATCGATGTATTGCTCACGTCACAAATGTCTGGGGGACTGCCCTGTCCAGAGTGCCAGCGGTGCCGTGAGAGGTTGCGCCCCATGTGCAGAAGTTTTTTTTTTTTTTTGGGCTCCAGAGTGGCTTTGTGAAATCTGGACCCGCAAACCTCTCTGAAGTGTAACAGCGCTTCAATGCGCACATTCTACCCCGAGCCGAGGCTGCGTCCAAGACCTGCAGACGCTTCATTCATGAGAGCCACACAAACTCTGGCAAATAATATATGAATCAATTTCGTTCATAGTTGTCAAATCAATCTATATTTATTCACTTCTACAATTCAAAAGGATTATTCTAATGTACAAAAGATTTTAGCAAATTTGTTCAAAACGCACGCATATTTATTATTGCATAAACACAATGAACAGAACAGAACGTGCCTTTTGAGGTTTCCAAACATCTTTTTTGGCCGCTCCTGCTGACCTATCACAAAGACGGGGCGTGGAATCACTCGATTGCTGCATAATTCTGGCGTGACTAAACGTTTCAGTATTCTGCCGATTAACAACACCCGACACTGCGTACGCCAGAACTGGGCGGATCTGAGCGTAAATGGAATATACACCCAAAATGTTACACCTTTTCTACGCAAGTTTTCATAAATGAGCTTGTGTGAATGTGCGTCGCGTGTGCGTGCGTGTTGTGCGTATTAAGCCATATTTCTTGAAACCCCAATTCCAGCTAGCCCTTGTAGTTTGCAAGCGAATTTTGGCCTAACTTACTAATCAGCGCCTACCCAAAATTGCAAAACCTGCGCCGCTACCCTTCTTGCTGTGGCATCTACTGTTTTCAAACTCAATTCATAGAGCAATGCTGCAATCTTCTGGCTCGTAAAATCTTGCCTCAAGCCTTACCTTTTTATGCCATAGACATCTGTGAACGTGAAAATAGCGGAAACGCAATGACGTGTTAACACGTCATTGGCAGTTAATGCGTTTAATTATTTTTCCAACGCGTTAATGATATCGTAACGTGAATTAACGTGATTAATTTTGACAGCGCCTAATATATATATATAATATATATATAAATTATATAGACTATATACTAAATAAAAATATATATAATTTAATAATATTTCGTCACCCCTATTTCAGGTAGAATTGTTGCCAAAAAGGGAATTCGAAGCAAGTCAATGTAAAAAAGATTGCATTCTATATATAACATCATTTATCTTATACAATAAATATATGTCAAAATTGCATCCATCCATCCATTGTCTTCCCCCTAATTCTCTTCTGGGTCGGGGAGTGGCCGTTCCAGAGGCTGCACCCATTTCACACCCACCTTAGTTACCCTCCTGCGTGGTGAGCCCATGGAAGCCTTTGATCTTCAGCGGGGGCTCGGCAAAGTGGGTTAAGTGTCATGCCCAAGACACAACAAAAGATGACCTCAGAGGGAGTCGTGAAGTGGTGAGTCAGGTGCTGAGCAGAGTTACAATTGCAACTATTGCATGTTTTTCAGAGTTCTTATTGATTTTCAAAATGGTGCGCTGGAATTATAGAAATTTCAGAAAGCTCAGGTTTACGGTCTAATTGTCCCTTTCTAATGGTAACACAGAAAGCAATCTTTTTACAATTGACTTGCTTGAGAATTCACTTTTTGGCAATTCTACCGTGAAATAGGGTGAGGAAATATATTTTGAAGGAGTTTGAAGGATTGTGTGAGATCCCGAATGAACTACATAACAAAACACATTGGAATCTTGCTGTCTCGTCTTGTGGGCAAAGACCAGACATCTCCAGAAAATCCAACACAGTTGCCTAACCTGACCTGTGCCGTCGTCAGTGGGCAAGCCTTATTTTAAAAGTACAAAAACACCCCCTCCTGTCCCCTCACCCCCCTCTCTGCAGGTTTGAACACTGTGCTCTGACGCTCCCCTGTTCCCAAAGCGGAGAAAAGCAAACCTTGGTAAGTCAATTACGGGTCCCAAGTAACACGGCGGAACAGAAGCCCGAAAACGGAATCAAAATTAAGATAGAATGTGGAAGACATTTTTTTTTTTGTTCCGAGTGGGTAAACATTTCACTGCTTGTAGATTCTTTAAAGAGACATAACGAGCCCGTGTTTCCAATGTGCTTGAGAACTACACGTAGAAAAATTCACTTTTAAAATCAATGTTATTTTTGTAAACCCTAAATACAACAGCAGTTCTCGGAAATGACTTCAAAGTAGACATTGTTCCAAACAACAGATAAGAGAATCAAACAGTTCGAAATAAAGAAACTGAATCTGAATTTAGAGGTATGCTTGCATGCCCGGGAGTCGGTTTTGTTGACGGGGACATGGGCATGTGGCATTTGGTTTTAACAGAACTGTAAAGCCATTTATACAATAAATTTTATTTTTATATTTGAATCTTGGCAGTATTTGACAGTAAGCAAGGTGTATAAGTTTATGTTGCCATCTTTTTAAGCCCACTTTCCCCTTTTTTCTCCAGCTCATTTGGAAGCGCCCGTGGTATAATTACCTCACCACAAAATGAATCAGCTTGGATAGTCCAATTTTATTAAAAACATGCTTTAACACTCTTGCAACACTGCAATGATCTAATTCCTCCCGTGTATAATTACAGCGCTAAACGTCTCGAAACGCTGAGTGCGAAATCACGCCGAGGGCTTTTAAATGCTTTGCAGATTAACAGGAGGCCAGCTAATAAAAGTGAGGCGCCAGAAACAAAGCTTCAACATCATCAGTGCGTTTAAATCGCCAGGGCAAGCAATCACATTTTCCCCATCACCTTTCCTGCGACCAAGGTGCCAGAGCGAGTCGTCTAATTGCTCCTTTGATGAATAAAAACAGGCTGCTGGACAGGCTTAATATTTTCCTCATCACATTAACCTGTAATATGTCCTTTCCTGTTGAACACGCGTGTCTCGGCATGGCGGCGCGTATTTGAACAGAGGTGACAATCCCGCTACCATACAAGTTCCGCTGATGCGGCTCGTAACATAAGCAGCGATGAGGGAACGAGCGCCCTGGCCAATAAAGTCGACTCATTGCTCATTACGGAAGTGTTCTCCTCACACTCGGGATGATGCGCTGTGCAGTCCTGCGAAATGCGTCACGGCACAGCACCCCACGGGATGGCTTCAAGCTTGAACACTGGATGCAGCTTTAGCTAACTGTGCACTTGCAGTTCCACGTCCCGCGCTCGCAAGTACAAAAAGTCGCAAACAGCATGTGAAATAATTCATAGAGCATGCAAATCAAAAATGACTCAAGCAAAATCGCTTGAGAGAAATTTAGTTGTAGCCAGACTTTCTCTGTATAATAACAGTATAGCAATAATGATTAACCCTTTAGGCGCCAGCGTTTAGTTGATGTTGAGAAATGTAGTGGGTACTTATTGAGAGAAGTTATTGGTATGAAGGAGACTGTATCACAATATTATCCAAGATGTTTAACTACTTACGCACTGGCACTTTTTGTTCGTACTCTCAACACCAAGACAACAATGTAAACCGATAACATAACATAACATAACGCTCTTTTAATTTAGTATAGCTGGTTTTACAAAGTCAACAATTTCACTGCAGAAAGCAATTTAGCCAAGGACAAGCGTGGGAAAATGTCACTTTACTTAGATTTGCACAAGGTCATGTCATCCTCCTCCTCCGTCCATAAATCCATGACTGAACCAATCAAGCGATCAATAGGACAGCAGGACAGCCCTGTGAGCGTGCCACTGCTGGGGCTCTCGAGAATCTATGGCATAACCTTGTTTTCTCCCGGACGCAATGTTGGTTTGATGAACATCATAGAGAAAGAATTTTTTTTATTTTATTTTGACTGATATCAAACTCTCATAGACCCTTTACAACTTTATCATGTTTTTAAAGTTTTTCCAGAACTATGGCAGAAATTAGCCCAGAAGGGGATGGTTTTGAGTCTAAATGTTTTAAAAAAGAAGAATCTGAAATGAAATATGTGGATGAAATCGAAGGAGAGGGATGCCTTAAGCACAGAGAGAAGGGTGGGAGAGAGGAGGTGTAAAGTCGAAGACATGCGCACCTACACAGGGTATGCTATGCGTTTTATTCCTGTAGTATTTTAGTGTTGCGCGTTTCCGTAGTGATACTGCAATGATATTCTTTAGCACTCTTAATGCATGTGCTTGTACTATGTTTTGTCTGTGTCTGTCAGCTATGTGGGTCGGTGGCGTGTAGGCATTTTGCTTCTAGCTCCTTTTGCAAACCATGTCCTGTGCTATTTGAATTGTATATCACAATATGTGCACACATCTGATGAAATAAAAAACGTTCCAAAAAGGTAAAATATAATGGCAATCAGAAAATGAAAATGTACCAGCCTCTCCTCACATTCTCTCCAAGGGACAAGAACACACAGCTCATTAGAATAGCCCTTCCGGTGGTGTTGGTTTTGGTCCCCTGTCAACCAAGACAATGCAACAAATATGCAAAGTTACATTTAGCCCCATCATAAAATAAATGATATATTATGATAATGAAATAAATATCATATATTATAACCTGGGAACAAATACTCTTCTGTAAACATCAGATGCTATAGTGAAACAGATGTGCAGTAAAGTGAAAAACTGTTGAAGTGTCCTTTGTGCCAAGACATTCACCCCACACCCTGGAATGTGTCTAGGTTTTGCACAACACCACCAAACACTCACGTAGTTTTTGTACAGCACGACGTCAGACACAAAGCACAACAAGATGTAAACCACAGGGCATTAAAAAAAATTTAAACAAAATCTCAGTATTGAAAAGAATGACATTCTAAAGATGAATATATAAAAAGATTATTGGGTTTTGATAGATATGTGACCAAGATTGTGTAATAAAGCCATGTGAATTAAGATTAAAAGCCAATAACTTTCAATATTCATCTATGGGAGGAACATAATCACCACAAAAAGTCACATCACTTCTAAAAAGAGCAGAACGTGTCAGTATCAGATCACATTTCCCTTTTTTGGCTTTTCAAACAGAAAACTTCTCTCTGTGAGATTTTTTGATTGACCAGTCGCAGTGCGGCTTACGTGTTGATCCCCTTTGGGACAGGTTCAGCAGCAGTCCACCTCTCTCCAAAGGCCCTTGACTTAAAACATGTCAGACAACCTCCACACTCGTATCCAAGGAGGGATGTGAACGTTGTAAAAAGCCGCAGCGCAGGCATCGTGGTACCACACAGCATTAGCGCCCGTATCCGTGAACCCTAAAGCATGCTACTGACATCTCAGCACGACGAAGATGCGAAGGAAATGCGTCTGCACCTGGAACAGCTCTTTATTTTGAGTAGAATACAAGTTCCCAATAATGTGATCAAAAGCATTACATCACTTTATTGAAGGGAAACACTTGAGCCTGTGAACAACACAGCTCTTGTGCTTTGGCTACAAAAGTAAGTTTGACTTCTTGAAAATGTTTTCTGTATGTGTGACGGAGACATGCACATGCTGTAGGGGTGTGGTCCTCAAATAACTGCTGCAGTGAGCCCACTATTAAATGAAAAACTACAGACAATCAAAAGGTCTTTGAAATGACACCTGTTTTGTTTTAGAGTCAAGATAATAGATTTTAGGAATGTGTATTTTTTCTTTTAATGAGAGCCAACCTTCAATTTGGAAAAATCCGCAGTTATTTCCTGTGTAGTCCCATAAATCCCCAATAATTCCTATAACTCCCATTCCCATGGAAAGTTTCCCATCTTTGAATACTTTCCACACAACCATTAACTCTAAGCTGGCTAACAAATGGCTCCAATATTAATTACTACTGTAAGCCACAGGTGTCTTGTATGCAAACTGATGCAATGAGGCCGCCAATACTTCTTGACTGTCAGTACCTCCCATCATTCACACACATGTCCATGCAACACCCCATTCAAACACACTGCACACACACACGCTTGTACACACACACAAACCCCCACACACGGTTGCACAACTGCAGCGCTACAGTCCTGATGCTAAAACCAAGACAACATGTGGTCTCCTCCTACGCTTTTAGGCAATATAAAACATTGTGGCAGCTAATTTTGAGATAGGCTAGGAGTGTGAGAAATATCTGGGGGAGGCTCACATTGAGAGCGGGATTTGCTCCTACGGAAGGATCTAGAGGTCTTTCACACCACCGATGCAGGAACGACGCCTCGCGCAATCAGACTAAATTCTCACGGTTTTAGATGCAGGAGCCTGGCCTGCGGGTGGCGAGCGCCGGAATTGGCGGAAGTACGGTTGGACCTTTGATGCTAACGGAGTTAAGCTAGCGCTTTTTTGCGTAAGTTCTACCCAATAATGCCGCTTTGCTGCGTACTCTGTGTCTGAGACCTTCCAGAGACTTTATTAACCCAGCAGAATGTGTTCACAGAGGTGCGTCATACGTTTATTTTATTATTAAACGTACTCTTCCGAAGTACCTGGTACTTGCTGTTAAGTACCTGGTACTTGCTGTTAAGTACCTGGTACTTGCTGGTAAGTACCTGGTACTTGCTGGTAAGTACCTGGTACTTGCTGGTAAGTACCTGGTACTTGCTGGTAAGTACCTGGTACTTGCTGGTAAGTACCTGGTACTTGCTGGTAAGTACCTGGTACTTGCTGGTAAGTACATGGTATACTATATAATTACTGGTATCACTAGTACTTATGGGTAAGTCCTTTGTCTTATTATGGGCCAGTTCCTATGGTAAGTACCTGGTACTTACTATATAATTACTGGTGTTATCACTGGTACTTATGTTAAAGTCCTTTGTCTTATTATGGGCCAGTCCCTATGGTAAGTACCTGGTACTTACTGTATAATTACTGGTGTTATCACTGGTACTTATGTTAAAGTCCTTTGTCTTATTATGGGCCAGTCCCTATGGTAAGTACCTGGTACTTGCTGGTAAGTACATGGTACTTGCTGGTAAGTACATGGTATACTATATAATTACTGGTATCACTAGTACTTATGGCTAAGTCCTTTGTCTTATTATGGGCCAGTTCCTATGGTAAGTACCTGGTACTTACTATATAATTACTGGTGTTATCACTGGTACTTATGTTAAAGTCCTTTGTCTTATTATGGGCCAGTCCCTATGGTAAGTACCTGGTACTTGCTGTTAAGTACCTGGTACTTGCTGTTAAGTACCTGGTACTTGCTGGTAAGTACCTGGTACTTGCTGGTAAGTACCTGGTACTTGGCTGGTAAGTACCTGGTAATGTGTAATTCTTGTTACTTGGGTTGGGTACCTAGTTCTTGCAGTGTTTCCCTTGTCCTTGAAACTTGTTTTGAAATATGCATTAAATGTATTTATACTGTCCTTTCTGTGCTACTTATTCCATATTAATAAAGACTTTTGTTTTACATAATGTTGTTTTATGTTTTATAGTCAAACAATCCTACAAATGACCTCTGTATGTATGTATGTAGAAGTACCACATTTACTACATAGGAATAATACTGTAGTGTCCTTGAATTACTAAGTTACAGCTGTATCTAGAATTATCACAATAAGTACCTAGAAGTACCACTGTAAGTACCACAATAAGTACCTCTAAGTACCACTGTAAGTACCTAGAAGTACCACTGTAAGTACCACAATAAGTACCTAGAAGTACCACTAGAAGTACCACTGTAAGTACCTAGAAGTACCTAGAAGTACCACTGTAAGTACCACCGTAAGTACCACCGTAAGTACCACCGTAAGTACCACCGTAAGTACCACTGTAAGTACCTAGAAGTACCACTGTAAGTACCTAGAAGTACCACTAGAAGTACCACTGTAAGTACCACTGTAAGTACCACTGTAAGTACCACTGTAAGTACCACCGTAAGTACCCCTGTAAGTACCCCTGTAAGTACCACCGTAAGTACCACCGTAAGTACCACCGTAAGTACCACCGTAAGTACCACCGTAAGTACCACCGTAAGTACCTAGAAGTACCACTGTAAGTACCTAGAAGTACCACCGTAAGTACCACTGTAAGTACCACCGTAAGTACCACCGTAAGTACCTAGAAGTACCACTGTAAGTACCTAGAAGTACCACTGTAAGTACCACTGTAAGTACCACTGTAAGTACCACCGTAAGTACCACCGTAAGTACCCCTGTAAGTACCACCGTAAGTACCACCGTAAGTACCACCGTAAGTACCACCGTAAGTACCACCGTAAGTACCTAGAAGTACCACTGTAAGTACCTAGAAGTACCACTGTAAGTACCACTGTAAGTACCACTGTAAGTACCACCGTAAGTACCACCGTAAGTACCCCTGTAAGTACCACCGTAAGTACCACCGTAAGTACCACCGTAAGTACCACCGTAAGTACCACCGTAAGTACCACTGTAAGTACCTAGAAGTACCACTGTAAGTACCTAGAAGTACCACTGTAAGTACCACTGTAAGTACCACTGTAAGTACCACTGTAAGTACCACCGTAAGTACCACCGTAAGTACCCCTGTAAGTACCACCGTAAGTACCACCGTAAGTACCACCGTAAGTACCACCGTAAGTACCACCGTAAGTACCACTGTAAGTACCTAGAAGTACCACTGTAAGTACCTAGAAGTACCACTGTAAGTACCACTGTAAGTACCACTGTAAGTACCACCGTAAGTACCACCGTAAGTACCACCGTAAGTACCCCTGTAAGTACCACCGTAAGTACCACCGTAAGTACCACCGTAAGTACCACCGTAAGTACCACCGTAAGTACCACTGTAAGTACCACTGTAAGTACCACCGTAAGTACCACCGTAAGTACCACCGTAAGTACCCCTGTAAGTACCACCGTAAGTACCACCGTAAGTACCACCGTAAGTACCACCGTAAGTACCACCGTAAGTACCACCGTAAGTACCACCGTAAGTACCATCGTAAGTACCACTGTAAGTACCTAGAAGTACCACTGTAAGTACCTAGAAGTACCACTGTAAGTACCATGGACTTACCGGCCCGTAATGTAAAGTGTTACCAGTTTTTTTAGTCTCTATCATCAGATTATTATTTTGGTCGAGCTGCTGCTTTGGTTGTTCTGCCTGGTGGGGAATTTAAAACTATTTTATTTGACTAATACAACTTTATTTTTCTCTACTTTCAATAAGACATGGGTAATTATATGATCTATTCCTTATTAGGCCCGAGCCCGAACGGGGAAAGGGCCTATTGTTTTTTCAAAATAGAAAAATGAACAGCAATAGTTTTCATACATGTCGGTTGGAAAGCGACTCCTCCTCGGCCGTTTCACCGATTCGCCTCAAAATCGCTCCACATCATCTAGCAATAAAAGAATGACTAACATTCTTCTATTGCTACGGGAATAAATCATCACACGGCGGCGCCACCTCCTTTGCGCGATGCTGCGTGGTACGGTGTGGTGCGGCCAAGTGCGGGGCGTTGTGGAGCAGCGCGTTGCAGCTTGGTGCGGGGCGGCGTGGCGCGGGGTGGTGCGCATGGCGCGGTCTATGTTCTGTACTTTTTATTGTGATGTGAAAAGTTTGGTTGTGTTGAGTTTTGGGGGCGGGGGTGGGGGTGCTCATACGCTTCTTGCTTCAGCCCGCTCCTTTTGAGCAGAATGAATACTGTTCAAATACATAAATACATAGACATATAGATAAATTCATTTAAAGGTGGGGCTAAATGTTCTTGTTTCATCAATGATACATGCCCCAATTTCCAACAGAAACAGTTCCAAAACTGACACACAACATTCTGTATTCATTGTATTAGAAAATAGTTTGCATAAAGAGCCCTGTGAGTCACTATTGGACGCTTTGGGCTGAGAGCTGATTGGCCGCGCAAGAGTGAGTCTCTCTTTTTAACGTTTTTGTCTAAAAGAGCTGGTCTGAAAATGTGGCAGAGGCTAAAACATACTTGTATGTGGAAAACTACTGATACAAAACGGTTTTAGAGCCAGGAAAAAGTTTGATGGATATTACTTTTCATTTACTAGTTCATTTATTGTGGTTTGAGAGTCAGGAACTCCAGTGTTTTTTGAGCAAACAAGAATGAGAAGCAGATCAATTTTCCTGTTATGTACGACTTGGTTGGAGATTTTTGTGGTAAAATAACAAGATTTGGACAAAAAACAAGACCTTTTAAATGTTGCTAGACAGAAAGAAAGACACACACACACTGCAAAATATTATTAAAAAATAACTCAAAATGTGCTCAAATTTGGCTAACTGTATCTTAATTTGAGCCCATTTAAACTGCCTCAAAATTACTTGAATTTCTCCATTTTTAGATCAATAAAGTATCTAATCTTAAAACAAGATTTGCCAATTTGTTTTAAGACGGTCAGAATGTACTTACATTTATTAAGAAAAAAACTTCATATTTTATATTTTTTTGCAGTCCACACACACACACACACACAGCAGGTCAATGTACGTGCCGCTTGGTGTGTGCGCCCGGATCGGCGTAACAGAGATATCTTTTGCTGGTTCCCTTGTGCAGCATTAACCCCGCCTATTTAAAATGTAGTAATTTACCTTGCATTACAACTCCGGCCCTCCCTCTCTAAATTTGAAAAATGAGAAAATTAATTTGTGGATTGAGCAAGAACGCAACACTTTACTAATTCAATCAAACTAACTTTTTTGCCGTTTTGTAATCCTCCCAATGCTTTTCCTTCTTATACTAACTCCGTTTTTTGTTGCTTTCCCCCGTTTTGCAGTGACTAAGAGACGCAAGGCCCATCTGAAGAGGCTGGACCGGCGCTGGACTCTGGGGGGGATAGTGAACCGCCAGCACAGCAGAGGTGATCACAAACACAGTATGAAATTAAGATTAGGATTAAGATTAAGAAATCCTCTATTCGTCTCACAGTGGAGAAATGCCAGTGTTGCGTCATCGGTTACAAAACAGTAGGAATGAGGAGCACTCTACTAAAATTAGAGGTGCAACGGTTCATCACTGATCCGTGATCCGTTCGGTTCAACGTCTTCGGTTCGGTACAGACGTGATCCGCGGTTTGATTTATGAAAAAAATGTTGTGCGCACGTTGTTCAGTCCACACACAGCGCGGTCATTGCGAGCGGAGGAACGGAGATGCTTGAAAGCCCCGCGTCATTTAAATCCCCAGTATGAGAGCATTTTGGCTTCACTGTAACTACACTGATGATTAATAGTCGACAAAACTGTCACGATGTGTAAGCACTGTGGCACAAGAAAGACATGAGTGAAAAAAGCGTCTCAACGACCGCTTGTTGTCGCGGCGTTTAAGCAGCTCCTTTACGCACAGTCAGACCGGGCTAAAGTCAACTCTCCCGCGCATCCTCAGCTGCGCTCACGACTGACGCTTGGACGTCCCGCGGAACCTATAATAGATCCATGAGCGGAACCGCTCACTTCATCACCGCAGACTGGGAGATGAAAAGTCTGGCGCTGAAGACACGCCCCCTCTACGACAGTCACACAGTCACACAGCGCAGGTTCTGACACAAGCAGCGGAGGAATGGAAGACAAAGGCCCAGTACTAATATCCCAGTCACAACTGATAATGCCAAAAATTAAACAAATGCAGTGAATGAGGCTGGGCCCAGAATGGACCCCCTCCTTGGGAGAATCAGGAAGGTGGTGTAATATATGAGGGTAAATATCCTCATAAAGTGCCTTCTTATGTTGCACTTTGTGTTGTTTTCCATTAATTATGTTAAATAGACATAATTGGATGGATGGAATATGCCATCCATCCATCCATCCGTTTCCTTCCCCTTAATTCATTTCTAGGTCAGGGGGGCAGTCAGAGCAGGAGCCGAGTCCACATGAGCTGTGTTTATTAAAAAGACAAAACTTTTTTTTTGAAAAATGAACCGAAAAATGAACCGAACCGTGGCCTCTGAACCGAGGTACGAACCGAACCAACCGTGATTTTTTCAAACCGTTGCACCCCTAACTAAAATACAATAAAATCTCTAACTTTGGCATAATAAAGAAGCAAGTATTTAAGTTGGAGGACGTCTGCGCACTTTCCTCAGTAGAAGAAACAAAGAAGGTGGCGGCGATCGTGTGGCAATATTTTACAGTATCAGAAAAAGATCAGCGTTATGCAGTTTGCACGTGTTCCAGTGAGATTTCAAGACAGGGGACAACTAGAAAATCATTTACGACGTCTCATTGGACACTTGAGAAGCATGAGGCGGAGTGCAGCGATTGCATTCAAGCTGCAGAAAATACATATAGTATATAAGAACAAAAAGAAAAACATCGGCCAAGTTATTTTACACATAGGTAACTGCCCAAATGTTCACAATTGGTGCTTCCCTAGAGAGAGATTCTAAATGGTTTATTAGCATAAAAAAAACAAAAAAGAACTTGTCCAGTGGATTTGAAGGTGCTGTATAGGATTAATGTTAGCTTAGCATTAGCATCTGAGTAGCACCGAGTCAAAATCTATTCTATTGATCTGCTTCAAAATATTTACGATGTATTTGTTGATGTTACAGGCATCTGGTCATGTCCATTCCTATTTGAAAACACATGATAACTTCACTACTTTTTCGGTTTAGGGACATTTCCCCACCGTATTTAAAAAATTGCGTCTGGATAAATCATTGACTGCATCTTTAAGCTTGATCCGCTTGGTTCGGACCGTGCATCCTCTCTGCTCTGGATCAGTGAAAAACCACAAACGCCTGAAAAAAGCAAGAAAAATACCAATCATAAAACACAAAACTGCTTCAAAGCTACACTCAGGACTTGCCGCCGTTTCCAGCTCATTCAAAAGTAAACAACACTCAGGATTTAATGCCACGTATGATTTTAACGTTTCTTTTTCTATACAAATAAACTTGCCTGGCCTTACCATTTACGCTAATTGCAACTGCTGTGCCGAGCCATATGCAGTCCAGATATGGCTCTATGGAAAACCTTATCGCCCTCATCAGCTAGACTTCCCATTCTAACAAACATTTCTATTATGTTTTACCTTTATACAATCCAACACACAACAAGCATAGAGAGCCACGGCTTTAAAGAAAAAAAAATCTGCCTTATTGCCTATTGGACCTCTCTTTCTCACACTCCCAACAGCAGAATAATTGGACTCCGGCATTAAACGCTGGAGGATAATAAAGCCGACTATTCAACAACACAACACAAACCTTGACGGCGGCTTTGTGTTGAGAGCGTTAATGACATTGTAAACAGACTTGACGTCGGCCGCATGCGTTTAGATAATGAGGATTTATTTGAAAAAGGAAAAAAGGGGAGAGAAAAATAAAATAACACATCCTGTTCTTTTCACCGGCTTGAAATATGTCGTAATGAGTTTTTCTCTCTCAAGGCCATCGAGACAATTACGAGGTGTTGGGAGATTTCTGGGAGGTCAATGTTTGAAGTCTTTATGTCCACAGTTTGCAATACTCAATGCGGTTTTTAGCGAGTTTTCTTAACTCTCTCTGTCCTCGTTTTGCCGGATGAATTGGTGAAATGATGGACGTAAATGAGGCGTATAATCTATTAGTGTTCTATTGTCAATGTTCTGTATGGACATGTGGTAATTTTCTTCTGAAGGACGCTGTTTTTGTTGAGTTTTAACCATTTTACAACACTGTTCTCTCAGAACTGTTGTTTTCCATCTTCGCCCTTGTTGGTTTGCATGTCCAATCTCAAACGTCTGGATAATATTTTGACTGATTTTCATTTATTATTTATCTATTTGTAAGTAAGTAATCTTTATTTATATACCGCCTTTTCACAGCAGATCAGAGTCTCAAAGCGGTTTACAATTGTTATTTTTGGGCGGGGTCGTCAGTACAGGAGGCGCATGCCAGATCTATTGTGCATATTTTTAGTGGTAGGGGAAACCGGAGTACCCGGAGGAAACCTACGCAGACACGGGGAGAACATGCAAACTCCACTCACAAAGGCCCTGGTCTGACCGGGATTCGAAACCCTGGACCTTTTTGCTGAGAGGCGAGAGTGCTATCCACTCAGCCACCGTGCCGCCCACGATAGGGACAATGCACATGAATGAACATCAGTATAAAATAAATGTAAATATGCCAGATTATAGCCATGAAGCTAGTTTCAACCATAGTCCCTGTGCAGAAAAACGCATATATTTAAATTAAAAGACAGACATCACAAGGAAATGTTCAGAGTCTAGTGGCAGATAGATGGATTTATCCCATAAAGGGGAATTCAGGAGATCATCAGTGGCTGTTACAGACACAACAGACAGATTTGTACATACAATTATGATTGGTAATACAGTATCTACCGTACTGTCTGGACTTTAAGGCACACCTGTTTATAAGCAACACCACCTACATTTTAAGATAAATAAAATTGTGTCCACATATATAGGCCACACTGTACTATAAGCCACAGGTTTTCAGATTATTTTTTTTAACTGTTCTCATCATAAATATAATAATAATAACGAGGTGAGTAACTTCCATGCCCGTGCCCATTCACAGATAGCTACTAAAACTTGATGATGTCAAAATAATAACTCTATAAACTCTGATCTGACAACTCTAGCACCATTAGATTACATATATTAGACACATCTCTATATAAGCCGCAGGGTAAGTAGCAGCCTATAGTCCTCACATTGCGGTATAAGGCGTTTTAATCAATTTAACATGGTTTGTTTTGTTGTTTTAAAAGTTAGGCACCCCAGCTATTGTATTTATATTTAATATCTTGTGTTTCTGTGACTGCTGTCGTTGTGTCCTTGGGCAAGACACTTAACCCCACTTTGCCCAAAGCCCCCACTGAAAGATCAAGGCTATGCTCACACTCAGAGAGCAGCCGTCCTCCTGTGGACTCACCACCTGCAGAGGATCAGTGAGGGGCTGGTGCTATGAGACTTGGGTGGCATCTCTGATTGCCACCCCCCTGACCCAGAAATGGATTAAAGGGTAGATAATGGATGGATGGATGGGTGTTTCTGTGTTTTTTTATGTGTCCCCACTGGCGCTCCGTCTGTAAATGAAATTCCTTATGGATAAATTAAGTTATTTGAGTTGAATTGAATTAACTTGCACTAGATGCATCTAAACTGTCGCCCAATTCATGAATATTATATTGATATCTTACAAAAACAAAACACAATTTGTGAAAAAAACTGTTTGCTTCCATACTGTGATCTCATGAGCTCTTTAACACGGAAAAAAAAAACAGTATTGCACGTTCCCCAAACATCGTCTTGTTAATCCTCTTTGCAGTAGTGTGAACTGCAGCAGAAATGGTAATGTTCGCTCACCGAATAAACCTGTCCTCTTATTTGAATGAGCCGGACTAGAAAGCATTAAAAAAAAAACGTCCATCTGCCAATTTACATGATTATGGCAAAGTCTGAACAAATTGGAAACACACCAAGACGTCAGGCAGAGATTAAGTTTGTGGAATGAAACGACTGCAAACGTGGGGAGAAGGTTTTATAATATTGCTGAGTTTCAGATGACATCACCACTTTGCATTGCTGTGTGGAGGAGACGGGAAAAGGCAAAAACACTACACTGTAGAAAATGATAAAAAATGAGGTAATAAATGCTTAAATCGAGTGGTTTTTATCTTAATTTGAGCACATTCTGACTGTGTTAAAACAAGATTTGCCAACGAGACAAAGCCATTTAGTCTTATTCAAGACAGTAAAAAAATTGCTCAAATGAAGATACATTTTGCAAAAGGTTTGCAATTTTTGACTTATTTTTTGTTACTTTCTGCAGTGAAACACTACACTGCAAAAAAAAAAAAGACAAAATATGAGCTAATAATTGTTTGAATCGAGTGGTTTTTATCTTAATTTTGGATCATACATTGCAGCCATGCCATTGTATCGTACTGTATGTCATTCCACCAGAGAGAACGGAGGATCTAAGGACAGTGGTGATGATCCAGGACATGGGTATTTACGGGCATTGGTCATCCCGCTTCTGCTCAAGGGTTTTTTTTTTTATCTTAATTCGAGTACATTCTGACTTAGCCTGGTCTTACCATACCATTGTACAAATATAATTTCGGGGGGTTAACTCCTTTTGCAGATTGAAACGATTGGATCTGAGTTTACCGTGACTAGGGTTGCCAACTTGAGAACAAAAAAATAAGGGACCCCATTTGGGTGGATCGGGTTGAGCACTTTTTAGTCCTAATTTCAGTCTACACAGTAATCATGGAATTTCATAATCACAGTTTTTAGATTGTAATTTATTGACTACATATTAAAAAAGACAAATCCTGAAATTGAATAAATAGGTGGAACTCTTTGGCTGGCTAAGGACTTAATGCATTCTTATTAGTAATAAAAAATATATAAAAAAGACAAATACTGTAACATACATTATTTATGAATGTTACAGTAAAGACCAAATCTCTGTAAAAGCAAATAAAAAAAGACAAACTTATGTATTCATTAATAAAACTCACAAATCAAAGACTGTAGCAGTTTGATATGGTCATCATTATTTATATGTCTGAGTTTTGTGCAGGTACTGCAGGTTTGTGGCTTCAATAAAAGCTGTTGTTCGTTTACAAAGCTGGTCTGGATATTTGTTGACGCTCCCTAAGTGCTTTTCTCGGGGCTTGCAGTGCATTGGATTCAGAGGATTTCTCTGCATTAAAACAGCGCATTGAGATTGTAAAATCAACGTAGAGATGATCATTTTAGCACAATTACTTTTGTTAAAAAAGTAGCTTTCGTGAGCTATTGACCGCGGAAGTCCGAATCTGGGAATACAACGCTACTTTAACAAACTTCTGCTGTGATGATGCTGCGGACACAACCCACGCTGGCGATTGTCAACATTAAACCAACGTCTGTGATCAAGCCTACGCCCCTTTGACACTGATTGGCCAAAAAGTAGATGCTTAAACTGTGATCATTACTGTGTGTGTGCGTGTGTCGCGCGTGTCATGCAGTGAGTGAGTGATGCATTTAAGGTGGCTCTGAAAATACGGGACAGAAGCGTCCCTGTATCAGTTCAATACGGGACGCACATAGTTTTTCTATAATACGGGACAATTCCGTATTTCAAGGGACGGTTGGCAACCCTAACCGTGACGTATGTAATGAGTGAGTCGCTAGCATTTAGCATTTAGCCTTTAGCCTAGCCATCTCCTTTGCCACTAACGGAGCCCGTGGGGAGTAGAGCCACAAAATCTTTGCCAGCGATGATATACGCTAAACATCCCGGCTTCAATTTCTTTATATTTGGACGGACTACTTTACTATCGCATTCTCTGCCATTGCCTTAACGTCACAACACCTATCTACAAAAACTTTTTGGTCCATCTGGACCAAAATGGCGGTCAAATCAGTACGGAGGTAGCTGCGTTGATCTCTCCGCCTGCATAAATCTAACACAAAAGTAGTCCATGAATTTATTTCCATGGGATTAGCTGGCTTCAATCTGCGGTAAAAGATCTTTCATTTGACTGCTTATTGTGGCGCATTGAACTTTATATATGCCGCGTGGAACCAGAGGAAATCCACAACTGGAGACCAAAGCTGAGACCATGGCGTCTTCAGAAAGTTTAACTCTGCTTATTGAAACGGCACTGGAGAAACATTTTACTAAAGCCGAGGCAAAATCAGAAGAAGCACTTGCTCGTTTGGAGCAACGTTTGGATTCACTTCGTGTTGATTTCTCATCACTTAAAGAAGAAACGAAGGCTCTCAGGGAAGCAAATGCAAACCTGTTGCAGCGCACGGCAAAAGTGGAGCAGACGTCTAAAAACGTATCTAAAACTGTGACAACAATGGAGATAAAGCTGGCCGATTTGGAGGATCGTTGCAGACGAAATAATATTGTGGTACACGGGCTTTGTGAGCGTAGAGAAAACTTTAATGCTTTACAATATATCACAGCCCAGCTCCCCCTGTGGTTCCCTGCGCTGAAAGACGCGCCTCCAGAAATCATGAGAGCACACCGCATTGGAGCTCCCCGGAGCAAAGCAACGACACCAAGGGTCATGATTTTCATGTGCTTAAGATACACTGACAGAGCTACCCTAACGTTCCCATTTTCATTCATAAAATCTCAATACATGATCATAATCCTCCAAAACTAAACGCTGTAACTAGTGTTTTGGTTCCACACTGCCGGTCACGTGACGAAGATGACAACGCTGGTGATTGGGTGAGTGCGTCACATGACCGCACGCGGCGAACATTACAGGATGACAGAGGACAGTGACTAATGAAAGTTTGTATAATGAAATGAACTAGAGGGAACGCATTGTATAATATGATCATGATGGACTAAGGAATATTTTTGTTCAGCAGGACAATAAGGAGAACGTTACTGCACTAGTTTCACAATGATTACTGACTCTGGGGGTGTGCATGGGAGGTGTGAGTGTGTGTGTATGTATTTCCAATGTATACTGTATTTTAAATTGGGACCTAGTTACTATGAATGTAAAGCTAGAGATTACAGCACTATAGTGGTTAATAATAAACTCCATTATCATCAATGACTTTTAAAGTGACTTTTAAAAATATTCCTAAAAAGGGACTAAAATTGGCACATTTGAATGTGCGGAGTCTGAGAAATAAAATGATTGACATTGCAAATATTCTAAAAGAAGGTAATTTACATATTTTTGGAATCTCGGAGACCCATCTGGATTCTACATTTGAAGACTCCTCATTGTATATACAAGGTTACAGTTTATATAGGAAAGACAGAAATGCAAAGGGTGGCGGAGTTGCTCTCTATATACAAGAGCAAATACCTGTAAAAATAAGAATGGATCTAACATTACCCAATATTGAAGCATTATGGCTTCAAGTCCATATTCCCTATTTAAAGCCCTTACTGGTTTGTTGCTGTTACCGTCCACCCAATGCAAACTCTGCTTATCTGGATGATTTATGTACAATGATAGACAATGTATGTGATTGTCAAAATGAAGTCTATATTCTGGGAGACCTTAATATAGACTGGAATTTGATGCAGTGTCCTTTGAAGGACAAACTTCAATCTATTGCTGAAGCATGTGGTTTAGCACAGCTCGTGACTAAACCAACTCGAATTAGCTGTAGAACTGATGGAACTAAAACATCTACTTTGATTGACCATATTTTCACTAATGTTGGTGATCTTTGCACCACAGCCATATCCGTCCCAGTCGGCTGTAGTGACCATAACCTTATAGCAACGGTGAGGAAAACCAAAGTTCCAAAAGGTGGACATAAAATAATTGTTAAAAGGTCATACAAGCACTTTTCTGAAGATATCTTTATTGAGGATGTCCGTAATATTTGTTGGGATGAGGTATTGATGACAGATAGTCCAAATGAAGCAGTTGAAGTTTTCAATAATATGTTTTCACAAGTAAGTGATAAACACGCTCCTTTACAAAAGAGAACGGTAAAAAATGTGAGAGTTGGTTGGATTGATGCTGAACTTAAAGACTGCATGGTCCAAAGAGAAGAGGCTAAAAGAGTGGCAACAATATCTAATTATGAATCAGATTGGCAAATATACAGGAAATTGAGAAACTACACAACTAAATTAAACAAAAATAAAAAGAAATTGTATTATAAAAATCTGATCATAAATGAGAAACATTATAACAAGAAATTATGGAGTATCCTGAATAATATGATGGGAAGAAATTCTAGAACAACTCCTTCATTCCTTGAATCAGGGGATTCTTCTATTACTAAGCCACTGGACATCGCCAATCACTTAAACAATTATTTTTGTAATAAAGTAGATATGATAGTAGTAGATATGGGGAAAACTGATAACTCAAGAGCAGAATATCTAATAAGGAATAATATTATGGCAGGAAAGAACTGCGAGTTTGAGTTTACTAATGTTGATGTTAGCCAAGTGGAAAAAATATTATTAGAATGTAAAGAAAAACCCTCTGGTGTCGATAATATTGATTCAAAATTGTTGAAAATTGCAGCAAAATTAGTAGCTCTTCCTATTGCACACATTCTTAACTTAAGTCTTAAGGAGGGGGTCTATCCTCATTCTTCTCAACCTCACTGCTGCGTTCGACACCATTGACCATAACATCCTTTTACATCGTCTCCATTACCACATTGGCCTCTCCCACACTGCCCTCCACTGGTTTCACTCCTACCTCACTGACCGAACCGAGCATGTGGTTCTGGGGGACGCTAAATCTCGCCCCCACTCTGTCACCTGTGGGGTCCCCCAGGGCTCCGTGCTCGGTCCCACCCTCTTCACCATGTACATGCTTCCCCTCGGGTGTGTCGTCAGCAGGCATGGAATTCACTTCCATTGCTATGCTGACGATACACAACTTTATCTCAAAGTCACTCCATCCACCCCTCCCTCTGCATCTCTCTCCTGTCTTACCTCCTGCCTGGAGGAGATAGGGGCATGGATGAGGCAAAACTTCCTGCAGCTGAATGGCTCAAAAACAGAAGCCATTCAAACTGGTACTCCCCATCAACTTCACTCTTCTCCCATCACCTCAATCTCTCTCTTTGGCCACAGCATTCCCCTCTCTCCCTCTGTAACCAATCTCGGGGTCAAGTTTGACCCCCACCTTTCCTTCGCAAATCACATACATCACATCTGCAAAACTTCCTTCTTCCACCTCCGTAATATTTCAAAACTCCGCTCTTCTCTCTCTCTCCCGGCTGCAGAGAAGCTCGTCCATGCCTTTGTCTCCTCCAGGTTGGACTACTGCAACGCACTCCTCATCGGGATCCCTGGCAGGAGCCTTCAAAAGCTCCAGTACGTACAAAACAGCGCGGCCAGGGTCCTGATGAGGGTGCGGAAGCATGAGCATCCCCATCCTTCACACCCTCCACTGGCTCCCCGTTCACCTCCGTATAGAATACAAGATCCTCCTGCACACCCACCACTGTCTCCACGGTGATGCCCCCACCTACCTCACTGACCTCCTCCCTCCACACTCCTCAGGCAGAACCCGGTCAGGCCAACAGCACCGTCTGCTCCCGCCCAGGACACGGCTCAAGAAAATGGGGGACCGGGCCTTCGAGGCCGCTGCTCCCCGTCTGTGGAACGCCCTCCCGGACCACCTCAGGGCCCCACAGACGGTGGAAGCTTTTAAAAAGGGACTCAAAACCCATCTTTTTACTAAAGCGTACTGCTAATTTTTTATAGTCTTTTATCTGATTTTATGTGTTTGCTTTTATTTATGCTGCTGTTTGTAGGACTTTGAGATTTGATGTCAAATATAAAGTGCATTATAAATAAAATTTATTATTATTATTATTATTATTATTATCCACAGGCTTGGAAAACGGCTAAAATTGTGCCTTTACCAAAAAATACTAGGGTTCCATTCTGTGGTCCTAATAGTCGACCAATCAGTTTGCTGCCTGCTCTGAGCAAAATTATGGAGAGGATTGTATTTGATCAAATTCAACAATATTTTTCTAATAACAACCTCAATACAGATTTCCAACATGCATACAGAGCAGGTCACTCGACTGCAACAGCTATGGCTCAGATGACAAACGATTGGTTGGCAGCATTAGACCAGGGGTGCCCAAACCTTTTGCTTCCAAGGGCCAAAGTAAAAATTTGCCAGTGGGCCGCGGGCCAAATACACCAATATTATGCATGAAACACAAATAAATGTAGATTTGATCAAGTTCTTTTAAATGCATTAATTATTGTCTAGCAGTGCAAATCACAGCTGAATGAATGAAATCAACACAGTCTTAGTGAAATGGAGACTCCAGGGAAATATGCAGGTTTGAGGAGACTACAGTACGGAAAGATTCCGGCCGGGTAATCAGGGTCCAGAGGAGGGAGATTTTCTGTCATGGCTTATTTAAAGGTTAAAATCATATAAAAAACCTCAAAAAGAGAACAGAAACATACATTTTGTGTGCACCATGTGCACTTGTATATTGTAAATAGTAACTACAGTAACTCTATTTTAAATTTAAATGTATTCCTTAGAAGTGTTTATTCTTTATTTTTATTATCTCTGTTGCACTGAGCCAAAGCAATTTCCAAGTCTATTTTCATATATTTATTTTGAACAAAAGTTTTTAACTACATTTGAATCATATTACTTTATCTTAGCTTTTATCAAAAAGGGGAGACATCACTGATCAATAGATCTGGTTTTAGCACACTTTTAAACAATACATTTTAACATTAAGTAATGAATTTGGGAACATAATTGCTAACTGCATTTTCTAAACATGATCAGGTTTTAACTCTTTTAACTTAATATTTTTAACATAGGACAAGTATTCTCAATTAGTAGTGAACTGAATATTAAACTAACAAAATCAGACTAGTTAACCATGATTTGTTCCTGGAGTTTTGTTTTGTTTTGCCTAAACACAGTACAAAATTTATAAACAATCAAAACAAAGTAACTGTTAAAGAGTCCGAGTTTCCGCTCCTCCAAAGGGCTCTTGAACGCATCATAAAACTCTGCGTAAGTTCTGTCTGACATTCAATGATCGCGAGTGAGGACGGCGCTTACCGGCTTCTTTCATGGGGTTGTAGAAGGGCTTGTTTTGCACAGTATTTGTTGCTTCTACTTGCGTGGATCGTGCGCTGCGATCCCTGCTTGTCCTGCTTGAACTCACTCTGAAGTGTTTGTGTCCGTCCTTTTTAACACACCGGGTGGGTGCGGATTGCGCAGGTGAATAGTTCCACTCGCCATTTCCCTCCGGTGAGGAGGGGGAGTGGCAGTTCGGCAGCACAATCCTCTCAATTTGATAAAACATTAAATAGCTCCAAAAAATAATAATAGTAGGCTGAAAAAAAAGAACATAAAGGGGCCTTGCATCCAATTGTTTTGAAAGATGTGTTTGATTTTAAAAAACAGTTTAGTGCAAGTTGATGTGAACCATGAGTGAGGAGTGTATCTCGATACAACAGTAAAGTACTGGACAGTCGGAGTTCAGAGGGCCACTGTGCGCCCGCGAGACCTCAGACACGTCACTGTTTGTTCAGCGAGGCTGAGGGACGCAGATAGAAACTTACAGCGGAGGTGGGCAATGTTTGGCGGGCCAACTGAAATGGTCTGGCGGGCCAACTTTGGCCCGCGGGCCCCACTTTGGGCACCCCTGCATTAGACAATAAAAGGTTAGCAGGAGCTGTGTTGCTGGATTTCAGCTCAGCTTTTGATCTTATAGATCACAACCTTCTGCTGAATAAAATGCAATGTTATGGGTTCAGTCCAGCAGCATCACTGTGGCTTAAGAAGTATTTAGAAAACAGGAAGCAAACTGTATTTTTCAATGGAAGCTTCTCAGACGTAAAAACAATTGGCTGTGGTATACCTCAAGGAAGCTGCCTTGGACCTCTCCTGTTTTCTATTTTTACAAACGACTTGCCACTAGTACTACAAAAATCAAAAATAGCATTGTATGCTGACGACTCAACCATTTATTCATCACAAAATACGGTTGAAGAGCTGGAAATTATTTTAAGGGGGGAATTAAAATTAGTGTGTGAGTGGGTTACCAACAACAAGCTAGTTCTGAACATTAGCAAAACAAAAAGTATTGTATTTGGAACAAAACATATGCTGCTGGATGAACCCAAATTGAGTCTTGTCATCAGAGACGTAGCTGTGGAGCAGGTGCCACAGACCAGACTGCTTGGTATTGAACTTGATAATGAGTTGTCTTGGTCAAAGCATATCAATACGGGGGCCAGTAGAATGGGGAGGGGCCTCGCTGTGGTTAGAAGATGTTGTCATATGTTGTCTTCCAGTATGACTGCAGATGTTTTAAAAACCCTGGTATTGTCACAGTTAGATTACTGCTCAATAATAGGGTCATGTGCTGCAGTAACAAAGGTAAGGACTTGACAAACTGTCCAAAATAGAGCAGCTCGCTGTGCTCTTCGGTGTTCCATCAGAACAAATGTAAACTGGATGCATGACACACAGTGTGGCTCAAGGTGAAAGAGAAATTCACTGGTTCCTTAATGAATGTAACCAGAAACATAATTAAAAGTAAAGTTCCAAATGTATTGTACAGAGAGCTAAATTTTAGTCTGGAAGAGCATCATTATGAAACCAGACATGCCACAGAGGGCAGATTTAAACTGCCCAAAGTAAGAACTAAAAATGGAAGAAATACTGTAATGTATAGAGCCATGTATGGTTGGAACACTTTGCCCAGTGACATTACTCATGCAAACAGTAAGTACCAATTTAAGGCCCTTCTGAAAAGACATCTGTTTCATGTAACTGGTTGATTTTATAAAGTTGTGTTATGTGACCAAATGTTTTGCTGCTAAGAGTCAGATTAATCTCCTTTTTTTGTTTTTTGTCAGAATATTTCTAGGTCCTTTGTACAGTTGCGTGTGTATGTAAGAATGTATGTTGTGTGTGTGTGTGGGGGGGTTGGGGGTGTCTTTTATTGTATCACTTGTTGGTGAAAACTGGTGTAAAACATGTTTTGTGACCAGCATGCTGGACTGACTCCAGGAAGAATAGATGTACTTGTTACAACTAATGGAGATCAAATAAATACAAATACAAATACAACACCCGCCTGAATGGTTGGAGGGGATTCAACCGATGTAACTGCATTCACTGGGAGCAGACCCAGACGTAAATATTATAATTTCCCAGAGTTTACGGATGGCTAAGGTCAGGCTAATTCTGACTGTCTTAAAACAAGATTTGACAATGGTCACAAATCCGTTTAGTCTTATTTCAAAAACTGTTGCTTTAGTTTCTCATCCCAGAGAGATCACAGAGACAGTTCTTGCATCTTTTTGCAGTGTTAAGCTGATATGCAGTTTTTCCTTTGTGCTTGAGAAGAAATTGAAAGAATAAGGAGCTTGTTATTGAAATGAACAAATGTTTGCATATTAACAAAGCTTCCTGCACTGCTTATTGAGATTAGACGCTGTTTTCTAGACCGTAAAGAATCCTAAACTTCCAACTGACACTAACTGAAGCTATGTGCTTCAGTTAGTGTCAGTTGCATCTCGTTCCATTATGCCGCCATGTGAGAGTGACCCAAGCATGCATGGTGTAGTAATGACAGTAATAATAGTAGTAGTAGTACCAGTAATAACTTTCCCCACCTATTTGTATGTATTTTTTTTTTTTGTTTAAGATGAAGAGATCCTTTATTCTTCCCACAGTAAGGAAATGTCAGTGTTGTATCACAAGTTACAGACAGTAGGAATGAGGAGCACACAGCACAAGATAAATGGGATAATAACTCTATACTAAATAAAATAAAATCCCTAACTCCAGCATAAAAAGCAGCAGTATATAATTTCTCATTTTAGCACAATCCAATCCACTTTTTTACATACTGTAGCATAGTACATTTTATAAAACATGTTTTATAAGTGCTGCACCACAAATAAAAGTAACACAATAAAATATACAAGTCTTCCAGCTTTAATTAAAAACAATTAATAAGTACAAACTCAAATCAATTAAATAAATATGGAAATAAGTCTAAAATCTCCAACTTTAGCGTCATGAAGAAGCCAGACTTAAGTACAAAAACCCTTGACTTTAGCATAATAAGGAGCAAGTGTAAATAAAATACTGTATATTTTATTGCAAGTAGTATATAGTTGTATCCTATGGTATAACATTGCTTTGTGACTGAAATAATGTTCTCAGTACCTTCGCGCTAAATACCATTAAAGTGAATTATCAGACTGTGGTCGCAGCTGCTCCAGGTCTAAGTGGAATAATCTGAGGGAAAGAAAGTTTATACACCACAATAAAGCAGATGGAGGCGGCCTGTTCTCACCGCACCACTGGATTCTGGTGTTTTTGGCACTTTCCAGAATCCGCTTTGAACTCAGCCCACACTTTTATATGTGAATGTGATGTGAACCACTGCCACTGGTGTTTTTAGTCTTTTTTGGAAAGTTAATTATGACATTTATTAAGTAAATACTGATGTTTATTGTGTGATAAAATTGGTATATTTGTGACTGTTGTTAGGACAGAGTGTTTACATCTTAAAATATTGCAGTAGTGATAGTGATAGAGAGTCTAAGGACAGTGGGGATGATCCGGGACATTTAAGGATATTTATGGACATTACGGACCAATGGCTTCTATGTGTTGGTTATTTTGCATTTCCTGTGTTTGGACTGTTTGAATCTCTGATCTGTTGTTGGCGAATCGACAACTTTTGACAACCCCCGAGACTACAGATGTTGTGATTTAGGGCTATACAAAAATAAATTGAATTGAATGAATAATAGTGTACAAGGTTTGAGACAGGCGCATATAGACAGAAGGGGCGGGGGGATGTCTTTGTCTCAGAAGTTCCTTATATTAGCGTGGATGGGACTGAAAATGTATTGAGATGTCTTTTTTGATGAGGGCATACAAATCGAAATAAAAAGATGATTTTGAAATATATTATTATAAGCCAGGTTTTTAGCATAGAATTTAGCTGTGGATGAGACACATTTTTACTCGCACATAAAACACACAATAAAACAGGTGAGATCGTCATTTTTAGCACATTTCTTTTAAGAGAGAAAGATAGTCGCCCATAATTTCTATTCCCCTGCTTTACAACACTACCTCAATGGATTTACCGCTACATTTTTCTTTCAAGATTGTAATTTGCTAATGGTTTTATGCCTGTGTGTGCTTTGTTGGATCCCTCTGCACATATCTCCACATAAAGCAGATAGGGAAGTAAAATGTGCTTTCGGCTTAAGTGAAATTAGCTCTTGCTCTGACAAAAGCTGGGTCAAAAAAAGGCCTTGATGTTTCGCTACGCTACTGACGGCTATGTGACCTCAACTTGTAAAGGGCCAGAAGGAGGCGGGAGCTCTCAGTTGTCCTTCTCTGTCCTACATGGTCATAGTATTTTTTTCATTTTTTCATTTTTACTCATAGCTCTATAAGTTAAAGTAAATCCATATATTCTGATTTATGGACTCCCTCTGACCACCCACTCAGCGCAGCGCTACGTCCCTGTTAGCGGTGACCCCGACTCAGCCTACTCGCTGAGATGGACTGGACGGGAAGGAAAAGGCATTTTTAATGGTCTTTCATAAAGCAGTAAATCACCTCCAAATGGTAGAGATCACAGGGTTGAATGTGCAAAATGCGCCGTGTTGTTGTGTTGTCGCTATGGTGATGTAGAAGGAATAAATGATCATGGTGAGTAAAATCTGTATTTAAATATCTATCAATAACAGACTGACTGTGTATATGATTTGATGAAAGCATTGTTATGAGAGCTAAGGTCTGTCCCAATAATTACTGTTTCAAGTAACTATGAATTTTCTTTGTTTTAATACTAGTGTTCTTTTGACCTAAGTTTTTTGTTGTTGTTGTAGGACACTTTTTCATTGTGGGCTTGAAACAAACTTAACTAACTAAATATAATACAAATATTTTACACATATAACTAGCTAATACAGCATATAGCTAATAATAATGACAATACATTTTATTTCTGAGGCGCCTTTCTAGACACTCAAGGTCGCAAAAGTACATTTAAAAACAGTTATAATACAGTTAACAAATGATAATAATTATAACCATGATGATAAAGTTAATAATTATAATGCTAATTATAATAATTCTACGAATATCAATAATTAATAATAATAATACAACAAATAATAGCACATAATACAACAGTTTTTCACTTATAAACCAGACTTTCCAGCCTCTTCCTCATCTATCGCAAATCCACAGTCTTTGTCACACAATTTATTTCCAGCCATTACTCTTAACACTGCACACTGCTCTTATCCCTCTGAGTTTTCTCTCCTGGTTTTGTCCTTCGCTCGCTGCACTACAGTCCAGTCCAGTCCAGTCCAGTCCCCGCCGGAACACTTAATAACACTGATTTGTGCCTTTTTTCCCTCAAACGCTGTCACTCCGTCCTCCATATTTCATCACATGTTGCATATTTCTTTGCAAGCCGGCTCATTCGTTACTCCCCTGTCCATCTGTAAGCACTCACGCACACACACACACACACACACACACACACACACACACACACACACACACACACACACACACGCACACATGTACATACACAAGCTGCGGACCATCCCCTAATCAGACATTCCTCGCAGTCCCACGGTTTTGACCTGAGTTGCTCCAGGATCAGAGGCAGGAGGAGGAGGAGGAGGAGGAGGAGGTGGAGGAAGAAGAGGAGGAGGAGGAGAGCTGTCTGGACCCACGGCTCCTTCACGAAACATGCATGTGGATAGAGACCAGATGACTTACGAGACTTCTGCTTCCATTTGGTGCTCACCGGAGAGAAATGGCATGCTGTTCCAATGGAATACTGTCTGCTTACTTTTTATACACTGCAAAAACTGGATCAAATAGTCAATCTAGTCTCTTAACACTTTACCTGCTATTGTTATTACTATACTATTACGTACTACGTTCATCTGATAATTCTGCTCTGATCATTCACTAGTCACTTTACCTGCATGTTCTCCCTGTGTCTGCTTAGGTTTCCATCAGGTGCTCCGGTTTCCCCTACCACTAAAAATAACTACAGAATAGCAATAGGTTCTGGCATGCACCTCCTGTATGGCGACCCCGCTCCCATCTCTGTGTGGAGTGAGAGACAAATGCCCACAACAATTGTAAAGCGCTTTGTGACCGGTCAATCAATGTCTGTCTCTAAACTATAACAGCAGGCACCGACTTTGAATGACTCTCCACCCAGTGTTATTCCAAAATCCTAAACAGGTTTGCACATAAGTCAGTACCTGCTCCCAATGTTTTCACCAGGACCATATCTGCATACCTTACCTACTTCCTGGTATTTATCGAAACTCTCTGCCTTTCCCTTTTGTCCCTAAAACCCCCACTAACCTCACTTCACTTCTCCTAATCCCAATATAGCTGAGATACATCCGCACGGCCAAATAATCCTTAAATATGAGATAATAATTGCTTGATTAGAGTGGTTTTTATTTTAATTTGATTTCATTCTGACTGTGTTAAAGGTACACTGTGTAGTTTTTACTCTCATCTAGCATTTAGATCATATATTGTAATTTCCGGTACTACCCTGGCTTTGCAGGACAATGTGTTGTGAACTTCGTCCCCAAGATGTCCTCCACCCTCATGGACATTTATAAGCCAAATTTTAAGCTTACAACAACAATTCAACAACATGGTGGGGGTAAATCTTCTTAAAAAGGTCATGTTTGTTATTGGTTGACATGTTTTTTTCATTTGGAGCAACTGTCAAAATTATTCAAGAGTACCTTTAAAACAAGAATTGCAAATGGGACAAAACCATTTGGTATTATTTTAAGAACTGTTGCTTTATTTCCTCATTCCATGGGAGACATCTCTTGTGTCTTGCTAGTCCTATTAGGAAATTTAGTTTGAAGGCAGATACATTTTGCTGAATTTGAGCCATTTGACTTCTTTCTTGTCACTTTTTGCAGTGCAAGCATCTTTTGATAAGAAACATTTGCCTTTGAATTTAATCACATGCATGTCCTTGTGAGAAACTAGGCCCAGCTGCCTCTGGAGATAACTTTATTTTGTATGTTTGCGACGTGCAGAGATATTTAGAGCAGTTTATATAGGTCACAATCGCCATTTCTCCTCTCGACGCCCGGGGGAAAAACCTGCTAACTTTCTTTTCTCCCCACAGAGGAAAAGTACGTGACGATCCAGCCGTACAGCAGCCAAGGCAAGGACGAGGTGAGCTTCGAGAAAGGCGTCACTGTGGAAGTCATTCAGAAGAACCTGGAGGGCTGGTGGTACATCAGGTGAGATTTTGAATTAGGAAATATTATTTTTAAAAACGTCCTGGGACAGAGATGCGCCGGCACATGCTTAAGCTTTGTGAGTTAGCTAAGAAGGACCCGGTTCCTGAGAGATTGGGGGAAGTTTCAAAATAGCAGATAGTGGGTTACACATTAAAGGTGTGTAACTTTTTCCAGGATGGGTTTGTCTCTGGCTGTCTGTACTACTCTAAACTACTGTATTTTTCAGATTATAAGCCACATACATGATCTGGGTATTCAGGTTTATTCGTTTCTCATTGTCTTTTAAATAGTGAAAATAACTTGAAATAGAGCAAAGGCCAAATGCTACGTGCTGACAGTAAACAGTGTTGCCGTGGTAACTAGTACTGGATCTAAAACAAGAATTCCTCACCTTTCAAAATAAATAAGGTAATCAAAATAATGTCATAGAAATTAAATGTCTTAAAGAAACACAAAGTTATGAAGACTATAAATATACTGCCATCCATCCATTTTCTTCCCCTTAATCCATTTCTGGGCCGGGGGGAGTGGCAGTCACATAGCCCCAGCCCCTCACTGATCCTCCTGCAGGTGCTGAGTCCAGTCCACATGAGTCTTGATCTTTCAGTGTGAGCTTCAGGCAAAGTTGAGTTAAGTTTCTTGCCCAAGGACACAACAACAGCAGACATCAGTGGGAGTCGTGACGTAGGTCTCGCGGTGGGCTCGAACCCACAACCTTCAGGCTCAAAGGCCAATGCTCTACCAACTGAGAAACTAAAAAATGTACATATGCTGAGTAAATACACTAGAAAGCCGTCAAATTGACTGCTCTGGGAGTTTGTGTTAAATCCAGGCTCAGAAAGTTCTTCTACTAAGACAATAAGTGTAGACCTCAGCCTTTGTGAGAGTCCACCGCAAAAACATGTCCAGTAATGAAGCAGTTCTAGCTTCTTTAGAACAACCTGCTGAGCCTTTAACAGAATAATGACATTTAGTAATCTTTCATGTTTAATAGTACTTATAACTTACTCATGTTTGGATTTGTTTGGTAAATAAATGAAGCAAATCTCATAAAAAAAACATATTTCAATATTTTCTTATTATTCAAGATATATTTTTAGTAATGATGACACGACACAAAAAACCACGACCCTTAGTGAAGCACTTCTGCCTCGCCTTGCGTTGCTTGTTCTCCCTGTTATTCCCCTCTGTCCTCTAAAACACACACACGCACACACACACACATGTATACATACAGGTAATGGCTTGGACTGAATTCTACAAACAAGCCTGCGTGAAGCCTAATGAGCTGTCAAATATCTACAGCTAATCCTCAAAACAAACTGCTGCAAATGTTATTTTTCACGAAACATGAGACGATCCGACAGCTCTAGCTTTGACTCATACCTCTGTCATGGGGCAGGGCAGCGGGCTCGTGGTTCCAGATTGAGAAATGATCACATCTCTGAGTCGGAAATGACGCCCCGATGTTGCATCAGTGACATTGAAATGATGTGTGTATGTTTTTTGACACATTGATTATTTAGTTTTACGTTGCATACAGAGTACAAATGTGTGGAGAGGTGAAGATAGAAGGATTTGTAGCTTTAGCTGAACGGATGAAGGCTCTTACAGATGCGTGTGCCCATTTTCCTTTTTTAATTTAATCGCACAAATTCACCGTTCATGCGCTAAAAACCATGAACACATTGAATCAGAAAGGCATACACAAGAATCAGAAATCAGTCAATGTTGGACCCTGAGTTCGTAATAAAGGCTTCATTCATTCATTCAGTCATAAAAATCACATTCAAATACCCATTTCAGCGAAGCACTAACCATAAACACAGTTCAGACAGGACCATACCGAGCCCACAAACCATGTCAACTTATGTACAATCAGGAAGCACCCAGAAGAATAAATGTGGGGGGAGGTGAAGGTGGAAGGATTTTTATTCATTGCTACTATTAGTTAAAGGAGACGTTCAATTCAATGTATTTTTGTGTAGCCCTAAATCACTACAGCGTTTCTCTTGGAAGACTTCACAAAGTTTAATGAATGAATGAATGAATACTTTATTTTGAGCCATGGTAAACAAGAACAAAGAACAACAACCAAACAAAAAAACAACAACTGAATAGAAAAAATAAAAAAACAACACATGATAATATACACATATACATTGTTTTGTTTTAGTAAAAAAAAATCCAGCATGAAAAAGGAGTGGGAAGAAGTAAAAAAGTTGCAGATAGCTCAACAACAGATCAGAGAATCAAACAGTTTGTACACAAGAAATGCAGTAATGGGTCCGGGGGGAGCGGGGCGACCACTGTCCATAAATCACACTCAGAGAATTTTTTTAAAAACAAAATTATTGCTCATACATACAATTACAATACAATTTCTAAAGTTAAATTACGTTGTTTGAAATCAGAAGTCTGTCTCTTTTTAGAATTTCCTCTCCTCCCTCTGGTGGTAGCATTGGGAGTTACTGTAAGATTAAGATATCCTTTATTTGTCCCACAGTGGAGAAATTTCAGCGTTGCATCACAAGTTACAGAATATTAGGAATGGTTCTGTCCTTTGCACAAGATAAATGAACAATAACTCAAAAAAATAAGCAGGCATTAAAAACATCTCTAGCTTTAGCATAAAGAAGAAGCAAGAATTAAGTACAGAATACAGGCATTTATTTTTACCCTTCACATATATATTTCCTACTTATTTGACATTCTAAATTATTAAATAACACAGTAAATAGTCTCATCGTTGTAATGCCCTAAAATAATGCATCATATTTCTTCTTTAAGAGCTAGCACTGACAGGAGAGCCAAGTTAAAGTGGGACTAAAACCTTGCCCACGTCCACATCACTGCCCGGTTTAATGAGCTGTTAAACTGGGCAGCGCCTGGAGGATAATACAAAGGCAAAGTCTGGACCAAGGAGGAACAGCTTGACGTTTCATCATAGTTGGCAACACGTACTCTGTTTGTGACTGTATTAAACCGTAAATCTGAAAATGAATCTCGTTTGGACGAAGACGATAAGAAAAACAATGCAGCCAACCACCACGTTAAAATTACATGGGGCATATTTATCATTGATTTGTGTGTGTTTGTGCCGAAATAACATAATAATATTAACTAAAGAGAAAGCTGACAAAACCTACTGATAGAAACAAAATGCGCCGTGAGACCTTCTCCACCGACTCCCACTGATGTCTGCTGTCGACGTGTCCTTGGGCAAGACACTTAACCCACTTTGCCCATAAGGAGCGCGGAAGTAATTTTCACTGCATGCCTTGATGTGTATGTGAATTAATCAAAAACTGAAATTCCCCCACTGTGGGATGAATACAGGACCTTCTTCTTTACTGTACACATAGTTTAGCACAGGCATGTCCAAACTCAGGCCCGCGTGCTGATTGCGGCCCTCTGTGGCCTTTTATGTGGTCCTCTGCTGCAAACACAAAGTCGCCATTGAGGCACTTTGGCACCATGGAATCCACTCTCTAACTCTATTGTTATATAATGATATTTGTTTTATGAATGTGTCACAACATTCCAAATAAAAAGCAGCTGTGGTGTGAATCAATAAGGACCTACAGTATCATAACCCATTTTAAAATCCAGAATCCAGTCAATCCAGCTCAAATCCAGTTTTTTTTTTTATCTAGGTTGTCGGCCCCAGGTCAAGACTGATGAACTAAAGTGGGCCTCTTACTTAAAAAAGTTTGGACACCCCTGGTTTTAGCACATGGATTGATAAATACACGCCATGTACAAAGAGTTTGATCGCTAAATCAAATCAATCCCACTGCAGTTTTTTTAAGTTGACTGACACATGAACACATATTTTGGCAGGGCTTTTATGTTTCTGGAAAAATATCAATTTGAAGTGTGTGAAGATGGAATGATGTTGAACTGTCAGAATTTCAGATTTCTCTCTTTAACATCAAAGAGGTCGATGAATAAAAGATTGAGGTTTTTGGAAAGACTCTTTATCCACCAACATTAAAAGCACCAGGTTTGTTAAGGTATAGGTAGATAGATAGATTGATTGAGAGAGACTGACAGAGAGATAGATAGATAGATAGATAGATAGATTGATAGATTGATATTGACATGAAGAGAGAGAGAGAAATTGTGGAGAGATAGATTGATAAATATAGATAGAGAGAAACATAGAGATAACTTGATATATTTATGGATAAATGGAAAGGGAGAGTAAGATAGAAAGATAGATATGTAGTTGCAATCAAATGTGTTGCTATGATGGTTGCTAAGGCAGGTTATCCCCACAAATAGAGGCATTCGTTCTTGGCTCAGGACAATTTCAAAATACAAACACCAGGATCACAGAGAGCACTAAACCACAGATTATCTAAGATTAACATGGTGAGTGTGACATAAACAGTATGAGCTCCATGAGTACTTTTCAATGTAAGTCAATAGGAGTCAGAGCGAGTTGGAGAAAAATGTTGTCAGTGAGCATTTCCTTATTTGGCACCCCTTGAGCTAGCTTGTTAGCATTGTTCGTTTGTATACAATCTATGGGGGAAACATCTAAACTCCGTACAGACAGGGCCGGGTCCACAAGGGAATCAAAAAGGCCTACTAATTTATCCATGCCTTATATACATTTTTTCTTTTATAGCTTGTTCTAGTCTGAGTTTGTGACTTCATGTACTTACAATGGCAATAAAGAAAAATAATTGTGATTCAGATTGACTTTACTAAGGATCGGTTAATGTTTTCCTATGTACTAATTCTTATGTTTACCTGACAGATACCTGGGTAAAGAAGGCTGGGCTCCTGCATCGTACCTAAAGAAACTCAAAGATGACTTCTCCCCGCGCAAAAAGACCCTGACCGGTCCCGTCGAGATCATTGGCAACATCATGGAGATCAGCAACCTGCTCCAAAAGAAGTCCTCGAGCGAGAAGGACATCCAGAGCGAGGGTGAGGGGAGCGGGCCCTCTCCGGAACGCCACATCTCCAAGAGCGAGATCAGCCTTCCCATGCCGTACAACTCCGAGATCAACGCAGAGACCGGGAGGAGGCTGAGCGCGGGACGGGATACTAACAGCCCGTGTTTGGGGATCGCAGCCAGCGCCGCCCTGCTGGAGAAGAGGGGGGGAGGAGTGGGAGGAGTGGGAGGAGGAGGGGGAGATTCAGGGAGTCCAGCCGTGGCCAGGGTTGCTCCTCATCGAGTGGAAATCGGTGAGAGAAATAATCGCAAATATGGGTAAAGAGTAGGGCTGCACGGTTTTGGCAAATTGTGCTATAAATATTCTGTTTATTTAAAATGAATATTACATTATGAAGTAATTGACATCATAATTCAGGCATTTTTCTTTTTTTTTTATTTACCAAGGTTTTCTTCTATATGAAAAAATACACTGCAAAACATTAAAATACGGACTAGTGTAGTTCACTTGATTTCAATATATTTTTTTAAATACTTTTTTTTATTTTACTTTTTTACTCATACAGGCAGAAGATACTTAAGATAATATTACTTGTATTCATATTTTTTATAGTTATATTTAACAAGTGGAAAAATCATGATCCACTGGTAGATAATTTTGCTTTAAATCTTTGTCCAATAGCTACTTTTTTTAGAGCCACTTTTTGCAGTGTAAGATTTTTTTATGTTCATGGGACCCTCTCGAAAATGAGACAATACAAACATGTTATAAAGGCTTGAATTTTAAAGTTGTTTTATTCTTGAAATTAGATCTGAGTTGCGCAACTAATGTTCCCATTTTTGGCTTGAATAAATAATGAAAAGGATCGAATGTCTTGTTTGAAATGAGAAAAAAATGCGTCCTCCCGACAACAAGACAGAAGATACTTTTAACATTTTTATTCTTGTACAAATATTCAAAACGAGATTATTGTTTTCCATGAAATTTTGCGACTTACTTAATGCGACCACGACATTTTCGATTCACTTGCGAATAATGGTGCAGCCCTACTCAAGTCATAACTATTGAAGAGGATGACAAAGTCTGGGATCGCGTCTTAAATTCAGACAGAAGACATGTTTTATTGTCGATGGTAGAGACAGCACGATCAAAGCACACAATCACAGATACAAGAGAATGCAAGTGTATTATACAGAGCGGAGGCATGGAGACCCCCAATCAGCAGCTGCCACAGTGCCATGTAGCTTGGCCTTCAGATAGACAAAACAAGGGAAAAGTACTGGCTTCTGCACATTGATAGAATGATGAGTTTAACCTTAACAAAAGTTGCTTCAAAGTGTTATGAAATCTCACATTCCCCCTTCTGGTCACACATTCCCGTGTGACCATTCAGGATCAATAAACAGCAACATAACATCATAACTCAATACTTCAAAAACTCATAAACTCGGTACTTCACTCTGTACTTCAAAAAACTCAGAACTCGGAATACTTCAAAAACTCATAAAACATGTTCAGATCTTTCATAAAACTTGTCAACAATCTTCAGTAAAATACCAAACTTCATCAGTCGATGGTGGTTCCAGATATTGCTTTGAAAACAGTCTCTCCCACTTCTCCGTTTTTAGTTTTCTTCAGGCTGCATTTGTGTCGAGCCATGAATTCTTCTGTGACGTGTCTTTCAATCACACGTTTCAGCTTCAGTGTCCAGATTTAGCAATTCAATTCAGTCCAAATTATGTCCAAATTCAGAAATCCAATTGTTCCAAATTATGTCCAAATTGTGTAATCCAATTTTTCCAAATGGTGTCCATGCAAAAGAGGACGCATGGTGTTGTCCATGTCTCAGCAGCTCACAGCCTGAGTGGACTCAGGGGCTGTGCAGATTGTCCAAGTGTGCTGGTCCAGATGCATTCTCTTGAGGTTTCTCTGTTTTGGCTTAAAAAAAAACACTTTTTGTGTAAAAAAAAAAAGTCTTCTGTTCTCTAGATGTTACAGACAAGGCCCGCATCCTTCCACCACCTGAAGAGGATGACAAAGTCTGGGATCGCGTCTTAAATTCAGACAGAAGACATGTTTTATTGTCGATGGTAGAGACAGCACGATCAAAGCACACAATCACAGATACAAGAGAATGCAAGTGTATTATACAGAGCGGAGGCATGGAGACCCCCAATCAGCAGCTGCCACAGTGCCATGTAGCTTGGCCTTCAGATAGACAAAACAAGGGAAAAGTACTGGCTTCTGCACATTGATAGAATGATGAGTTTAACCTTAACAAAAGTTGCTTCAAAGTGTTATGAAATCTCACACTATACTACGGTATTTTTGCTAAGAGCTGCCTGTTTTCCTTTTGTGTAGGATTTGAGGCAATAGGTAAGATGCTTTAGTGGTGTGTTTTGAAATCAAATATTCAAATGTTTATTTTGGTTCATTTTGACTTGAAATTTGTGTGATTTCTTCTCCAATACTAATTATTTTAATTACTTTTACATCTTAAGGGTGCATTATGTATTTTTTGATAAATGGCCAACATACCACATGCTTATCTTGATATAATCAGTTATCCTTCTTTATTTTTTATTAGATAATTTAGAAAAAAAAAAATGCACCATAACAAATGAGTTTGACCTGGGGTACCTAACTATTGAACCACAATAAGAGGAACACTGATTTACAACCCATCAAACTCGTTCCTTGCTCCCAAAAAGTATAGTTTTATATTTGTTTTCTGTCAGTATCTTCACTCCAAGCATTATCAAAGCACAGGCATAAATAATCTGGTTCTATATCGCTTGTTTTTACATACGTGTCTTTTTGGACTCTGTCACATTTTTACCTTTTTTCTGGCAGAGAAGTGAGAAAGAGAGGACCAGTCTTTCTCAGCCAATCCTCACTCCCAGGGCTCGTTCTTAAGTATGCACATTATCACATGGTTTCTGATAAGATAGACTGATAGACACCATGTTGTGATGTGATTTGTTCTCAACATTTTACACTTTTTCTATTTGGACAAACATATGGAACAATGTAGGTACCCCAGCTCTAATAAAATAGATACGGTTTATGATGAGGCAAAACTATCACATACATATACAAAAGTTACATATTGCACCCTACAATGTAATCATAGAGGATAATTGCTCTAATTTCTTGGTTATGTGGTTCTGCAATTCAGTGTGTTGTGTTTGGAAATCATTGGACTCACAGACATGCAAGAGATTTTTGGTTTCTGATACTAATTTAGCATCAATAGTTTTTCGCATTTTGCATCACTTTAGAACCAACAAAAAAAATGAAAAAAGTGCACAACACATTAAAATAACTTTCTCCTCTTTCTGTCTAGGCTCTCCAAATTTAAGGCAAAAACCTCCTCCACGAAGAGATGCAAACCTGGTAAGAATTTGAGAGAAACTATGTAATTTTCAAACATGTCTTGTCTTGGGGCCAAATTCCTGGGATTGAAACTCAAAAATATTGTCTGTAAAAGAAGTCAACAGTCTGGGCATCTGTTGAGAATAGCAATACTGTACAATCCTCTATCTCATCAAATGGAAACTTAGATGCTGTTTGGTGTAACCCATCAAAGTATAAACATAAAATAATCATAAAAACACATTCATTAGCTCCCTAGCTACTGCATATATTGGTATAGCAACCGTCAAAACCCCATCACAACCTCGACAAGCGGCAATGTTTTCTGCCGGGATTGGTTTATATCTGCATATACTGTGACAAAGCAGACCACTATTCAACTCAATCACATCCTGCAAAGATTGATGTCACATTAATGGCCTATTAAGTCTATTTATAGTCAAACTGAGCCTAATGATTGTCTGTGTTGTCAGCAGCTCACATCTCTCACCCCCAGTCTTTCTTTCTTTCTTCCTTTCTTGTATTTATTTGATGCAGGGTTTATGCAGGTTACCCAAGCCACCAGAGCCCCCTGCTGTGGAAGCGGAGTATTACACCATTGCAGATTTCCAGTCTTCGATCTCGGATGGCATCAGTTTCCGTGGAGGACAAAAGGCTGATGTAAGAAGGCCACGGTGTCACAGCTGCAGCTCACATGATGCAGACGAGCATGGCAGGCACTGAATATGTATATGTGAATGGAACTCGACGGGGCAAGCTGAGGCAATGAGAGAGATGCGACCTTGAGATTTGTGATTCAATGTGATGATGCTGAGAGATTTCTCGCCACTGCAAGGGATAAAAATACACTGAATGATTTTTTAACAACTTATTCTGCAGTGGGAGAAGCTCATTAGAATCCTCATTAGCACATGTAAAACAAAGTAATTATGTAGGAATTTCTATCGTCAACTGAAGTAAGCGAAAGCCTTTGTTGTACTGGCAATGTCGCACACTGCCTCTACGCTGACAATCTGCAGTCTATTTGCTGTTCTAATTCATCTGCAAATCCACCGGAAGCTAAAACAATGCTTAGACTGAGACAATAGACCAGAAATGAGAAAACTTTAGATGGGGGCTGTACGTCATTTACATTCACACTTAATCATGTAAACTTTTCTTACACAAAGCTGTTATGTAAGGGTTAGCAGTAATGGTGTTCCATACAGTATGTGTGTGTTGACAAAACAAGAAACTACATTATAATGTTATAATATTACCTGTGCATATAACATGAAATTAAATATTAAATTGATGGTAATAAATAATTGAAAAGTAAACTGAGTTAGTATACAGTAGTACAGTTTGTGACAGTAACCCGCACTAAACTTTTCTCATATTTCATATTATTCTGCAGGTGATCGAGAAGAACCCTGGTGGCTGGTGGTACGTGCAGATCGGAGAGAAGGAGGGATGGGCTCCCTGTTCCTACATCGACAAACGCAAAAAACCCAACGTCAACCGTCGATCCAGCACTTTAACCAGGCCCAAAATCCCTCCTCCTGCTCCACCTGTCAAAAAGTCAGATTCTGAAGAAACCCCTACTACCACAACCACTACTACTACTACAGCTGCTAGTACTATTACGCCTACAAAACCTATAGATACTCCTAAACGGCCTGTGTACGAAGAACCAGAGTATGATATCCCGGCTGTGGGATGTGAAGGCGAATCTGACGTTGATTCGCTCAAAGACGATCAATCTTTAGATGTCAAGCTCAGCAACATTGTTGGTCAAAAGTACGGCAGCTCTCCACCATCTTGCAAATCTTCCCCTCCTGTGTGCAAAGCCTCTCCAGTCTTCAGCCATCGCAAAACAACATTTAGATCTGTGGAAGAAGTCTCCAAGGAAGAGTGTGTCTACGAAAATAACTTCAGGTCTAGCGGTCGGGCGGATGGTTCATCTCTGAAAGGGTCGAGTGAACCGAGCTCACCCAGGATGTATCACTCTTCGACGGTCCCGCGCAAACCTTCAGGATCTTCAACCCCAACCGGGAGTCGACCGATGAAGACGATGACTCCAGAAATGCACAGAAGAAGCCAAACCTTAGGCAGACGCATTGACATAAGTTTGCGGTCTCACGACAGCAGCAGCCCTCACTCTTCTTCAGATGAATTACCCAGAAGTGCTAAAAAGACCGCCAGCTTTAACCGGGATGTGGAGCAGAGGATAGGCCAGAGCCCGTCGACAAGACCCAAGCCATCCGTTCGCCCAAAACCTCTCCTCTCCAAGTCCGAACCGCAAAGTCCTGACCGGATGGAAATCGGGTCGCTCAGACGTCAGCTGAGACCTACGAGTCAATATCGTCCTGCTCTCAAAACATCAAGAGGAGAAGATTCAGAAACGGCATCTGTGGTCTCTTCTGAGGACTCTGTGTGTTCACGAAGTACCTCAGATGTATCCTCTGCGTATTCAAGAGGAAGTAGAGCAGATTCAGACATGGAAGGGCCTATTATGTACCGCTCCGTGGATGCGTACAAGAAAGTTCAAGATTCAGAGATTAGTTTCCCAGCCGGAGCAGAGGTGGAGGTGTTGGAAAAGCAAGAAAGCGGTTGGTGGTACATTCGCTGGGCATCTGAAGAGGGTTGGGCTCCTTCTTACTATCTTGAACCAGTTCGTCAAAAAGGTAGTGCAGAGTCAGAAAGGCATAGCAAGTCAAACAGCCTGGAAAAGAATGAGAAACATGTCATGGTGCTCAACAATATCAACATCCAAGGGCAGAAACATCAAAATGTAAGCAGGAACACTCCTCCAATTCCTTCCAAACCCCCTGGCGGATTTTCCAAGCCGACCCAAATGGTAAACGGAGGGGTGCGGATGCGAAATGGGGTGCGGCAAGTTGCTGTAAGACCTCAGTCTGTTTTCGTGACTACATCGCAGCCATCGAAAGACACACACTACATGACTGGGTCCCTGAGGAGGAACGAATCGCTGGGAAGGAGTGACCACTACAGCTCGGGATCGGCTACTTTGGGAGTCCGTCGGAATGCGTCTTTCAGCACGGTGCGCCCCCATGTGGTTGTGGAAAGCCAAACCAGGCCATCAGAACGATCAAGTTTGGGTTCATCGAGCAGCGGATTCACAAGCAACCAACGCAACGGCATCCCTGTCTCAACGGTCCGCCCCAAGCCTATCGAAAAAAGCCAGATCATTCACAGTAACCTCGGCAGGGACGTGTACGTGTCCATTGCCGATTACAGAGGAGACGAGGAGACCATGGGCTTTACTGAGGGCACGTGTTTGGAGGTTTTGGAGAGAAATCCCAATGGGTGGTGGTACTGCCAAGTCCAGGACAGCCTGGTCCCGCGAAAAGGTTGGGTTCCTTCCAACTATCTAGAGAGAAAAAAATAAAACCCATAACCGTTTTAACATTTTGTAAATCGCCCACTCAATTTTTTGATGTCTACAAGCAAACGTATGACATCACCCCTTAAGAATGTGGCCCCGATCTCCCGTAAGCAATATGTTTGACTATGTACACTAATGACTGTATTAAGAGGGAGCTTTGTAAATTGAAAAAAAAGACATGTATGCTTGGGAAAATTAATTGTTTGAATGATCAGACTGAATTTTGGGATAAAAATGTTGACAATGGATTTGAGTATTATGGGAGTAATAATGTCTAAAAAGAAACTTGCATCATGTCTTTTGACAGTGATGGCCTTAAGTGCCTTCAATAATGGATTGGTGGAGTGGAGGTCTGAACAGTTGGATGGCGTCAGAATAAAGCAACCATTTTTACAACAGTGCCATAGGTCTATGATCACTACCAAGAGTATTTTTACAACTAATCTTGAGCTCTGCTAAAAATGGACTCCTCTGCTTTCCAACAAGTTCAAGCTAAATCTAAAACTTAGTCTCATACGTGTTTTTTTTCTTGTTCATGTTTGTCTTGTGTTGAAGCGAGTCTTCCTTAGAGAATTATTTCTGCTTTCTTGTGACATTGCTTTCCTTCTTCAGCCGAAAAAAATACAGCTCCTGCCTATTGTCTCAGACACTAGGGCAGAATATGCAGTAGGTGCTTAACTTCAACAGTTTGTATTATAGAGTAGTGTTTATAGCCCTCAGAAAATGTCTGTTTTATCGTGTCCAAGATGTAACCATTTGGATTATAAGAATACATGAATCCTGAAAAGCTTGAAAATACAATTAGAGTTTAGTTTTGTAGAAGAAAAAATATAATGAACCAACTTGATAGCTCCAGAAACACCTCATCTCTGGGTCGCTGACAAACAGAAGTTTACAAAAACGTAGGTTAAATGTGGTTTTCATCTAGGAAACAATATATTTTGTACATATTTATTTTTGATGTTGTGGCAGCAGTATATATACTCAAACAAAGTGAAATAACATCCCAGGGACATCTACTTTATTACGTCTTGCCCAAAATGTGATTAACCAAAGAGTACTAAGAATTTGTAGTGTTTGTATCTCGTTGATTTTTATTATTTGTCTTAAATTTTAACTCAGCAAAAACTATTGTATCTGGTGGCACTTGATTCCGAGCTGTGAATGAAAGATGAATGTTCAAGACTGCTGAAATACATTTTCTAACGAACCCCATGACACTTCTCAAGGCTCGTCACTAATTATTCATGATTTCTGCTGGACAGTTTTATAGGATTAAACCTGCTAGATCGCAGTTGTGTATTTCATGTTTGGATGTTTGTGGTCACACAGCGACAATATTGACAAATGAAGTGGTTCTGTTTTTTGTCAGCTCAATGCACTTTAAACTATTTCAGTGCATTCATGTAAAGATGCAGGTCGGTCACAGCAATGTATTTATTCTGTTAACTTATTTTTTATCTTATTTTTAATTATTTTTTTATGAGGTGAATTTTCTGTGGCTGAAAGCACACCTCCAAAACGGTATGACACAGCCCTCTAGTGGACCTAAGCGGTACAGCAGTGACAGGCTGGGAGTTGATTTTATACCTCATTGCAAAAAACTGCACTGTTGGTCAATGAGAAATCTATTTTGTTTTATTTTTTAAAGATTTTTTTCCGAGTGCAGCTTTTTTCTTTTTAATTCCACAATGTTTTTCTTTTTTTATTGGGCCTTATTTCCCTTGTGCTGTGCACTGCAACTTTTCAAAATCCTGAGCCCTTCGTTCATCTCTATTGTGCTTTACATAATGCCGGATTTAAATATTTATTGTAATTTATCCCTATTTTTTTTTCTTGAAATAATGTTTCGACAATCAAAGAGTTTCTCATCAACAATTTGCATTTTGAAAATTCCCTTTAAACAGGCATTATTCAACTTTTTATGTTAAAGAATGTTTTTTTTTTTGGCCAATTTCTCTTTGAGAGCATGGTGCCTTTACTGTTCTGTCCTGAGCCTCGAGTGGGGCAGTGGTTAGCACTTAGCACAACAAGAAGGTCAGACCTTTCTGTGTGGAGTTTCCATGTTCTCCCTGTGTCGGCATAGGTTTCTTCAGAGTGTTATGGTTTCTCCTACCACTATAAAAACATATACAATTCCTCTGTTAAATTATTGAAGGTTTTCTCTGCTGTGGGATCCTCGCACCAGAAAACCTAAAAACAGTTGATCCTGGAGCTCTGTCGACGGAAGATTTTTCTGAACAAAACTAGATCAAGTACTGTATGTTTGGATGGAACCAAAACTGGGTCATAGTCAACACTCCCAGAATGATGAAACTACTAGAACTCCCAGAGACGTAATTTTTTTACTGCTACCATTCAAACTTATGGAAATTCAAGAAATTCCCCAGAAAAACATATATAATTACTAAGAGCTAAGAATACACCTTGAAACACAGCAAAAACAGATTGCTGAAAGCTACCAAATGCTAACTGCTGGCAGGTAAACAGTGTGTTGCTATGGTAACAATGGAAACCATTGGTAAAAATAAAAGATAATTTAAAGACCTTATGACGGGTTTTTAAAAAAAAAATAGTGGATATCAAAATTGCATGACAATGTCAATTTGAAAGAGATTCCGGCAAAAAAAATCCTATATTTTATAAAAAGAACGTGTTTATCATGAATTTAAGCTGTCTATGCTCTAACCTGTGTGTGACGTCATAGCGGGTTACGCCCATGCATTGAAAACCATGGATCTATGCCACAGGACTGCCTTTTCTCTCTTCTCTCCACTGGTGCCCAACACAATACTGCACTCTACAGGTGACAATTGCTCACTACACATAAATTCCCGTTTTGAGTGTGAAAAAGTGTCCGAGGTGGGATTTCTAACCCAAGTATCTGGATTGGCAGTCCATCGACACAACCACTGGACTATCTCAGTGACAACGAAATGATATATTCTAGTAGTTATCTTAGACTCGCTGTACACGGCCTTGTCATCTTGAATATCCGCGAAAAAAAAACGAATACCAAATTGTAAACAACTTACAGCATTGAAACGTACCCACTCTGACGTCACCAAGGGCTGTGAAGTTTTTTCGTTTCTAAGGGCGTTGCTATGGGGTTATTTCGATTTGGGGGGATCAGACAAAAAAAACAACAACTGATTTTGAAACCTTTAGTAGTTCTCTTCTAATATAAAATGGTATTAAAACTGTATTTCTAAATAAATCAAACCCGTCATAAGGTCTTTAATTTAAAAAAAATATGGCATAGAAAATAAACTACATATCCAAATAGACACATTTACAAAGTTATGAAAATCAAACTTTAATAATTACACTTCCAATACTAAAAGCCGCCAAATTGACTGCTCTGGGAGTTCCAGTGTTAATGGATTGGCCAATGATTTATATTTCTACATCAACAACAACAGTTTAGGCACCATGCAGCCCACACAGAGAGAGAGTCTGAGTCACTACAATTCCAAAAAAGGCAAGAATACAAACATTTATTGGACATACAAAGTTGGAGAATGCTCCTTTAAGTGTCCTGTGACATTGTAAAACTGCTCTTCAGATTGTTTTGTTACTCCCTCTGCGGACGAAGGCATTATGTAACTGTGTCGACTCACTCACAGCGGCTCCGGTATATTGTCTATTGCTTTAACGGCTTAAATAAATGCAAGGGAATCATCGTTTCAAGCTCATAGTTCAGCTGTACGACTTTTTATTTGTGATTTGTGTATCGTTCTGTTTTAATTCTTCCCTCCTTTTTTTTTTGTTTTCCTTTGAAATGTCCCCTCGAGGGAAAAGTGCAATAGGAAATTTCAAAAACGCTTCAACGAAACGATCCGACTAAAGACATTGGCGGGAGAAGGCGTCCCGAGTCCAAACTGCCAGTCATCAAATTCTTTTCATATCATTTCCAGTTTCAGAGCAGGTGTGTGGAGTCCTCAAACAAACACACCCGACAACAACAAAAACCTCGGACCAAACACATCTCCCGGATTTGTCGAACGTTTTACAGCCATCTGGTTCCTTGGGACGTTGTGCCCTGCTCTGGGCTGTCACATTTGTGCCTGAATGGAATTTTTATATTTTAATTTGTATGTTTTTGTGTTGTTTTTTGCCCTGTTTTTTTTGTTTTAGTCCTCCTCCTTTTTTTCTCGAATGCATCCATCTCGACTTTGTATTCTATCTGTTGGTGACTAAAAAGTGGACCAGAGACGGTATAGACTGAGGCACTAGACCGGCAAGTGGGCAGATGTTTGGGATATATGGCTATAGCCAACTCACCTCCGTCCATTTATGTCCAGGTTGTGTGGCTAAAAATAAAAATCCACCCCAGTATTATCCACACTGGGCTCTTGGCAGGCTGTAGCAGGTGAAGGGACAACCACTCAAGTCAGGAAAAGACCAAAAAAATCAAATATTTGTGACTTATTAGGTGCGAGATGGTCTGTAATACCCATGGATATAGCTATTTTCTGAGGAAAGGATAGATAGATGTGAGGATACCAAGGCTGTTGCATTATGGGATGGCAAAACTAATGCTAGAGAATCATTTACGGAGCCGGACACTCCCAGTCATTGAACAACAATCATGGATCACTGGTGCATTTGACAACGATAGCTTGACTACGTATATATTTTAAAGTACCTAAACTTAACCAGAGCAACTTTTTCTCTCCCAAATAATCCATGTTGTTAGCTCCAACAGAAAGTCTTGGCAAAGTAAACAGATGGAAAGTAGCAAATCTGATGCAGCCATCTTTTTAATGTGCTCTAAGGTCTGTAGGAGGATTTTCTACTTCCGGGTGGATCATCAAGATCATTTTGGTTCTCTTTGTTGTCAATCGTTCCGGTGGTGAGTGCTCGTCAAACAAGACCAGAGATTTTTTTACAAAAAAGGGGAGAGGGCGGTTCTTTCCTAAAAAAAATTGCGAATCCTCCTATATACCTTTTAAATGAACAAAACTAAACTACATTAAAATTGTGATTAGAAAACGTGTTATATTTTGCATACTTAAAAACATACATAATTATGGCTGAGTGAAGGTGGTCCTCTCCGTTTCACGTTTCTATCTGAAAAATGTGAGATGCCAAAAAAATATATATATATCTTGCATCTGAAAACTAGTGATAGAACTACCCAGTGAGAGTGATAATAATTGAATGGATATTACATTGTTACCTTATGGTGGTTTGAAAGTTGGGTTCCCCAACTTTAATCAATGTTTTTATTTTTATTATTGTCATTTAGTACATGACGAGTACAAAACAGAATCAAAACACGATACACAGAGACAACTGTATACATAAATACAGCACAAAAGCACCAAAATAAACACATAATAACATTAAATTGAACATAGATAAGAAGCATACGTAAATTAAATAATAATATTAAATTGTCTTAAAATTAAAATAGCTCAAGTAACAGAAAATGGCTTTGTTTGAAGCCTAAAAACAAACCAAACGGATATGTGTAATCTGTGTTTATCTTAGAGCGGACACTCACCTGAATCTTTAAGTCGGTTTATCTTCAACAAAACTCTATTTCCCTGTATTTCTCACTATAACAGCTTTTGTCTTCTGCTGGTTTTGATATTTGGATTATTCTTGTGGAGTTCACGGGGGCTGCGTGTGCTTGCCCGGGTTTTGTTTTGCATAGAATACTGTAGGATAGATTTGTAAGTGCACAGTGAGAAAGCAAAGGAGGAGGTCATGGAGGACTTTTGTGAGAGTAGAATACACAAGAAGGAACAGAAAGTGGGTTAGAGGCGACCGTCGAGTTCATTAGAGCGCTCTGAATATGAGATTAGGGATTATTTTGTTTATTTGTTCCAGTTTGCAGATTGAGTTCATATCCTATTTGTATATACAGTATACTAATCTTGCATTGACTCTTCATAATGACTTGTTTGCTGGTTTGGGCAGAACTGTTCACTCTTGTGCATGACACCAAGAAGTTCCATGGGTTCGATTTCACCTCCAGACTGGGTTTTTTTTGCACGTTCTGCCCGTGTAGGTTTCCTCTGGGTGCTCCGCTAAAACACACATAATAGACCTCCGTAACACCCCCTCTGAGCCCACTATACTTTAAGACAAATAATAATAGGCCCTATATTGGTCCCACAGTGGGGAGAATTCAAGTGACCAGAGAGAGAGAGACCATGGAGAGAGAAAAGAGAGAGAGACACCAGGGAGAGAGAAAAGAGAGAGACCAGAGAGAAACACCAGCAAGAGAGAAAAGAGACCAGAGAAAGGGTGGGAGAGAGAAAAGAGAGACCAGAGAGAGAGACCAGGGAGAGCGAAAAGAGAGAGACCAGAGAGGGAGAAAAGAGAGAGACCAGGGAGAGAGAAAAGAGACCAGAGAAAGGGACCAGGGAGAGAGAAAAGAGAGAGACCAGAGAGAGAGACCAGCAAGAGAGGGAAGAGGGACCAGAGAGAGAGAGAGAGAGAGAGACCAGATATAGAAAAAAAGAGACCAGACAGAGTGAGTGACCAGAGTGACCAGAGAAACCCCCTTTCAGGTATAGCTCCCAGAAAGAATCAGGAATTTAACTCTGTTTAAATTTTAAAGTATTTCAAATCTCCATAAATGTTTGCCGTACGTGCTCAAAACACAAGGACCGACAGTTTAAGTGTTTACAGTGTGTGTCATGGTTGTTTATTATATGACTTGGACCGTACGTGCGCTCTGATTGGCTGATTACCGGTCTGATATTTTCCCATCTCGGACCGTTACCATGACAATCTTTCCGCAGCGCGTATCACACAAAACCAAGTCGGACATGAACATACTTCACAAATATCTCAAAAGCATTGGTTAAGACACAGAGACGAGAGTCATATAATAAAACATGTATTAACCTTGCTGGCTCGGTCTGTACAGAGAAATATCAGGCCTTGGCCTTATTAACCTCGACCTCGGTTAATAAGCCGTTAATATTACATTTTGTCATAACCACACAAGGGAGTAGCTCTCTGCCATTTCTGTCTTCCGAAAAAGGTTGGATCTACACTGCAAAAAATAAAATAAAATAAGGTCATATACTTCTAGAACTGTTACTTTATTTTCTCACATTTCTTGCATCTTTTTAGAACAAGATACTTTTACTTTCCTTGTTGTTTTAAGGTTGTTTTAAGGCCTTCAAAATGTGCTAAAATTTATGCGCAATTCAGGGCTTATTTTTCATCACTTTTTGCAGTGTCTAAACCACTCTTCTTTCTTTCTTTCTTTCTTTCTTCTTATAAACAGATCTATTATCTAACCATCTTTATTTCCCCCTAATACAATCGGCTCACATCGCGGCACATTCGAGGGCCCCAAAAATCTATTCCAGCCTCTCTCTCTCCGTCTTTATAAAAAAGTTTCAGAACTGACATTTTTTCCTTTACTGTCTGCGGCGTCTGATCTCACGTCGCCCCGGGCCTGAGCAGAGTTGCTAAGAAACTTTTTTTATTTTTTATTCCACCCTTTCCGTCTTCAAACGTTATAGTTGTGTGTATGTGTGTTTTGTCTTTGAAGCTGAGAGGATAGACTAATGAAATCTATAAAAATGGGAGATTTTAAGCACCGGTCGCTAGTGCTGAGGCTTGATACGGATGGAGAATGTTCCGGGTTGAATTCCAAAATAGTCTGAGCAGGTTTTGTGATGGTGTCGTCATGTGAAAGGTTTACTTGGGTTTTTCGCAACAAGTATTTCAATTTGAGGTTTGAGAAAGTAAAGATAGAGAGTGCAAGATTTGGTTTTTTTTAATGCTTTTGGGTTGAATTTCACCCTGAAGAACTTTGTTGGCACCAGCAGAAGACAGAACGTTGTGTACAGGAAATGAAATGCTGCAATATTTCGTCTTTTAAACAAACAAATGCTGACAAATGCTAACAGCAGGAAGTAAACAACGTGTTGCTATGGTAACTATGGTCACTTCTCTGGTGGAAAACCAAACTGAACCAGGACCAGTCCAGAACCAGCATCTGCAACGTTGGTTACCGAGCAACCAAAAATGGCGTTCAGTGCAAAATTAAAATGTTAGTTATTTCTGGGTTACAACCACGTGATCAAAAGTGGGCAAAAACCATAACTTTGCACATTTAAAAGATAGTGACATATAAATAAACTACATATAGAGACAGAAAAAACTCACACTGAATTATTACACTTCTAAAAACCGTAAATTTGGCTGCTCCGGGAGTTCCAGCGTTAGTATGGCCTGCGACAAGGTCAGATGTTGCCAAATAAATGCCACTCGTTCATTTTATCAGCATTTTGGTCACCAGCAGCTCACAGGTACGGCCTCGAGATGGACCTGAGGAGGAGCTTTCTGTTTTCTCATTTTGCTTTTATATCATTGTTGTTTCAAACTGTATAAAAAAAAAATCCTCTTTTCAAACGGTATGTGGTGATAGTTGATTATTTAATCACAGATGCGTCACGTTTTCAATAGTTGGAAGACAAAAAAAACATTATTTTAGTTGTGATTTGAAGGAAATGTCAACAAGAGTCCACATTTTGAAATATGTCATTTTTTACAGCAAAACATTCAGGAAATTCTCAAAAAAAAAAAAGTGGGCTTGTCTACATTTGTTTGGTTTGTATTTGATTGCAAACACTTTTCCACTACATATTAAATAGCCAAACAAAATATTTATATCAAGGCCACGCAAGGTTATTTGTATAGCACAGTTCATGCTTGAGGCAGCTCTCAGCGCGTATGAAAACAAGAAATAAAACCTAAAATAATCTGTGCTAAAAACTGGTGAAAATAACAGGAAAAACTGTGCGTTCAAAGGCTAGCTGCTAACAATGCGTTGCTATGGTAACTATGATCATTTATCTAATTATCCTAAAAAAGGACAAAGTAGTCTGAATCTGAAAAGCATACACATATTAAATCATAAATAATGATAGAACATATTGAAAAGACAAAAGTGGAGACAATAATTTGTTTTTAACTTTATTGCCAAAAGTGCAAACAACAGGTAATTTACATGACAACAAACACAAACACACAGTGGTTGCTATGGGGATCATCCAATAAAATGCAAATCGGAGGCAACACGTACATTCACAGCACAAATATAAAGAAACAGTAAAACCCAAACATAATCTGACATTTTCAGGAAGACTGTTCTCTCACATTCTCACTTACTTCTTATGTCGTCTTTGGAAACAGCATCAAACACTCAAACCTTTTGAAAACGGGTCAATTTTTTTTATATTGTTTTTTTTTTCTTTTCATTTTTGACAACTTCTTTTGTATCCTGTACATGTTTACATTGTATCTCGCATTTCCCAAAAGAGAAACAGTATTAAATGTATTATCTTTGTTGTTTTACATGGGCTCCGTCTGCTGCCTTTTCATTTATTTTCTTAAATACCAGACAAACCCTGGTGTGACAGAGATATTTCAGACAGAGACATTTATGTTTGGCTTCTGTATCGTTTAGTTTAGAAGTGAACAACGGCAGCGACGCAGCAGAAATGGTGAACGATGATGATGAAGACTGAGCAATAAAAAGTCCTACATTTCCAACACGATCCTCGGAGACAGATTTCTCGCTGGTGTCAAAAGCAGAAAGAGATATTTCAGTAAACAGTGTCAAGAACATATTACAGCTGACATTTACCAAGTCATTGTCTGGGTTTTCTTTCAAGCTGTGAGCCTTACTTCTCAACATTTTACTAGGATTTCCAGAAATATTAAACTACTCAAACTCCCAGAGCCGTCATTTTGACTGCTGCCATTCAAACCAATAGGATTCTTATTTTTATTTAGATTCATTGAAAGAAAGTATTTATTTTTTCTCATTTTTAATGCTGGTGGAAAACCATGCGTACTCCGGACAAGAGCCAGTTCAGAACTAGCTCAGAACCAGGCCAGGACCAGCTAAGGACCAGCTCAGAACCAGGCCAGGACCAGGCCAGGACCAGCTCAGGACCAGCTCTGAACCAGACCAGGACCAGCTCAGGACCAGCTCTGAACCAGGCCAGGACCAGCTCAGGACCAGCTCAGGACCAGGCCAGGAGCAGCACTTTGGAGGAAAGTGGCTTTAACTGCTACAGAATGTTGGTTATTATGCAACAAAGAAATGGAAACATTTCAAATACACGTTCACATGAATGAAGCAGTCAAAAGGACTGCTTTGGGAGTTAAACATAGAACTACTCACATTTAAAAAATACAAGATTTAATAAAGAATAATGACAAAGACAAAAACTACATATAGAAAGTCATAAAGACCAAAAATGAGCAAAGTCATTACATCTCCAAAGCAAAAGTCAAATTGACTGCTCTGGGAGGTTTGTTATGTCACAGTTTTCAGTGAGTCTCAGATGTTTGTTTCACAAAGAAAGAACACTATTCTAATTTTCCAAGTTTCATTTGTGTTTGTATTTATTTGACATGTAACATTTATATTGGAGACAGACCCGTTGCTCTGACGTTAGCGTCGCAGCATGTTTTCAGGACAATGCTGATGTTCAACACTTTCTCAGAGGCTTTCAGGACAAAACTGCACACATTCTATCTTACAAATATAACATAATGTTTTATGAATACTTCCAAAAGAAATGCATTCTGAACAGCATTTTTGATCGTAATTTGAAAACATTCTGACTGTCTGAAAACAAGATTCTCCGATGGGACAAAGCCATTTAGTCTTATTTCCAGAACTGTTGCTTTATTTTCTCATTCCAAGGGAGACATTTCTTCAATCTTTTTAAAACAAGATCATTTTGCATGTCTGTTACGACCCAGCTCAGCTAGGGTGAGGGAGGTAACAAATTAAAACCAAGATGTTGAATGGAAAAGCAAGTATTTAATAAAAGGCAAGTGAATGATAAGGAAACAAATCAAAAGGACACCACAGGACATAAGGGGGTAACTCAACGTTACCAAAATAAAAGCTACACTAAACACTAACCCACCTAAAACAAAACACTAAACTGACTGTTGCCTCACCAGAAGCGAAGTGTCACAAAAACAAAACTCCAACGTGACAAATAAAAAGAGACAAACCAAATAAAAGCTAAAAGGACCATAAGGACTGTCTATACTGTACGTCATTGTCACCACTGTGACAAAGACAGACACTTTCGTAAGGACAGTTTGGCATACCAGCCACACACAGGCTGGCAGCCTCGAACAGGTGTGGAGTGTGGCCTTAAGTGGAGACTGACTCCAGGTGGGGGAGATGGACCGGCCAGGTGCACTGCCGCTCCTCCAATCAGCACCCGAGTCACAACCTCCGGGAGGCGGGAGGGCCAGTGAATGACCAATGACAGGCCAGGGATCTTCAGACATGAGGTTTCCACACACACACACTAAATACTAAAACAGGGAGCAATATGTAGGCTCAGGGCCGTAACAATGTCCCATTGGCAAATCTTGTTCTGAGCCAGTCAAAACGTTTCTTGTTCTGAGCCAGTCAAAACGTTCTCCAATTAAGATACATTTTACCATATTCGAGCCATTTGTAACTTATTTGTCCTCACTTTCTGCAGTGTGCACATGCTCAGCACACCAAACTCTCCCACATCTCCTCCGTGAAGGATCTTGAAGCATTAACACTTGACGTCTTGGGAAAATCCTTTCCTTTTAGCCGCCCTGTTCCCTCCAGGATCCATCTAAGAACACTTCAAACTGCCAGCTCAAATTGCCACCTCTCAGCGCGTTGACTGTACTCACTGCTTTTTCTGTTTCATTTCCCACCGCCACCACTCACTGCAGTTGCGCGTCGTCTCCAGTGGATGTCGCTGTTGCACTGGATCTCCCCGTTCTGCACCGGAGCCTTTGATTTGAATGTGAAAAAGATCTGAACAATACTGCCATCTTAAAAGTAGGTATGGAAATGAGTTTCTTTTATGATCACCTTATATTATTAGCTGTTAACATTAAAAAAAATAAGATGGTTCCTGTCAGAGCAGTGAATGCACGGTTGAACAATGGAGAGTTGGAGATTTGCTTTATGGATGGTTTTATTATTACTTCTGCTTTTCATCCGGGGTATTGCCTCCTGGATTCTGGATATTCACCACTGCCCGGTGCGATAATATGAATGATAATGTTGATATTTTTCAATTTAGCAGTTGTGTGATAGTCTGAAGGTTGAATGATGGATTGAAATTGTTATGTCTTACTTATACAGTCTGTGGTCATAACTCACATCTCAGATTGTTGTTAAAGAAAAGTGTAGACGCAAAATGGGGTTTCACAAGTGTGTTTTCTAATATATGTTTGTTTCCCAATGTTCTTTCTGTGTCTGTTTAGCAATATTAACTTTATTTGTCACATAAGAGACAGAAAAAAGTGATAGATACAGGACTACCCTCTTTCAGCCAGTCAGATCTCAGCCCAACAACAATACAACAATTTAAATAGCCTGGCCTTAGCCCTCCGTACAGGGAATCCATCTATCTATCCATCTATCATTTCCCTGCATGTAACGTCTGGGTCTTGTCCCTGTATTTGTGATTACAATCGGTTGAATTCCATCCGACCAATCAGCGAGCGCGGGAGGCGGGTGTTGTAGTTAGTTGTCGGTGATGTCAAGAGTTTGCGCAGCACGAGCAGGTTGTAGTTTGGCAATGGCGAAGAATGCGATAGTAAAGTAATCCGGTCTGGTTCTATCAAGAAATTGAAGCCGGAGCAAGAAGAATGTTTAGCAAATGTCATCGCTGGCAAAGATTGTGGCGCTACTCCCCACGGGCTCCATTAGCAGCAAAGGAGATGGCTAAAGCTAGGCTAAATGCTAACGACGCCGCATTACATACGTGACGGTAAACTCAGATCCAATCGTTTCAATCTGCAAAAGGAGTTAACCCCTCCCACCTGTTAACGGAGCTCAATGGATCAAATCCAGACCTTAGTATGAAATGTAATTTGTACTATGGTGTGGTACGACCAGGCTACAATTTACATGTTTGTTTGGTCAGAATATTAACTGTATATTTTGCAAGACTCTTTGTGCTGGGACAAATGTACGCTTAGTCATTACAAAACACCGAGGTATCCCAGATTTATAAAACATTAAAAAAATGAAAGAGTCCGGACACTTGTGCTCAAACACGTATAAAGTTTATTCACCACAATCGTCTGACACACACTGAACAGAGCTCACAATGACTTCTCAAATACAAAGAAAGAAAATGACAGGGTTTTGCAAAAAATCACTTTAGCTGCAGCGGTGTCACAACACGGCCAAAGAGAGAGAGAGAAAGAGAGAGGGAGAAAGAGAGAGGGAAAGAGAGCGGAAGAGAGAGCGGAAGAAAGAGAAAGCAAGAGAGAGAGAGAGGGCCAGAGAGAGATTGCGGGAGAGAGCGAGAGAGAGAGACCGAGAGAGAAAGAGGGAGATAATGAGGGAGAGAGAGAGAGAGAGAAAGAGAGAGTGGGAGAGAAAGATAGCGGGAGAGAGAGCAGGAGAGAGAGCGAGAGAGAGAGAGAGAGGGGCAGAGAGAGATTGCGGGAGAGAGAGAGATAGAGAGTGCAACGTTTATAGCACTTGGTCCCAGAACACGTGCACTTTGAGACATCCGTGCACGGAAAAACAAGGAGAACCGAACGAGGAGTGAGCTGCTTCGTGATTGGCCAGAAACACAGGAAGCCGTAAAGTATCCAAACACACACGCACAAAACACACACTGAAAAAAAGCAAGGAATTAGTCCAACCGCAGATGGACGAATAAATAGTACATCGCAAATGACATTCAAGGAAGCTGCGCGTATCGAGACGGGAAAGAAAAACAAAAAAACAATTTGTACGCTAAATCAAAAACATGTACGTGTATATTTATATTTATAGTTATATGACAGTGGTCAAATTGCACCAAAGGGACACACACAATGGATTAAGATTTCAAAATTTGGTCAAAATAAAAATAAAAATAATAGTTTGAGCACTGGCCGCAAAAATAGACTTTACAAGAGTACGTACAATCAGTAGCTTCATAAAGTGACGGATATCTTTAACCACAGAAATGGCTTCGGCTATATCAAAAGAGCTCGATAAATACAGCGGACTACAGTGCTCCCCATTATGCACACGCACACACACACGCACACACACACGCACACACACGCAATTTAAATTACAAAAAAATTCGAATTCATGAACAAAATGTACATCTATGTCTTCACAATGATTTCTGATTGCTTCGTTGCAAAATGCTGCAAGGTGCACTAGACCGAGTTGGACTAAAAGTAGCAAAGGAACATTCTTGTGGATTGGAAAAAAAAAAAAAAACTATATGTGAAAGTTTTTTTTGACTTTTCTGAATGTATATATTTACAGTTTGGAATTGTGGTTGGGAACATAAAGCAGTAGCATAACCCAAAGGTCAATGTGCGCTCTGAGAAAAACAGAGTTGGATCTTTAAGGCCGAGGCAAACTTTGGTCTAGTCAATGTTGGTTTGGATTAATGGAAAATCTCAAGGGTTGGCGTTTTAGAAATGAAATCGTTGAATCGTTAAAAATCTCTGTAAACTTGTATTCTGGGTCAAAATCTGAACCCCCAAACGGCCAATTCTGCTCCTTTTTTCTATCGCTGCTTTAAGTCTCATTATTTGGACAAACCCAACAATATATTTACTTTTAATTGATTTTATTCTGTTCAATTTGTTTGTTTATGATATCGGGACAATAAACATCAATGGACGACACTGTAATTTTCTTTTTATTATGTTGGGTTTTCATCTGTAGTCCCTGGGCAAAAACATCTTTTATCGAGTTTTTTTTCTTACTTGTTTTACTAAATGTGCAATATTAATAAATTGGAATGGACATAAATGACGGTATACAAGACAAGGCAGAACAAGGAAATGTTAAAGGTACACTGTGTAATTTTTACTCCCATCTAGCGGTGAGATCATATGTTGTAATTTACGGTTCTACGGTAGCTTTGCAGAACAATATGACGTCTTTGACAGTGGTCCCCAACTCCCGCTCAAATCCCTTTTTGTCCCTTATTAGCCACTGTATTTCAAGATGGCGCATTGACATGTAGAGTCGTCCAGCCTCATGCACACTTAGAAGACAATTTCTGAGCCTATGATAACAATTCAAAAACATAACATGGGTAATTATTCTTAAAAAAGTCACATTTGTTTTTTCATTTGGAGCAACTGAAAAAATTACACTGAGTACCTTTAAGAGTCTAGTGGTCACATGGATACTTTTTAATTTCAAATCCAACAGGACAGAGTTGTGTATTTTTAATTTTTACCGTTTTACCTTTATCCGCTTCAATCAAATCCAACAGTGTGTTTCTCAGAGAGTGGGAGGTGCGTCACAATGAACACCCGCGGGTTTTCACTTTAACGGCAGATGCTGTAGCAGCAACGGTTTTTTAGCCCCATTGATTCTATATCTACAAATAATAATTACATAAAACAACCTTTTGCGAAGGTTGAGTTTGGAAGCTGGACTCTGCCGTAGAAGATTCAGTTCAGTAAAAATATATATATTTTATTATTATTATTATCATTTGTGGCACTAATTCATCTGCTTTGGTAACTTTTTTTTTTAGAAAGGAAAGGCCGTATGAGTGAACACTTACATCAATTTGATTTGTCGGCGTCTGTGTAGAGTTTGTATGTTCTCCCTGTGTCTGTGTAGGTTTCCTCCAGGTGCTCCGGTTTCCCCTATTCCAGTTAAAACATGTACAGTACAATAGTCCTCTATCACATCACTCCCGCCCCGACCCCACTCCCGTCCCCTTTCTCAACGGGACTTTCCTGATTAAATAATGGTAAAGAAAAAAAACAATTAAAGCTATTTCAGACACATGACATATTTTGTAAATACAAAAAACCTTTTAAATATTTGTATCTTTGTATATTTTTTTATAATTCTCTTCTCTACGCAATGAAAACGAGGCAGCATCGCACCAAGTCACTCCATAGTGCTCCTGTGTCTTTTTAAGCAGAGTCCAGCTTCCATACAGATAAATTATGGCTTACAATTGGGGGTAAAAACGTAAAGAGGGGATGTATATACAAAGGTAACAAATCATTTGTTACATAATAATACAATATTTATCATTATTAGGGCTTAGAAAGAGTATAAATAGTTCAAACATGTTGATTATCCTGATCTTGTCCCTATAAACAATCTCTGCTGGTGAAAAGATAAACATTTTGCGGACTGGAAATGTCACGGGAATCTGTATAAAAATAGCGTGTGCTTCTTCCGAGTTTGTGCCAGTTCAAAGATTGAGTTTTTTTGGTAATTTGTTTTGTTTTTCTGTGTGAAAATGTAGTTAGAAGTTGTGAAAACCCTATTATTTCGTGGTTAAGGCAGGAGGCTGTGGGCAAATGGTGGCTTGAGAATCCATGGCAACAATCCTTAGTGCGATGTGATTGGATCTATTTTCATGCAACGCTCATGTGGCTTCAGGAACTGCAGAAGAAGAAGAAGCGGCTGTCGTGCGCTAAAATATTAAAAAAATCGGTGTAATATTGGAAAGAGGTGACACATTTTTTACTTTTTGTTGAATTTTCACAACACTGTTTAACTTACTTTTGAGATTTCTGTGCCCAAACAATCTCTGTTTCACCTACCACCTATCCCCGCCCATTTTTCTGGACATACTTTGAGTGACACAAGAACTCCCAGAGCAGTCAATTAGACGGCTTTTAGTCTTTTTCATGAATTACTCAGCTCATGTACATTGTTGATCTTTCAAACTTTGTGACTTTTTCTGTATCCATTGGCAGTTTTTTTTAGGTCCTTCTTTTTAGGAAGTTATCTTTTTTTTTATGTAAGAAGTTCTGCCTTTAACTGAAAAGTACGTAGCCAAAAACCATTTTCGGTTGCTAGGAAACCAACACTCTATGGCAGTTACTGTATAGTTAACTGCCATAGAATGTTGTTAGAGTTAAAAAAGTTAAAGCCCCTTTTTGGAATTTGCTGGTCCTAGACTGGCCTGGACTGGACTGGTTCTGGGTCTGAGCCGAGTCAGCTTGGTTTTCCACCAGAGCCGAGACCATAGTTACCATAGCAACACATTGTTTACTTGCAGCACCAATATTTGTATTGCAGTTATATATTAATAATTTTTATCAATTTTTATCATCTACTAAAAGTGACTAAAAGTAAATCCTTATAAATTACTTGCTTTTAATAAATAAACAAATAAAAACATATTTGGGGGAATTCCATTTTAAGCAAACCAAAAGATATTTAACTGTTGCGAGTTCTTTTTCAATAATTAATTCTTCTTTGCCTGCATGGCATTTAGAATAAAATCTATTCCCATGAAAGGGAGTGGATGGCAAATCCTTGGAGGGACAAATATTCCCATTGAGTTTTACAAAACAATGCACAACAATGGAGATAAGCAGAGTGTAAGTCGAGGAAAACTGATACAAAATGTGCCTTTGATATTGCGTTCTCAAAATGTAATGTAAATAACTTTGAATTAGCAAAGTAACCACATGAACGTTGCATTTCAGTTAATGATCACAGTGTATGAGGTTCCATAGGTAGATATCCTAGAAAGAAAAGAAAGTTGGCCCTGAGGAGAATAATCTTTTGTAATCGTCTGTAAAGTATTTGCGTGTGTAGCATGTATCTTGATTCGATTTCCCGAGGACGATTGCTAACGATGCTAACTTCAGTGCAACAAACCACCACATGGCAGAGAGCAAGCCACTCGCTAGCACAATAACATAGCTACCACCACTGTTAGCAACAGAACTAGCATACAAGTACATTAGATATTACAAGATGTTACAATCCTACGCGTTATAGGCTAATCAGCACCACCAACAAACCGTCGCGGACAGTATCGCGAGATGGCTAATTCGACCGTCCATTTCTATCTTAGCGGCACAGACACAAGTTGTGCTTTAATCCTGGATCTGGTTGTTCCATGGAAAATCCTTCGCCTTTTTCTGTCACACTATCGACCCATCAAGGCTCATCAAGGAGGAATTTTGAGGTTCTGAGGCCGCTTCTGAACAACTTCTCTTGGGAATCACGAAGTCCTCCAAAGTCCAAACTCTTCCATCAAAGGGTTCTCAAGCTTTCGTGAAAAAAAAAATGTCACGTCAAAAGCAAAGCCAACAAGAAATCCAACGTATAATCCAGGTACCACGTCGAGTCCTGGAATTGACTTGCATCCAGCCTCTGATCCCGTGGTTTTAGAATTTTTTCTCGGTGTCCATTTCTTCTACGTGCTTCGGTAGGTCTTGATGATGTCTTTGATTTGTCTGCGGCAGATGGGGCAGCAGGCGTTGGACATCTTCTTGAGCTTGACGCCGCAGGTGTAGCACAGACACATGTGGCCGCAGGCGTAGATGACCGTGTCCACCGTGTTCTCGTAGCAGATGGAGCACTCGTCGGTCCAGGGAGCGTGGCCCGTCGGGAACGTTGGCGACTTGGGAAGGCTGATGGGGGAGTTGGGGGTTGTACCTGAGACCCAGAGACAAGAGCAGTGGGTTAGAAACACGTGTGATCGCATGTACCAGAAACACCAGAGATTTAGTTTGTTTGACATTTGCAGTAAAACCCCATTGGAATACATGTGCAAAAGTATCGCAGTGTGCACCAGGCAAATACAAAAATAAAACAAGCTAAAAAGTACAAGAAACATTCGTCAAAGTGAAACCAATCAAGAAAAACAGTTACAAGTGACAGATTATGACATTGCTTTGTTCAGACTGATATCATCTTGTAGAGCATGTTAGCAAAACGATTTCTCCTGCATCTCAGCGGACAATATCAGAATCAGTATCATTTTATCGCCATGTGAGTAACGACCCTAGGAAATTGCTTTGGCTCTCAGTGCGAACAAGTTAAAGTAGAGCATAAAATAAGGCATGCACGGAGAAAAATCTACATACATTTCTTTAAATTACTACTATCTTCTGCCAGAGGGAAGAAGCTGGAACATGGCTTTTCCAGGGTTTACACAAGAGTTACTGATTCCAGAAATGGCCGGTGTGGCTGTACAGGGTTTGATTCTAACGAAGCAGAAACACGCTGTAGACTTCATCCGTTTCCTCGAGTCTTCAGGTTAAGACTGGACTCACTCGAGGAAATGGGCGGAGTCTACTGTGCTCCTGCTTGGTTGGTCTGAAATCCTGTAGCCACCCCTGGAATATGCAGTGCCGTTCTAGCAATTAAATATGACTGCATGTGAACAGGGCAACATGATTAATCACATTTGATTCTGAATTTTTCACAATTATCAATTAGCAAAGACTGGAATTGTTTACGTTCTTGGAAACAAAAAGGGACAAAATACAAACAAAATATCACTTGAATTTGGGGGAACAAATATCTATCAATGGGAAATGCATTTACCTTTTGTCTTTGTAGTATTATTTTCTCATTCACTCGCTAAAAGTTTTAATATTTTCTCTGAACAAAATTGGACTTTTATTAAAAATCGCATCACAATATAGAAAAATATAAGGGGTCAAAAGCCTTTACTTTTACTGAATCATATAATTTTGCATTAAAGTGAAATTCCTCTATCTTCTATCGCTCCTTGATAGACATACCCAGTCCTAGTCCACATGTTGTCCAGGCATAAGGGACTGATTGTGCGTTTATCACCAGGATGTGTGCGACCTAAATAACCCTACACAATGCAAAACAATGTGATGTCAAAGAGATGATTGGAAAATGTATCTTGCATAATCAAAACAGGAAGTGTGAATGAGGTGTTTTTTCTGGCGAATTAGGTCCTGACATTTACATGATCCACACATCCAGCTGCAGCTCCGTCCTCTCTTTCTTTCTCTCTCCATATCTGTGTCTTTCTCTCTATCTCCCTGTATCAGTCTCTTTCTCTCGCTGTCTTCCTCTCCCTCTCTATTTTTCCTGTCTCTCTCTCTGTGTATCTGCCTCTTTCTCTCTTTCTGTCTATCTCTCTCCCTCTCCCTGTGCATCTGCCTCTTTCTCTCTCTCTCTGTCTATCTCTCTCCCTCTCTCTGTGCATCTGCCTCTTTCTCTCTCTCTGTCTATCTCTCTCTCTCTCTGTGCATCTGCCTCTTTCTCTCTCTCTCTGTGTATCTGTCTCTTTCTCTCTCTCTCTCTCTCTCTGTGTATCTGCCTCTTTCTCTCTCTCTCTCTCTCTCTCTGTGTATCTGCCTCTTTCTCTCTCTCTATCTTCCTCTCTCTCTCTCTCTCATGTGTGATTGATGGGAGTTGCTTCTGCAGTTACAGTGCCCCCTGCTGGTCTTGAACTCACCTCCTACTGAGCTGCAGTAGGCTGCGGTGCACAGACCTCCGTTCAGGGCCAGATCCGAGCCGCCGCAGCCCAAAGCACTGGGGGTGTGAGGGGAGGAGGAGGGAGAGCTGGGTCCGGAGGTCGCCCCTGTGTCTGCACCGTGGGTCGAACCTGAGACACACACGGATAAACATTTATAGTAAATGTTGTATTATGGTGAAGGCAGGGAAAGGAGAAGTTTGTTTGGACAAAAAGGGAGTTCAAAGTGCTTTTAAAAAACACAATAAAATGAAAATACTAACAAAAATATATCACATGAAAATCCTTCTTACAAGAGGAGCACACAGCACAAGATAAGTGAACAACAGCGTTTTTGAGTTGTTGATTTCCGATGCAGGAGGGTCTAAGAACAGGACATGTATTTGGACTTTAGACTTGCTTCTTAATATGCCAAAGGTAGCGATTTTGAGCTCCTTTTATAATGCTAAAGTCAGAGTTTTTTGCACTCATTATGCTAAAGATAGAGATTTTATACTTGTTTCATGTTCATGCTAGAGTTAGTGCTGTTGATCATGATTTTGTGAGTGCCTTGTATGTTTTTTGTCCAACAGCATCGTGAGCCTAAGACAAATGTCCCTTTGCGGAGAGAGAAGTTGAACCTTGAAAGTTGAATTCCAGAAGTAAATGGACTCCTGAACGATATTCTAACTTTCCCAGTTTCAGCTGTATTACAAACACAGTAAAAAAGTGATATAATATGAGGTAATAAATGCTTGAATTGAGTGTTTTATCTTAATTTGAGTACATTCGAACATGTACATGTCTTCAAACAAGATTTGCCAATGGGGTAAGTCACTCATGGTAATTCAAGAACTGTAGCTTTATTTTATCGATCGAAGAAAGATATTTCTTGTATCATTTTAAAACAAGACATTTTTGCTCGTCCCATTGGCAAATCTGGTTTTAAGGCAGACAAAATGTGCTCACAATTAAAATACACCAAATTTGATTAATTTTTAATCACGTTTTGCAATGAATATAAAAGAGTTCAAAAAAGATTATTTCATAAGATTTGGTGAACATGTAAACTGTAGAGGTATCATTTATCCATCATACCTTTACCTTTAGGGTCAGAAATACTGTACCACTAATTCTTTAAACAAAATGGTCCATGTAATGCTGTAGGAGGCATGACTAACAGGAACGACAGCGCTGAACTCAGAGCATCGATCATTCCGCTCACAGATCTCTACGTGACGCGAGATGGAGAAACAAATGGGGATTCCACGCTGGAGGAGCACATGTTTAAATGTCACGCAGCCTCAGAAGATCGGCCCGACTGTGGGGGCCTCAACGTGACTCAGCCTCAGTCAAAACAACTGTCATCGCACATGTTCAGAGCCCCTCCCAATCTCTAGTATGATGGGAATTTTAGATTTTTAACACTCTTGACTCCCAGAATTCTGAAACTACTAAAACGTCCAGACTGCTCCCATTCAAACCAATAAATTCCCCCCAAAAATGTTTAGTTTTTCACCAGATTTCTGTCATTTCAAGTAAACAGTGTGTTGGTATGGCAACAACATATATTTTTTTTCTCTAGGAGTTAAGGGGAAGAACTGCTACACATTTCAGAAATAAAAGATAATTTCATCAAAAATAATGACATAAAAATAAATTATAAATGGATACAGGTAAAAGTCACACAAAGTTATTAATATAAACTAGCCACATCTGCCCTGGGGCACACTGCAACCAGCATCTGCTAAAGACCATCACCAACCATTCACACACACACACACACACACACACACACACACACCAGACTCATTCTAGGCAACGGTTTGGCACATTACAGCCACAGCCGCCCCACTATGGCACCTGGTGTTCCCAGAGGTCTCCCATCACAGCGCTAGCCAGGCCCTGCCCTGCTGAGCTCCAGAGGTCTGACTGGATCTGGCTTTCACATGCAGGTATGGTCAAATTGTAATTGTATGTCTGAGTGGTCGGTCTAACGGCTAATTCAGCTAAAAGTGTGTGATCCTAAAAAAAGTTTGGAATTGAATACTTGTTTCAAACCCGCTTATTATTTGTAATTTAGAGAGAAATATTTTCCCCAAAAGTCTCCCAAAATACAGCCAAAATATTCAACACATTAGGATGCAAATGAGCTGCTTTCCAGAGCAGGCGTGTAATCATCAACAAAGCCTTCACATCAAATGCTTTGCTGAGTGTAATTGCAGATTACTTTAATTACTTTCCCCCATGCGCACTGTCGAAAACTAACTATTCCATCAAGAGTCCTCTGTGCAGAAAGCTCTATTTTTGGATTTGAAAAAAATAAAAACATTCTGAAAGTTCACTTGAGGCAGAAAATGGGGTGATGAGAGGGGTGATAATGTTTGCGGTAACCTTTGGAGTTTCTTGTGAACAAAATTAATGGCCGTGCAATTCTTTTAGTTTTCTTAATCGTCTGGTGTTTTATGTTATCATGGTTTTTTGAGCTTGAAATTTTGTTAAAAGTCTAATAATTCCTCAAAATGACTACAGTTCTTTGTGAATATTAGGCGTGCAAATGTGACTTTATCAAATGTTAAATCTCGCGAGTTTGTGTTGGTTGATTGGTCACAAGAGACATTAAACGGCATTTGTAAAAGTCCGAAAATTCCGTTGAATATGATTGGACTTGACACTTGCTCCAGCTCATCTGGGGGAATCATGGGGTGTTCCAAGACCAAGCTGAGAAATATAGTTGTCATTATGACTGCTCCCATTCAAATCAATTCAATGTATTCTTGTATAGCCCTAAGAATCATACCGTTCAAACACAAGAATCAAAACAGAAAACACATTGGTATCGGTCCATAAAGGGGCAGATGACCAACGTCCATAAGTGTTGATGAATGTCCATAAAATCAAACCAACGGAATTCAGAAAATTCAACAGATTCTTGCTTCAGTAATTGATGTGAGAAACAAGTTCATGCCACTGATACAAAAGTACAACACAGCATGTCACTGTTGTGTTCTTGTTTGACAATTGTATCATACTTTATATTCATTCATTTTTCATTCATTTTCAACCCCTTTATTAGTCCATCTCTGGGTCGGGGGTGGCAATGAGAGCTGCCACCCAATGCACATAGCTCCAGTCCCTCTGATCCTCTGCAGGTGGGTCCCCAGGAAGATGGCTTCTCCGTCTGCGGTGAAACAGCCTTGGTCTTTCAGCAGGGGCTTCAGGCAACGTGGGGTTAAGTGTCTTGCCCAAGGACAAAACGACAGTAGACATTTGTGGGAGCAGTTGGAGTAGGTCCCACAGTGGGCTCAAACCCATGACCTCCAGGCCCAAAGAACAATGCTCTACCAACTGAGCTACTGTCGCCCCCGTACTTCATATGTCTCTGCTAAATACTGTTCTGTAACTTTGTATTGCACCTTCGACCAGTAATTTGCACATTCTCCATTTGCTGCTAAATGTTAATGTTATTGTATTTTGCACATTATGATTTGTGACTGTAGCTACATTGATAACTTGCACTTTTTTAAATGAATTTTAATTTTATATGTGAATATGTGCTATATGTTATATGTATGTATTTTCAGAGACTACAGATGGAAAGAAGCATTGGTGCTATATCTGGTGCAGCCATCTTTTTAATATACTGTAGCTGCACATTGCCCTTGATAAACTAAACTCTAAACAGCAAAAACAGAAAACCTTGGCACGCGGTTGTATTCAAGAAGATTAAAGATTCAAGAATGTATTTGCCATTTGCAGTAAAACCACATTGGAAAAACTGTGCAAGAGTAAGATGGTACCAGCGCTCCTGCCACGGCACCATTTTTCAGGTTTATCCAAGAAAATAAACAGCAGGATTGTGTAATATTTATATTTTAGACATGTTTAGTCATATTGAACCCTCTACCGCTAAAACGCCATTGATTTAAAAAGCAGAAATATCTCCACTTTTGCAAATAAAGCATACAGACTGTAACTTTTAAATGATAATAGCAACCGTGATGCTCCTGTGTTTGCCTGAGAAAAAAAATATATATATTGAGGCCATAAATAATTGGTTTTATCCATCAGTTATTGAACGACAACTCAATAAAGTAGTCATTATGTCAGGCCTATTGACACCAGTATAATATCTTTAATATCTCATATCGCTGGCACTGAAGTCCGTGCTAATGGACCCGTGTCTTCGCCCAACTGGGTCACAGCATTTGAGGCAAACGTCTCATTAATTTGGGTGTTTTTCTTGTCGCTGGTGTGTCATCCGTGTTACTCACTGCTCTATTTCCGGATCTTTGTGATGTGGCCTGTCTGAAAAGCTTAGAGAGGGGATTTCTCTCATGGCTTCACAATGGGGGGATGCCCTAAAGCGCTTTTTATGATTTATGGATGGGTCGCATATGGAGAGTGTTATGTAACAGACGGTACATGGCGTCTCTGCTAATACTGTCAGGTGGGACACAAGGTTAACCAGCCGTGGAAGTACTATCAATCTTCCCTCACCGGAGCGGACCTGAAATAGTGCAGTATTTAAAAGGCATAGCGGACATAGCAGAGACTCATCAAAGTACATGTATTATTTATTGCAAGTGTGTGCAATAGATTACATTAAAGTGGCAATATGTAAGATTTGTAACGTCATGTCATGATGAAATGGCCCTAATACGTGAACATTCATTCATAAACTTTGCTCTTTTCTGATATATTTGAATTTGAAAATTAGTTTTACAATCCCTAAATCTTGTTATTGTTTTAATTTCTATGTCCCGCCCTACACCGTTTAACCAATCAAATCTTTAAAGTAACATGTGGGCGTAGAACTTATGATCCTTATGATTCTCGAATCATTAATGACAAAACAAGGAATAAAACGAGGAATTTCGATCTGGGCCTTTGTGAAGAATGTGTAGGTTATAGATTTTTTGGTGAAAAAACTGTTGGATTCGTCTGCATATCTGACAACCTGAGAGAGAGAGTGCAGTACCACGTTTGGCCAGATTTTTACATACCGCTCCTTTAAATTAATAAAAAAATATGTGAATCATCAGTTGGGGAGAGAGGTGAGGACTAGATCTGAAGAAGTGTTCAGTTGCTGTAGGTCATTTTGATATGAATGAATGAATATTAATGAATATTTATTTATTATTGTGTCTTACATACAACTGTATGCCTAGCCCTTTCATGGACTTATAAAACCACCAATATAAAGAACAGAATCAGATGACTGACAGGATACAATATAGAACTTATTTTAATAATAATAATGATAATTAATATGTAAAATGATAACAGGGAAATAGCGCTTGAGCTTCACAGAAAGAAAGTCCTGGGTTGATTCCACCTCCAGACCTTTCAGTGTGGAGTTTGCATGTTCTTCTTGTGTCTGAGTAGGTTTCCTCCACGTGCTCCGGTTTCCCCTACTTCTGTCAGTGTGCCCCAGGGCAGCTGTGGCTACAGTATGGTTGGGTGGCACGGTGGCTGAGTGGATAGCACTCTTGTTTCTCAGTAAGAAGGATTCTTTCTTTCTGAGTGGAGTTTGCACGTTCTCCCAGTGTCTGCATAGGTTTCCTCCGGGTGCTCTGGTTTCCTCTACAATAGGTCTGGCATGCACCTACTGTACTGGTGTCCTCACACCTGTCTCTGTGAGGAGTGAGGGACAAATGCCCACGATTGTATAAGCACTTTGTGACGCTGGTCTGAGAAAGGCGCCATATAAATAAATATTACTTACTTACTTACTCACTTAGTAGTTTATCACCACCGTGTATGGAGTAAAAGAATAATGACATGTGAAGCGTCATTGAGTGTCCTGAAAAGCGCTATATAAAACTGATGCATTATTATTATTATTATTATTAGACTTTTACTATCCCCATGTATCCAAGGCTTTACACTCCACACACACTACACTAGCATTTGTAGTACAAGCAAAATCCTCTTTCATCATGTGTCCCTCCATCCATCCATCTCTGGGCTAATCCCGATGTCAGCAGTCCTCCCCTCTCTCTCTCTCACACACGGCACAGTCTGAGCGGTGCCCGGGGCCCTGGTCTTGGGGACGGTGGATCAACAGCTGTGAGCCCCATCTCCACTTCAGCAGCATTGAGAGTGTAATCGTACAGCCGTGCATGCCAGGACAGCGGCAGGGAGGGGCTTAACTTCAGCATGTGGAGTATGTGGCCAATGACGGAGGGTGGGGTGTGCAGATAAAGAGTTAGCATGGGTTGCTATCTCGGGGGAATTGTATAACGTAGCTTACAATACACACTGCAAAAAGTGAAACCTAAATCATAAAGTGCTTGAATCATGATTTGAGCACATTTTGAGCTAAAATTTTTGGAAAAGATACAAGAAATGTCTCCCTTAGAATGAGAAAATTAAGCAACAGTTCTTGAAATAAGACTAAATGGCGTTGTCCCATTGGCCAATATGGTTTTAAGACTCAGAATTAAGTCTGAGTCTGAGACTTAGAGATAAAACTACTCAAAATAAGCAATTATTTTCTTATATTTTCTCACATCTGCAGTTTTAAAATTATATGATTTTTCACAGTCGGAACAGGGCCTTTCTGAGTGGAGTTTGCATGTTCTCCCTGTGTCTGTTTAGCTTTCCTCCGGCTTCCCCTACCACTATATAGGCCTCTAAATTTGCTAAAAACTTTCTCTCAGCGAAATCAGTTTATAAACAACATGGACAAATGGTTGCACTCACATTGAAAAGATAAAAACAAGTTGGTGTTTATTACCTGGAAAAATTGGATTGGTTGTTACACGGTCAGCTTGATTCATTATTCTAACCACCATCTTCTGTCGTAGAAACAAATATTTAGAGCCTAGATTTGTATGGAGGACCAAAAATGACTAAAGTATAAATAAATAAATAAATAAATAAATACAGGAATATATTAATAAATACATTCATTTTGGACAATAAAAACTAAATATTTACATTGATGTGTTAAATATTACTATGAAATCAAATAAATATACTTTTATTTAGGTTATTTATCAATATCTACATTTTGTCCTTTATTTATTTATCCATTTATTGCATATATTTATTTATGTATTTCTACATTTCTTCATTTATTTATTTATGTATTTCTACATTTCTTCATTTATTTATTTATGTATTTATGTGTCGCTACATTTCTTCATTTATCTATTTATGTATTTCTACATTTCTTCATTTATTTATTTATGTATTTCTACATTTCTTCATTTATTTATTTATGTATTTCTACATTTCTTCATTTATTTATTTATGTATTTCTACATTTCTTCATTTATTTATTTATGTATTTCTACATTTCTTCATTTATTTATTTATGTATTTATGTGTCGCTACATTTCTTCATTTATCTATTTATGTATTTCTACATTTCTTCATTTATTTATTTATGTATTTCTACATTTCTTCATTTATTTATTTATGTATTTCTACATTTCTTCATTTATTTATTTATGTATTTCTGTGTTGCCGTATGCTAATTAGGTGGGCGGTGCTGAACTCAATGATTGGTGGGCAGTAGGGCAACCAGACAGAAGCAAAGTTAAGCCTAGCGTACATCGACAGAGAAACTGCGGACAACTAGTTGCAAGGCGGCTTTTGGCAACTGAGAGGAGATGATGGAGATGATCAGTTGCCGAAATCGGTCGATGTGAGCGCTCTTACAACTGGAGATGAACAGTCGGTCTCCAGTTTCAGTCAGTTGCCCGTGTTCTACTTTTCGGCAACTAGTTGTCCTCAGTTTTTGAGATATGACCCGATGTGCGCGCTCCATGCGCCGCTCCGACAACGTGTGTGTATTGCGTGTATTGCGAGCCCGCAACAGTTTGTTGTCAGAAAACACACTGTAGTTGAGGCCAGTTGCTGTCGATGTACGCGCTGTTATTCCCGAGACTGGTCTGCTACTGGGAGTTGCCCGTTTTCGTCAGATTGTCGATGTGTGCGGGGCAGCAACTCATATGCGACGGATATAATCAGTTGCCAGTCTGATGTACGCTAAGCTTTAGCCTTCTCGGTTTGTGAGAGGATGTGAAGCTGCTGTATAGCTTGTTGAAGAGCGTCCAGCACAGTTGCATCAAAGTCTACCTCTGGGTCAGCACTGTGATGAACTAAAACATCTAATAGTCTTTCCAGCCGAAAGAGTAGATAGTCCTCAGGTGCATTATGCTCAACATCATTAACATCATTTGCTAATGCTCTTAATTGATGAGCAACGGCTCCTAAAAAACTTACATTCGAAACTGCCATCATACCACACAAAAGTGCACGGAGGATCTCTAGCTAGCTAACAGAGTACCGTAATGTGAGGCAGTAATGATCGAGACCAGAGTTCACGCAATCCTAACCAATCCTGTTCTAGATTGAGTTCAGCACCGCCCACCTAATTAGCATACAGGAACACAAAAATACATAAATAAATAAATGAAGAAATGTAGAAATACATAAATAAATAAATGAAGAAATGTAGCGACACAGAAATACATAAATAAATAAATGAAGAAATGTAGAAATACATAAATAAATGAATGAAGAAATGTAGAAATACATAAATAAATAAATGAAGAAATGTAGAAATACATAAATAAATAAATGAAGAAATGTAGAAATACATAAATAAATATATGCAATAAATGGATAAATAAATAAAGGAAAAAATGTAGATATTGATAAATAACCTAAATAAAAGTATATTTATTTGATTTCAGAGTAATATTTAGCATATCAATGTAAATATTTAGTTTTTATTGTCCAAAATGAATGTATTTATTAATATATTCCTGTATTTATTTATTTATTTATACTTTAGTCATTTTTGGTCCTCCATAGATTTGAGCCTGGAACCAGAGCAGCCTAAACCTAGAGTTAGTTGACAATTCCTTAACTACACGCAGCCTTTTAACATGTGTTTGTTCATTTAATTAACATGAACTCTGGTGCTTTGGGGACAGAGACAGAGACTTTTGTGTTTATTTTACAAGCTCTTAGATCATATGAGAGCGGAGCGCCGGAGCAGTTTCAATTTGTGGTTTACCAGCGGCATTAAAAGTTTAATAGTCCCTTTTTCTGCACTGGTGAGATTTTATCATGGAGAAAGAATAGAGCCATTATGAAAAAAGAGCACAGTCTGTACACGGCTATCTCTTCAACGGAGGAAGGAGCTCACAGATATTAATTGTTGATAAAAGCGTGTCTGATGAGGGCTTAAAATAGACAGGATCGATTAAGAATTTGACATGGTTTTTCGATTAAGTATTAAACAGGATATGAACTTGCAAATGTGTCTAGCTGTGAAATGACTTAAAAGTATTCATTGGTTTTCTTAAACACAGATACAAAAAATATATAGTAATTATTTCATGGTCATAATGCTCACACTAAGGTTTCAAATAGTAGCCTGAACTAACATGCTGGATTCCAAAAAGGTGCACAATATGAACAAAATTGAGAAAAATTATTGCACCCGAAACATGGATTTCTATTGGGGCCTTTGTGAAAAAGGTTAGTTATAGATTTGTTGTTAACTCTTGTCTATTCAGATAATATGGTCCCAGCTGGATTTGCCTGCGTATCTGGCAACCTGAATCAGGAAGAGTGCAGTACCTCTTTTGGCCAGATTTTTGGCAATAATGCTCCTTTAAACTTTAAGTGGCTAGAACAATACATAGGTAATGTAGCTTTAAGATACTGTAAGTTAAGATACACTTTATTGATCTCACAATGGAGAAATGTGGGGATCAATAAAGTTTTCTGAATCTAAATCTACTGTACAGTACATGTCACATTTGGCCTAAATAGGATCAGTACATGCTAGTTGTACTGATGTAAAAGACGGAATGATGCAAACATGTCAAAAAAAGTGAAAAGATTGCTTCTTCTGTGCAAGATATATTATATACAATCTAATTCAAAGTGAGGGGTGAAGAAACAGAACCATATTCTAACAACTATTGCTATTTTTCTTGTAAAATCACCATGTCCTTTCTACAGCTAACTCACCTCAGCTCTATATTTTTTTTTTTCCCGAGCCTCAGATCCGGGCTCCGTGTACAGTGAGCAGAAGAGGAGAGGAGCGTGGCAGCTGCACCGTGGAGCATGTGGGTGGCGGGGTTGACATTTTAATGGAATCTATAATACATGTGAAGTGGGTCATTGGATGGGTGTCCTATTTCCGAGCCACAGAGACCAAGTTCCCTCAGTAGCTCTGGCTTTGAAAGTTCAGCGTGGCACGAAACAGGTCTGTAAGCGCTGATCTACCGGCTTTTACACTCGGTATCCAAGCAACATTGGCTGTAAAAGTCTTCATGAATGTCATTTGAATACGGTCAGATACTGGTTAAAGGTTACGTAGACTTTTCGGCTATCACGTATTCTTCCCAGGTTTTGCTGTTTGCTTGTGCACTGCAAAAAGCGATGAAAAATAGGTAAAACATTAACGGATATGGTGCAGACATAGGTCATAAATGATAAAGTATGTGACCACAAAACTCGTAGAAATGCTTGGTCGACAAAAAGAGGTGAAACTTTCAAAACTATCCCAGTTGAAAGTGTCTAACTCTCTATAACTTTATATAATTGTCCAACTAAATGTCTGCTATTTAGAAACCATAGAAACTGCTTTGCTAGTGATACATTTGAGAGGAATCAGAAATTTCACTCAATTAACAATTAAAAAACACAAAATCTCGTTTGCTGTGAGTTGTAAGCACCATCCACCGTGCCACTTTTCCACTTCCTGTGGCATCTTGTCTGGCCTTTTCCCCTCTGGCGTCCCTTCCTCGTCTCTCTCGACAGCTCCATTACTTCATGTTAAGTTTAAAGAGATATTGCGTCGGCTTTATCTGTCCGCCGTGAAGTGGCTGGGCCCACGGGGGAGTGCCGGCGAGCGTTCCAGTTTTACTCGTGCCACTCAAGGTTGCAGACACGTCTCAAATATAGAGCGACTCCCCCTATACTACAACAACTAAGCCGTTAACCCAGAGGAGCTGTCCTGGACCAGCTCGGATCCAGATAAGAACGCAGTGATATTCTGCGCAGCTGTGGCTTAGGATGATTCACGCGCGTGGGCCTTCGCTGATCTGTAACTGATAAGGAAGGGCTTTCATTGTCCTTGTGTTCCTGTTTCCAAATGGTTAGACTAATCTACTTTTAGATCTGAGGACAAGTGCCAAGAACAATGCCAGAACTTTTTTGGGAATCAACCAAACTTCTATAACTGAACTATAGGCAATTACTTGGAAAAATGGACCTCACACTGGACCTGCGTGTTTGACGTTGTGGCGTGTATTAGCTGCAATGCTAGTGTCGGGGGATAAGTAGGTCATTTGGGCGGCATGGTGGCTGAGTTGATAGCACTCTCGCTTCTCAGCAAGAAGGTGCTGGGTTCGAATCCCGGTCAGAACAGGGCCTTTCTGAGTGGAGTTTGCATGTTCTCCCCGTGTCTACGTAGGTTTCCCCTTCCACTAAAAAAAAATCATATAAAATAGGGCAGGCAAGCGCCTCCTATACTGGTGACCCCGCTCCCATCTCTGTGTGGAGTGGGAGCAGGGAATTGTAAACCGCTTTGTGACTCTGGTCTATGAAAGGCGGTATTTAGAGTATACATAAAGTGAAGGAAAAATAAATCAAACATGGCTAAAATGTTTTAAAATGTATCCTAATTTCATCACATTTTGACTGCTGTAAAATATAAAATTTTTGAGCAGAATGATATTGGTTTAAAAAGATACAAGAAATTTCTCCCTTTGAATGAGAAAATAAATGGCTTTGTCCCCTTGGCAAATCTTGTTTTAAGACAGTCATAATCTACTCAAATTAAGATTTAAAAAAATCCCTTGATTCAAGCATTTACTGCATGTTTGATCTTCTTTGGCAGTGTTGATTTGGTATTGAAAAGTCGCAGTTTCAATAACATACAGGGTTATCAGCACAAAATGTAGAAGTTACACAGAAACACCATAGCACACGTAAGAAACATATATGCAGACGCAGGGAGAACATGCAAACTCCCATCAGAAAGACCCTGTTCCGACTGGGATTCAAACCAAGGTCACTCTTGCTGAGAAGCAGAGGTGCTAACTACTCAACCACCAAGAGTTAAGTTGAGGTATAGTGCTCAGGCTAGTGGAAACGAGATACAGTACTAATGTATAACAAGATATGTAAATATATGCTAATAGGACAAAATTTGACATGTCCTAAGCATTTCTTCATTCATTTTAAGCTATATCAGAAGAGAATTGCTTTATGAATTGATAAAAAGTGTGAAATGTAAAATGTGGCAACACTGATACATTATGGTCAAATGGGGAATATGTTTGTTCGATTTTGTTGTTTGAAAACCACTAACAATACGTTTATGTTTAATTAAATCTCGTTGCTATAACAAAACTAATCCAGCATATTTTGTCTTTTCATATTGTTTTCAAAGCATATGACAACATTTTGAAATCCATTCATATCGGCTCATGCACTAATTCTACATTTTCGACCATTATCTTTCGTGTCAAAGTGCCTCATCTCAGGGTCTTGGTCTCAGTCCTGTACTGGTCTCCTCTGGGTGCTCTGACACGACCTCGGCTTCCTTTTTCGTCAGAGTGAGAAAAGCAGGATATATTTAGCGATGGATCTTCCTTCTCTGACACACGCTCACAGCACCTTTGCAGACCGGACTGTTTTTGGCTGCGCTTTCGGACACTGTGTTAATACAAGTCGACGTGTGCCAATCTAATCTAAAGCTTTCGGAGAAGATTCCAAATCATAAAAAAATCTTTGGCTTTCAACACCAGGAAACAGGTGATGAAAAATAAGTTAAATATTGCTCAAATTTGGCGAAAGGTTTCTTCATTTGAGCACATTCTGACTGCCTAGAACAACATTTGCCGATGGAACAAGCACAACGATGTTATTTTAAAAAGATACAAGAAAGGTCTCGAAATAAGACTAAATTGCTTTGTCTCATTGTCCCACAGTCAGAATGTTCTCAACTCAATTCACAAAGTTTTTCACCTCACATTTCATCATTTTTTCAAGTGTAGCAAGAGACAAGTGCATATTATTTTGTTGTTGTATGTCTTTTTATTGTTGCTGCTTTTTCACTCCTCTGTACAGCACTTTGGTAATACTAGGCTGCTTGTTAATGTGCTTTACGAATAAATATTGATTAATTGATTGAAGTCACAACAATGCACCCATGACATACAGTAGCTAGAGGTGCAAAAGCTAGCAACCTTCTCATCATCGGTGGTATGACAAAAGTACGGCCAACTTGAAGTGCATAGAGCTTTCTGATCCGATTTCTCACTTTTGGGCCCTGTCTTGTCCCCTGATCTTAATCCAACTGAGAACTCTTGAGAACTTTGGGGTGGATGGCGAGGGAAGATACCAAAAATGGTCAACAGTTCCAGACAGCAGATGCCCTTTGTGCGGCTTTCTTCAACACTTGGAGAAAATGTTCCCACTCACCTTCTGGAGACACACGCATCAAGCAATCTGCAATGGGTTTGTGAAGCGATCGAGAAAAACAGTGAAGCTACTCATTGGGTTGTCTATGGAAACGAGAATCTGGAAATGTCATGATCCCCTGTATAAATAAAGTTGTTATTTGGTGCTTGTTTTTTTATTTTGACATCAGTTCTCAGTTTTGTTTTATCTATTATCTCTTGCTTCCTGTCTTGTTGCCTTTTGGATAATTTATATATCTATATGTGTATGTTGTCATTGGCCTTTGTCTCTTGTGTTTTTCCCTGGTTCCTATGTTAAAATTTTGGGTTTTCCAATTTGACTTTCACCTTGGATTTCCATTTTTTGTAAGTAGATGTTTTTATTCTACATACTTTTTGAGTCCTTCCTTTTTCAACACGTGTCAAATATGTAAATAAAATAGTGATTTCACTGAATTTTGGATTCTTATCTGTTAACTGTTTTTTTGTGGGGATTTATTTTGTTGTTGCATATAGTCGTCAACTTGGAATCTTTTTCCATTTTTCAAGCGGTCCGGAGCTTTTGATTGGGACTGTGTTATGTAAAAAATTATATTTGCAGCAAAAGCAAAAGTCCAAATATATATTTATTACCATTTATAGACATTGGTCATCCCACTCCCTATGGACCAATGGCTTCTATGCATTTGTTATCATTGGATTTTCTATGTTCAAACTGATTGATTCTCAAATCTTTTTTTGGTGAATCTTATTTGTTGAGCTCTCAAGAGACAATTTAGTGCAATAAAAAAAAATATATTGATTTGAATTGAATAGAAGAGCCAATTATGACAAAACCTATATCAAAGTATTTCAAAAGCGGTCTATTTTCTGGCTCTATTCTTGTGGAGGAAGGCCAATAATTACACATTGCACCTTGGAAATGCCAGGCCAGAGGTGCTACACGCTTCACACTTCTCAGTCGGAGCGTTTAAAAAGGCCAAACTCGCCTCAGGTGCCCAAAAACGCTTCACTGGCACCAGAGTGTTCACCCACTGGGAGATAAGTTTGTTTTCCTGCCGTGAAAGGGTCAAAGCCGCACCCCGCACACTCTCCCCCACTGTTCAAATCTGCTCATCCACTTCCTGTTTTCATTTCTCGGGTCAAGACCAATCAACTCGTCTCGCTGAACCTTTGTACATGACAGCGGCGTGCCAAAACGTCTGCTGTAAACAGAGTAACAATGTGGACTTCCTAAAGCTGGAGGCACTGTGGCAGGTGCTGAGGACGTTTGCTGAAGCCAGAGCCAAGAATAAGGCTCAAATGGCATCAATGGAAAGCAATGACGTAGGTAGAAAATGTTGGCCATTTAGATTGTTTAGAGGAAAGATGGGCAACCAGACAAAGGCGACCTGTCCTCAGAGCTCGCCACCTTTTTTAACCCTTGTGCTATCCTCGAGTCAAATTTGTTTAGAAAAAAAGCTGAATCTTGATGACTTGACAAGCCCTGGGTCATTTGGACTCTTTTGGTCCCTAATTCAGGCTACTTTTCTTCTACTTTTAATCACTCTGGCAAGACATTTTGTTCCAAGGAAAGCATAAGTGTTAAATATGTACAGCTTACCCAAATTTCTCAAATGTGACAATCACCTGGGACTGGCAGAACACACACACACACATGTACACACACACACATAAACGTACACTATACACATTGGCACGCGGAACCAGAAAAGAGCTGACATAGAAAGATCTATTGAGTGTGGAGACTGGGTCAAAACCAGAACTCAACAAGGACCAAACCAGGTCTAATTTAGGAGTGAAACAGGAGCAAAAACAGCTTCAACCTCAAAAATGTTCAAATCCCATCCCTCATTTTGATAAACTTAATATACTGTATTACTACTGAGACTTAATAATTTCTCAACTTTCCCTTTCAAATCTGGGCATATCAGAGGGAAATTAATATAATAACTATACCATTGTTGTAGTATTGTTGTGTGTAGCCCAACACAAACAATGTCAGTGAAAAATGTAAAAAAATAGGTATTATTTATTATACATATTGATATTTATTTAACCAAGACAGTCCCACTGAGATTTCTAAATGATTTTCTATAATGTACTTATGAAGTGTAAGATTGTCTAAAAACCGAGGATTTTTTTTTTTCCTAACATGATGTCTTTTCTGTCGCCGACAAAAAAGGAAAAGATCAAATATTGATAAATTACAATGCATTGCGAATCAAATCTAATAGTTTGTCCTAGATAAAACTGGGGTACATCTCGGTTTGCCGGTTGCTGCGAAAGTAGATGGTGGAGAAATGTTGCCCACCTCTTAGAAAAGTAAATTCCAACCCACTTATGCCTCTGCGGAGGTCTAGACAGTGGGCAGTGGAAGTGTTCGGCCTGGATCGGCAAACTGTCAGAGCATTCAACACTTAGTACAAATGGATTTTGGGCCGCAGGGGTGAGTGAATTAAGCGCTCCCTGTCTCATTGGTGTTGGCTGCAGATAAAAATCGATATGATGTGTAAGTTCCTGACCCCTGACACATCGCAGCGATTAAACAGTCCACTTTTCCACCGTAAATTACTCCTCAACTCGAGACCATATACCCGCGGACAGGAGATAAATCGCTCGCAGAACAAAGACCACTCGTTACTCTCTTTAACGCAAATTACGTCCCTAGCGACCGAATGAAAAATGAGACAGGTAGAAAAACTTCAGCTACAGTTTCCTTTGATCAAAGCTGTCGGAGTTTGAATCATTGCACTTATATTATGAGTCAAGTGAATTACTCTCTGGTTCTAAAACATTTTCATTTGCTCATTGAGGAACTTCGACATTGATTGCTGAATGAAAGTCTTAAATGTTTGGATTTATTGGTTACAATTTTGTCAATATGGATCAACATACAGGGGGCGACAGTAGCTCAGTTGCTAGAGCATTGGCCTTAAGGCCAGAAGGTCATGGGTTCAATTCCCACCTCTGCACCTTCTCCATCAACTCCCACTGATGACTGCTGCCGTTGTGTCCTTGGGCAAGACACTTAACCCCACTTTGCCCAAAGCCCCCACTGAAAGATCAAGGCTATGCTCACACTCAGAGAGCAGCCGTCCTCCTGTGGACTCACCACCTGCAGAGGGTCAGTGAGGGGCTGGTGCTATGAGACTTGGGTGGCATCTCTGACTGCCACCCCCCTGACCCAGAAATGGATTACAGGGTAGAAAATGGATGGATGGATGGATGGATGGATCAACATACATGTATTTTAACCTGTTTAACATGTTTGCACACTTCCTGTCCGTACTGTAAATTTCTCCTTTGTGAGATCAATAAAGTTTATCTTATCTCATGTGTGTGAAGTTTGAGACAGTATCTCGACATTTCAATTTGCTAATCAAAAAACATAATTCACACATTTTTTGATATCAGAATCATCAACCCATCTCTATGGAAAAAAGTGGAGATTTACCTAAGATCTTGAGCTGGGTGATGGCTCCGTGAAGTCCGAAGAACATCCACAGCGGCCTGGAGTTGTCGACGCACACCTGCATCCCCACGCTGGTCCCGTTGTGACTCAGGATCACCTCTCCCTCCTGGTTCACCAAAAACCCCAGGATGTCGCCGCTCTGCAGGGGCGCGGGCACCCGGCAAACCGCCCAGAACTCCTTCCGGTCCACCAGCGCCTCCGGGTTGTACGGCAAATCGCTGGGACGCAACACGGCAGGATCGCACGACGTCACGCCATAGGACAACGACCCAGACCTGGCCGGGCTGGACTTGGTCACTTTGATGAAAACCGTCTCGCCGATCCGCAAAGGCCGATTGGTGAAGACTAGCGTGCGCTCTTCTCTGGCGTGCTCCGACCTCGCCACCGTCTGTTCGTCTAGAGTCTTGATATTGGCGCCTCGGAGTTGGTGGAAGTGCAGGTCGCTTTCAAGAGACGAGGGTAAGAGGGAGGAGTGGTGGGAGTTGAGGGAGTTTTGCGGGATGGGGCAGGCCGAGGAGGAGGAGGTGGAGGCCAGGTGCAGCGTGTGGCGGTGGGGGTTGGCGTTGGCGGCGTTGCTCTCGTCCTGCTGGCGGTTGAGGTCGCAGAGGGAGACGGAGAGGCGGGAGTCGTCCACGTCGCGGCGCAGGGACGAGGAACGCACGGTGGTGAAGGAGCGTGGCCGCAGGCAGTCAGGAGGCACTATCTCGCTCTCTGGAAAAAAACACACAAGAGAACAGATGAGGTGAGGATCGTGTGAGGTTTGGAGGTTAGTCAACACCTGGTGTTCCCAGAGGTTAAGTGTCTTGCCAAAGACACAACGACAGCAGACAGTGGGAGTCGATGGAGAAAGTGCTGTAGTGGGCTCGAACCCACAACTTCCAGGCTCAAAGACCAAAGGCCAACTGAGCTATTGTCGCACTGGGGCTGGTGATATGTGTACTTGGTGCAGCTCTGACTACCACGCCCCTGGCCCAGAAATTGATTAAGGGGAAGAAAATGGATGGATGGTTTTCAATAGAAGCCAAAGGTAGTAGGAGCAACATATCGTCCATGAGCACTTCCCTATTAGGCTTCATAGAGGTGGCAGGTTAGCACCGTCCATCTATACACAGTCTATTATCAGTGATCTTGTTAGCCTCACACCAGGTTTATTAGCAGACCCTCCTCAACACCGAGCTCTGAATAAAGACTGAACAAGTTGCTTATCTAACAAAAGCATCTTGATCAGAACGAGAGGATGCAATTTCCCCCCAGTTGTGCGACGCTTAACTCTAATTACTCACAAGTGACGCAAAATGTGCTTTGAGAAGCGGAAATTAAACGGAGTCAGTGGGAGGCTGCTGTATCATTCTTCACATAATTTTGCTGCTTTTGTGGGAAAACCGAGAAGAAAATGACTCTGTGCATTTGTTACACATGAAGGAAGGCGAGCTGAAGGTTATTTACAGTGAGAAAAACAGAAAGCAAAACAACAAGAAACTCCAAAGGCAGGAAATTACAATGCGCACAATGTATGTATTGTATATATCCTGCAATGTTATTCAAATACATACATACATACATACATATATATATATATATATATATATATATATATATATAATGTAAGATACTGATAGCATTTTACGTAAGTATGCTATACTGAAGCCATGTGAATGAGTGTCTTTATGTTTAAGGCTTTACGCTGAGACAATTCAAATAACCTACAAAGCCTTAATTTGAGAGCCATGTGAGTCACTAGTTCACAGGTGTCAAACTCAAGGCCTGGAGACCAGATCCGGCCCGCGAGACCATTTCCAGTGGCCCCTGAGACTAATTTAAATTACTATATTAAATAGCAGCCTTGATGGTTATAGGCAACAATGGCTTGTTATCCATCACTAATTTTCTCAAGAAAACAACCATAACATTTAATTCCATAAGAAATGTCAAGCCAACATGTAATGAGAAGTTAGTATTGTTGTTTTATTTTACGAGTCTTCAATTACATTTCTTCTCAAAGGTATGGAGGAGGATTTCCCAGATTTTCTAAGGAAAGAACCGCCCTTTCAACCGGTCTTATTTGACGAGCACAAATCACCAGAATCGGTGTGGTTGGGACAGTGACAGTTGGGATGAGCAATAATCTTGATGATCCACCCGAAAATCTTCCTATATACCTTCAATATTTGGTCCAGTTTTGGTTCAGTCCACAGTAACTGAACTAAGTCGATCAGAAAAGATTGTCCAATTTAACTAATGTGAAACAAGTCATTTATTTAGATACCTTCAAATTACAAAAAAGTATAATAAATGAAACCCACTTCTTCTTTCGGCCCCTGATCAGCCCTTTAATTTTTTTTCGGCCCTCAACCAAAATGAGTTTGACACCCCTGCACTAGTTGATACTTTGGGCTGAGAGCTGATTGGCTGAGTGGTACCGTGCCAAGAGCTCTGGTGTGTACTTTGGCACACACTGGGGAAGTCTTGCACAGTTTTTCCAATGTGGTTTTACTGCAAATGGCAAAAAAAGTCTTGTATCTTGTGATAGAGGCCAACAATAAATGTATTGATAAAACACAAATTGTTGAGAAAGAGAGGAATCTGTTTTGAATGGTTTCAAATGGCTTATTATAGCACTGAATAGAAAATGACTACACCGTTATGAGGAAATAGATACATTTCTATAAATATTTATAGAATCAAAGTGACTCATCAAAGTAAATACATCAAAATTATAAAGACCATGTTCGTCAGAGTGAGTCACAGAATCAGTTTGTGATTTTCGTTTGATAATCTGAGTTTGGACAATGCAGACTAACATAGCAAAAGAGCATTCAAAATTCATCTCAAAAGTATTAAACGTATACATATTTTCAGTTAGTATTTCATTAACATTATTTGATAAAAAAAAAAAGGAAAAAAAATCTCAACATTTAACTAGAAAGTGCACTAGGAGAGCACATACCCCATCGAGGCCAGAGATTGTCTTGAAATAATAACACAAGCATAAATACACACACACATACACACACACACACACACACACACACACACATTTATATAAACCACATTAGTCTCAGCTGCAACGACAAGGCCTTTTTTCTCCTCTCTTTTTTGTTTATTCCCACATCGCACCTTGTCTCCTTTGACAAAAAACACATTACACAATTATTCAGCACAAAACTCAAAATAAAACACAAAAATATCCCGTTCTCATCGACGCACTTTTTCTGTGTGTCCAAAAGCATTTAGATCATAGCTGGCGACACAGCTCCTCAAAGCCTGAAATACTCCCCTCCACAGGCATCAAGAGCAGACGAAATCCTCCAGCTCTGATAAACCTTCCACTTCCATCCTACGCCTTCTCAAAATAACACCTCTCTCCGCAGCCTTCCCTCTCAGAGAATTAACCCTATACAAGAGACCTGGCTTCTTGGGTGGTTGCTAAGGCTTCCTTCCAGTCCTCTATCTCCATGCACTGCTTATAGACAATGGCCTTCCCCCCACGGAGATACATGTCCTTATGGAGCACGTCATTAAAGGGGAAGTGAGGAGGAGGCTGTAGGAGATAAAAAAGCAGAGAGCAGCTATAGGGGTTGAAGGGTCTGTCCCAATATATGTAAACAACAGATTGTAAACAGAGATACTGAAACTAAAAAGTCACAAATCACACAAAAGTCATATCTACTGCTCAAACTACTTTTTCTTTTCCTCCCCTCAGATAAGTCGTCGCTCTCGAATCTTCCCCAAAAAACAACACCATTTTCAATCACAGCACGACTACCATCCTTCAGTGTGAGTAACCGCACACAGCGACGCTCAGAGCCCCACACGGCTGATACCATCTCCTCTTTTAAAATGATGTTGGCTGTCAGTAACTTGTCTCCTCTCCTCTTGGATCACAACACGCACCGATTCATCTTTAACGCAGCTACAGTATAGGCCTCTGTAATGGGGCTAATTGACTTTTCATAGGGAAATAAATCAGAGAAGGCGAGTTCCTCAAGAGCAGCGAGCAGAATACAGATCCAGCATTAGGCCGCTCGAGTGAGGAGAGAGCTATCTGAACGTTTATATCAGAAAAAAGCACTTTACAAATATGCACTTACACTCAGAGTTGGTTTTATCGACCGTTATCCCACCAGCAAAGCACCACTGAGATTCCAGAATTTAATTTTTCTAGAGAGGCTATCTTGGAAGTGTACTTGAACCCTTTAATAGTTTCCTCAATGGCCTTTTGAGTCAATTTATCAAACTGAAATCTAACTGCTCACTTGGTTGTAGGCACTTTAAACAACAATTGATAAAGGCTGACAATAAAAAAAGTAAAAAAAAAACTAGGGATTCAAACAAAACCAAAAAAACATGAATACAACTTTTTGTGTTATTTGTGCTCCTACATCTTCAAAAAAGGAACATTGCCCTCTATATTGATCATTAAAGCTTTTAAACCAGTAAACTGTGGGGAAGCAGTGGTTAGTATTTAAACTTCATGACAAAATATTCCTGGGTTTGATACTGCGGACCTGTGTGGAGTTTTTTTTAAACAATTTGTTAATAATTTTATCAATGACAGATTTTATAATAACTGACTGTAGAACAACCAAAAGGATTGGGCTGTAGCTACTTGCTTTAAGCCCATCCTGACTCCCTATGTCGGCCTGTGTCGAGAGATAAAAACTGAAGGATTTAATCTTAATTTTGAATGCACTGTGGTTACTATCTTTTTAATCTCTTGTATGATTTTAATGTTTTTGATTATGATGTTGGTGTTTGTTTTATGGGATGATTTGTGCCTTGTGTGAGGTAAACTGTAAAGTGCTTTGTGTTTCCCTGTGTATGAAAGGTGCTCTACAAATCAAGATTGATTGATTGATCGGTTTCCTCCAGGTGCTCCGGTTCCCCTACCACTAAAAATAGTCCGCTGTACGCTTGGCTCAAGGCGCAAAGAAGTTATAAAAGGAGTATTAAAGATCAAATGTTTTCTCATGATATAAAGACAGAGTGTTATTTATCCACAACTTTACAAGATAATAAGGATAAGCCAAATCTAAGACAAAAGTTAGGTACTCCGGGCTTTAATGCTAAATCTCTTTCATTGCAATGTAACTTCAAAAAAAATAGAAAAAGCTGTGGAATGCTTGTAACACAGGCCGGAGTTAAACTAGTGTACTCCTCTCTCCAAACACAGCAGCTGCATCTGTCCCGCACACACATTGTTTAAAGTCCCCTTTTTACGAGTGCCAAGCTCAGGCCTCCACCAATCAGAGCCAAGGCTTCTTCTGCTCCAGCTTTTAAACTGTCCAATGAGATCAAAGGATTTCAGTGATAAAAACTTGCAGGTGCAGACGGTGAAGAGCAGCTGCCTCCAACAGAAAAGCTGTATTTAAACTAACAACAAATCTTCTTCTTCATGGACTCGGAAACTTAACGTTCTCAGCTCAGCGGTGTCTGTCTCAGTGTTTAGATTTTAGAAAAAATATGCGTAAAGAAGTATCACACACGGCTCGGGTTAAAAATGGAATCGTTGGTGTTTGTGAAGCGTGAGATGAGAAAGATCATGGCTTAAAGGGACCACAAAGTCCCCGGGCTGTGTTTGAAAAGTACTCCATAAAAGGCTGTATTTGAAAAGTATTCCATTTCCTGTGTGCGACGCTCATTTGAGTCGGTGTCACGGTGATACGAGACCGGGATGTAAGAGGAACTACAATATTTCGGGGCAGTTTTTTCTTTCATAAATCCAACTTGTTTCACCACAAAATCCCCCCTGGCCCCTCACTCCAATAAAGCCTTGTCTTTTAAATGCACTACACCGAAAAAGTTTCCAGACACAGAGGGGGGTGACTCCAGCTCTCATTGCACTACACGTCAAAGTATTATCAAAAAACAAAAAAGACATTTACATTTATTATTGCGGTAAAATATGGAACATAAATTGATAACTATTGCTGTTCTTTGTTTGCATCAACAAGAAGATGATTTGGTAAAAATCAGGAATGTCATGTGAAAGTCGGATTCTTTTTGCCGTTGCTTTAATGTAGTATTGATAATGGGGAAGGGACCTATAAGATTTTTGCTTCGGCCTTCTCCTTTTGAGCGTAGTATTTTAAAATGATATGTACCAGTAACAAAATACATTGTAAAACTGCTCCCTTGATAAAAGTAATTGAATGAAAAAAAAGCTATGCCTCACGGTTGACTCTGGTCTGGTCTTATTGCCGAAGAATCCCGCCTCGCTTCCCTACGTGCAGGTGGACGTACAGGTGCGAGCTCGTGGGGATGTGACCCTGCAGAGGGCGGGGAGAGACCCAGGGGGAGAGGGCTGGGAACTGCAGGACTTGGGCTCTTTAAAAGTGGCCTCACCGTCTAAAAAAACCTAATGTGCTCCTTTGAATGGGCTTAGGGAAGAAATAAACTACTACTACTACTACCTTTAATGTTTATTGTGTACTGTGGTGTGAGAGACAATATACAGTAGGAGTATTTTATCTTATCTTATCCTATTTGATTTGCTGTGTTTTATGATCTGTTGTGATCTGCTATATTCAAAACGACAAATTCATTTGCAAAAACAGATGTCAGTTTTGTGCCAAAAAGTTCTTAGAGCTACAATCCTCAACATGTTTTCTTATTGGCAGTAGATCTGAAAGGATTTGCTCATGAAGGAGTTTAGACTTAATTCATATGGCACTGAAATAGATCAGGCTTTTCACAAAACAACTTGGTTTTCTAGCAGCACTTATCTCCTTTTGGAATCAAACTTTTGAAATCTCCAGGGACTACAGGTGGGAACTAGAATTTTGGCTAAAACCTGGCACATGACATATTTTCTTTAATCAAGACTCATGTTTATTGTACGTTGTCCCTGGTAAAATACATTTAAACAAAAAGCATTCAGTTTATAAATGGGTTGGCGAATCGACAACTTTGTAAAGTGCTCCGAGATAATTACTGTTGTGATTTAGGGATACACAAAAATAAATTGAATGAAATTGAATTGAATGCAGTTAAATACTTTAGAGCCATTTTTAAAAACTTATTCTGAACCAATTTTGTTCTGGACTTTGATTTCCATTTGATTTAATTAATTTCCATAAATTAGACGACAACAATTACATGGGTTGAAGACAATTGAGCAAATCACTATTTAATAACCAAGCTTTTTGTCAATTATTATGCTAAAGATAGAGACTTTATCTTACTTCTTATAATGCTATTGCTAGTGCTAGTCAGATATATTTTACTTCATTATGCTAAAATTGGACATTTTAGATTTGCTTCTTTAAAACGCTAAAATTAGAGATGTTATACCTGCTTCTTAATCATGCTAAAGATAGAGATTTTATTAAAACTTAATCTAGTATCGAGTTATATTGTTCATCTTCTCCTGTGTGCTCCTCTTACTGTTCTGTGACCGGTGATACAACACTGAAATTTCCCCACTGTGGGACAAATAAAGAAATCTCTCACTGACCATACATTGACATTGTGCCAAAACAAAACACCATCCATTCTTTTCCAATCCTAATAATTAAGCGCCTGTTGAGATAATCCACTTTAGCACATGGTCCCTGCTGGCTGGCACACACAAGCCATGGCGTCCACCCTAGATATCTGTCTTTTATCGCAGGGCACACAGCCATAAATCAGGTTTTTACAGCTACAGTGTGTGAGCATGGGGAGGTTTAGGTGGCTTTGCTATAGCCTCGACACGGCGATCGTTCCAGGGGTTGTAAGAAAAGCCAGCGCAGGCTCTGGGTGGATTTTCTGGTGCTCTGATCACACACTGAAGCCATCGCTCAGGGCTTTATCTTGATCCCAGGTCTCTACACGGCCTCAGCGAAGGTGCCGAGGAAAAGTAGGACAAGTATGATGATAAAAGGGGGTGCAGCGTTAAGGGCAGATATGTGGGACCAGTTGAGGCCGGGTGAGAAGGGGTAGATCCAGGGAGTAGAGATAGATGTGAGATATTTGGATATAGGAAAGTACACCGTCATAGCCAATGGTTCATACTAGTGTTTTTCAACCTGTGGCACTATAGGAGGCCTTGGGATCGATAAGTTTGCCATGAACTCCAGTGAGATTGTCGATTCTAGTTCCTGAAGGCTGAACTCACCACTTAGCAACCACCAACCCGCCGGCGGGTTGTTTTTATGTTTTTAAATGTTCTGCTGGCAATAGCAGATGTATTTTGAACACCAAATTTTAAAGCTTATTTTCTTATCTACATTTACATACAAGTGTAAACTACATCAGACTTTGCATTCAAAAGATATAACACATAATGTGGGCACAAAATAAATCAATTCGGAAATAGTTCTTTACCTTTGGGCTTGTGCTGTACAAATAAATCAGCTCTCCTCCCAGCTTGCAATACATCATTCTCTCTGGAACAGTCCAAAGGAAAATTATATCCACTTGTATTTCCCAAAGTAAAATCCATTCTGCAGAAATAATCCAAAAATGTGCATTTATCTTTAGCGAAAAAAACGAAAAAAAAGAGCACAGATGTTACTCTTTCACTTGTAACGGACTTTTAGCTTTGTTTTTCACCCGAACATCTGGTATCTACGTGTTCCTTAGCTCCTTATCTTTCAAATGAGACTACTCCCGAAAAGCTAGACCAATTTTTGGGTCTGCAATAGGTCCCGCAAATAACGCTAGTGCTGCTGTTTGCGCATTGGTGACTGATCTTTTGTGGGGTCCCAACTTGTTTACGTTTACTTCCGGGATTTACGATTGACATGTCCTTGTAGCCAATGAGGAAAGTTTTCGAACAAGGGGTGGGACAATGGTGTCCTGTCTTATCTTGGGCCTGGACCATTGTGCGTACTGGAAGATAAAAGACGCTCTCGAATCTGCAATGAATTTACACTCATAAAAAAATAACTTTGACATTTAAAAAAGAAAAACACACATAGATTAGTAACTTATAAGTACCAATAATAAAAAATATTGTTTTTATGATGATTAAATGTAAGTAAAGATATTTGGCACAATTTGGCACACTTGTGCCAAATTGTGCCAAATGTGCACTACTTGATGAAAAGGAGAAACTGCATAAAAACTATAAAATTTAGAAGTCTGAAACTTTAGACAGTTGTTGTCAACAACACAATGAACAGAGGGTTTGAATATTGTGAACTTACAATGAAGTATGCCTTTTTTAGGGCCTTTAGACATTGAAAATGTTAGGCGAGGCTAAAAAAATTGGGGTTTTTCCCTAACTTCAAAGGATGCAGAGGAAAATAGGAATGACAAACATTATTTTAGTGTTTTTTTACATAAACTAGAAGGCTCTAGCTTTAAAATGATGCATCACACAAGCATGTGAGATGTAAGATGTGTTTTTAAATAAGCAAAGACATTTGGGTATGCCCAACCATTGTGCACGAGCCAAAATGAGGCGGTTGTTAAGAGTTCAAAATGTATAATTTCTATATTAAGTCGCCAAATTCTTAAATTGAGAATCCTCATACAATAGTTTTGTTGGAGTTTTCTCGCCATCTGGTCTGTTTCTTATGCTTTCTGCTTTAAACATATTGGGATTAAGTTTACTCGGATTACACCAAAGATTAAACCTAAGGTGATTTCTGGCATCTGCTAATTTTCTTTTGATTTTCTCTAACTCACTTGCCAAGACTAGGGCATCTCTCCCAAAGTTGGCAGCGATGAGTTTGAATGCCCTGGGATGTTTTTGGGCGTGCTTGGGACAATATCCAATATCAATCAATCAATCAATCAAAGTTTATTTGTAGAGCGCCTTTCATACACAGGGCAACACAAAGCGCTTCACAGTCCACATCACAAATCATCACATAAAACAAACACCAGAATCACAATTAAAACATTAAAATCACACAAAAGATTAAAACACAATTAAAAAATTAAAATCACACAAAAGAATAAAACCATTAAAACTTTCAAAATTACACAAGAAATTTAAAAAAAATAAATAAATGACAGCAGTGCATTAAAAATGGAGATAAAATCCTTCAGTTGTATGCACAGGCAAACAGAACAGTCTTTAACCTGGATTTGAACATTGACAGAGTAGACGCCTCCCTCACATTTTCAGGGAGATTGTTCCAGATCTTAGCTGCATGGATCTGAAACGCAGCCTCCCCATGTTTGGTTCTCACTCTGGGCACCAGCAGGAGGCCAGTCCCTGTGCTCCTCAGAGTCCGGGCCGGTTCATATGACACCAACATGTCACTAATGTATTCTGGTGCAAGGCAATGGAGAGACTTGTACACAAGCAGAGCCGTTATCACCTTGGTCAAAATAATTCAATTCAACTAATTCTTGTATATCCCTAAATCACAACAGTAGTTATCTCGGAGGACTTAACACAATTGACGAATTTGCCGACACAGATCAGAAAAAACGGAAAAGTCCAACACAAAAAATAAAGTAGAAAAACACATTGGTATTGGTACATAATGGGCAGATGACCAATGTACATACATCTTGTTTAAATATTGTGAAATTAGAAAGAATTAGAAGATAATGTTTCTTTGCGCTTCTTTGATTTTCTATACTATACACTTTGATAAGAATGACCTTGTTTTGTTAATAAAGGCCGCAGAGTTACAGTATATTACATATTTTCGAATCAGTTTTAGCTGGTGGTGTGCCATAGGAGGCTCTGTTGGACCTTTGTCTGGGGTCTAACGAAAAGGACAGGGATGATGATCCAGGACACTCAATATTCAACAAAATGTAAGAACATTTATCAAACTTTATGGTTATTGGTCATCTGCCCCTTATGGACCAATGGCTCTATGTGTTTTTTTATCATCGCATTTCTTGTGTTTCTGATTCTCCGATCTGTGTTGGCGAATTCAAGGGTTTTGTTGAGTTTGTTAAGTGTGTTGACTTTATGCATTTAGATCTGTGTTTTTAAGTTGCTTGTGAAGTATACTTTGACTTTCCTTGTACACAAATTGGTCTATACAAATATTGACTGACAATGTAAGTGTGTGCGAGTTGTGGGAGAGAGGGGACGGAGCCGAGAAAGACTTTGCTTTGTCCAACCCCTTGTTCATTTCTGTGTATTGTATATCTTGTTTTACTTTGCATGCCATATCTAAGCTTGAAATACAAATAATTACTAATCAATTGTATACTATCTCGTCAATTATTGCTATTATTCTATATTTGGTACAATAGCCCCAGTTGTGTATCCATGGTTGATGATCACTCAGCAGTTTTGGCAAGTGCCTAGAACTAGAATAGCAAGAGCTGTGCACAATTCAAAACCAGAGGAAAGAAAAACAAAAATAAAATAAAACAGGATTAAACCAGAGCTGGATCCGGATAATCCAAAATAGTAAGATAAGATAAGATAAGATAATGTGCAAACATGTTACATGCAGGATATATGTACAATAAAAGTGACAATAATTATGTACAACAAAAGTGACAAGTGTCAATTGGTTTTCACACAGTGATTGCAGTGGGTGGGAGGTGTTGTTCATGATGGAGGTGGCTTTGGCTAGCACCCTCCTGTCCCTCACCTCCTCCACAGAGTCCAGGGAGCAGCCCAGAGTGGAGCTGGCCCTCCTGACCAGCTTGTTCAGTCTGTTTCTGTCCCGCTCTGTGCTGCCCGGGGCCCAGCACACGGCAGCGTAGTAAATGGCAGAAGCTACCACAGAGTCATAAAAAGTCCTGAGCAGAGGCCTGCTCACTCCGAAGGACCTCAGCCTCCTCAGAAGGAAGAGGCGACTTTGGCCCTTCTTGTGCAGGGAGTTTGTATTATGGGACCAGTCCAGTTTATTGTTAATGTGAACACCCAGGTACTTGAAGCTGTCCACCAGCTCAATGTCCTCCCCCTGGATGTTCAGCAGCGTGTGGGAAAGTGGTTTTCTCCTGAAGTCGATGATCATCTCCTTGGTCTTACTGGTGTTCAAGCACAAGTGGTTGCACTCACACCAGTCGACAAAGTCCTTGATAACCGACCGATATTCCAGTTCGTTCCCCTCAGACACACAGCCCACGATGGCGGAGTCGTCGGAGAACTTTTGCAGGTGACAGCTGTGTGTGTCGTGTGTGAAGTCTAAGGTGTAGATGGTGAAGAGAAACGGTGAGAGGACAGTGCCCTGAGGGGCCCCAGTCCTGCAGACGACCACCTCAGACTCACAGCCGCACGTACTGTGGTCGGTCTGAGAGGTAGTTGATGGTCCATGCAGTGAGGCTACTGTCCACTCCCGCGTCCTCCACCATCTTCCCCTGCAGCAGTGCCGGCCTGATGGTATTGAAAGCGCTGGAGAAGTCGAAAAACATGACCCTCACAGCGCTCCCGGCGGGCTCCAGGTGGGAGAGCATCCGCTGCAGGAAGTAGATGACGGCGTCCTCTACTCCGATGTTGGGTCTGTAGGCGAACTGCAGCGGGTCCAGGGTGGGGCTGACCACGGAGCGGAGATGGGTGAGGATGAGCCGCTCCATGGTCTTCATCAGGTGGGAGGTCAGTGCGACTGGTCTGTAGTGAGCCGGTTCCTTGGCGTGTGCTGTTTTTGGAACCGGGATCACACAGGAGGTCTTCCACAGGACAGGGACCTTCTCCAGGCTGAGGCTCAGGTTGTACATGTAGCTGAGGACCCCAGAGAGCTGGTCTGCACAGGTCCTCACCAGCCTGGGACTGATCCCGTCCGGTCCTGCGGATTTCCTCAGCTTCAGGCGCTGGAGCTGACTCCTCACCTGGTCCGGTGTGATGGAGAGGGGGGGGGGGACCAGGGTGTACTGTCCGAGGTGGGGGCTGGGGATGCGGGGGCAGGAGGGCCCGGGGCAGCCGGAGGCAGTGTCCACTGGGCGGTGTCCACTGGGCTGGGGACGTGTGAAGAGGTGGGGGCGGGAGGGGGGGGGCAGATGGAGAGGGGGGAGAATCAAACCGGTTGAAGTGCTGGTTAAATTCATCCGCCCGGTGCTGGTCTCCATCCGCTGTTCCTCTGGCACTCTGTCCAAAGCCGGAGATGTTCTTTAGGCCTCTCCACACGTCGCGGGCATTTCCCTGGGCCAGCTTCTGCTCCAGCTTTTTCCCATAGTCCTTCTTGGCCCTCCTGATCCTCCACTGGAGCTCGTGCTGGATCCTCTTCTGCTCCTCCCTGTCCCCTGAGATGAAAGCCCTTTTCTTGAGGTTCAGGAGGGCTTTAAGCTCAGGGGTCACCCATGGGTGGTTGTTAGAAAAACACCGCACCTTCTTAGTTGGTACAGTGTTATCCACACAGAAGAGAATATAGTCTGTAATGCAGTGTGTCAGGCTCTCGATGTCCTCACCATGAGAGCTGCAGATCATTTCCCAATCAGTGATTTGAAAACAATCTCTCAGCATCTCATCCACATCATCGCTCCACACTTTTACAATCCTCTTCTGCGCTGGATTTCTTCTCACCACTGGTGTGTATTCCGGAGACAGACGGACCAGGCTGTGATCAGAGCGTCCGAGAGGGGGGAGGGGGGAGGAGGTGTATGCGTCCCGCACATTAACATACAGCAGGTCCAGAGTCTTATTGCCACGAGTTGGGCACGTGACATACTGTTTGAATGTCGGGAGAGTGGCGGAGAGGGAGGCGTGGTTAAAATCTCCGCTGATCAGAATCAGAGCGCGGGGACTGTAGGTCTGGATCTGGGTCACAGTTCTGTGCATCTCCTCACATGCTGCGGCCGCGTCTCCTGACGGGGGGATGTAAACACATAGAACCACGGTGTGTGAAAACTCCCGCGGCAGATACCTGGGTCTCATGCTCACAGCGAGCAGCTCCAGGTCCTGGGTGCATGTGCGCTGAACCACATGCACGTGCGTCGGGATGCACCACTGCTTGTTCACGTAGACCGCGACACCCCCGCCTTTCCTCTTCCCACTCCCCTCCGCGCAGAGGCGTTCCTTGCCAACAGGCAAGGCAGGCAGCTGCCTGGGGCCCCCAAACCGGCAGGGGGCCCCCGAGGGCCGACTGATTTGACACAAGCGGTCGACTTGTAGAGGCTACGACAGCTACCTGCAGTGACGAGTAGGCGGATAAAATCTTTTCGTCTGATGAGAAACTTGCCACGTTCTTCATTAACATTTAAAAGGCCTGCCTGGAGCATTCTGTCTATTGAGTGTACAGGTGGTCTAGTTGTTAAGTTACAGCGCTAGAGCCGCGATGGCCTGGGTTCAAATCCAGGTGAGAGTAATGTTTAGGATTACACTATGTATTATATTCTTTGACAGATTGCTCAAGAACGGTAAAGGGTAAAAACAAGCTGTTTTTTGCAGATTAAAGCTAAGAGCTAAGACTTTGTAGGATTAATACACTTTGATAGGTAGTTTTTGTAATTAATTATAACATGAGTGTAGTGAACAAGCTTATAAAGACATGCTAAATTATTTCTCATTGCTTTGTGTCACGATAAGTACTGAAGTACTCAACATTTTTTATGGTAGACTGTACAGTCTGCCAGGCAGGCCCCAGGCCTATGCATTTATTGTTAGAAATAAGAAATGATCCACATTTAATTTATATTAATGTAAACAAGTAATAGATAATGCATTTTACCTTATCTTTAAATATATATTTATACCTACCGTAGTATAAACCTTTTTATGTGGTTGTGTGGTCAGTATCAGGGCCCCCAAGGACTCTGTTGCCTGGGGCCCCGGGGTACCCTTGGAATGCCACTGCCTCTGCGCAGCGGTCCGCTCGCACAAGTTTAAATCCCTCCAGCGCGACCACAGAGTCCGGTATATTCCCACACAGCCACGTCTCAGAGAAACACATAAGTCCACATTGTCTGTACTCTTTTTGATGGCGGACCAGTGCGGTCAGCTCCTCAGTCTTATTAGAGATGGACTGTACGTTCCCCATGAGGATGGAGGGGAGATACGGTCTCTTCTTTCTCTTTCGGCCTCCTCTGGAGCCCCTGCGTCTCCTACGGATTTCCAAGGGGATCACCGGCTTCTCTGAGGGCCGGAAAGCGGAGTCTCTAAGTCCGAGAAGCTGCTCCCGTGTGTAAACAATGGGACACGCTGGTCTCGTGGCTCTGTGAGCGGAGGACTCCGAAAAAAGTGCCAAAGACATGTTAATCCAGTGAGAAAGTCCACGAGGCTAGGCTTCCCGTGTGCACAATGCACAAATAAACGCTTGCCTACGAAAAATAAAAATAAAAAAGCACATCTACAAGAAATAAATAGAGAAAGGGTCGGAAAGAGAAGAGAGCCAAAGTGACGAGCTGCACAGCGGGAGCTGGCGCCGGAAGACCACTAGTATCTCCTCTATTAGACTCTAATGAAGGTCTAGAAGATGGAGGCTCAGAGCTCGAAGCTGATGGCAATAAATTGGACAATTGGGATCCAGTCCAGGGCTTAGATTATTAGGCAAATACCAGGATTAAACCCAGAACCGGAAATAGGAGAAAATCGACTATAGAGCAAAACAACTAAGATAGTCCTAAGAGGGAGGGATTTAGAAGACCAGCAGCTAGCTAGCGGCGAGCATTTGGTAGTTTTTCAACAAACTGTTTTTGCTGTATTGCATGTTATATTCACCAGTTTTAGCCGTTAGTAAACTTAGTAAAGTTAAAATACCTTATGAATTATGAATTGATTTGGGAGCACTCACAATGACAGCTCTGGTAGTTGTAATTGTTGTAATTTCAGACTTCTGGGAGTTGAATTTGAAATGTTTTGGAAAGTCAATTGGTATTTGTTGGATAGAAAAATAGCTTTAAAATGAACAAATTTAAAGATATATAGAACATATAAAATACAGAAATGGACACACATTGGACAGACATGAGAATGACTATATGATATTGTTATGGTATTGTATTTTTGTCATTTTATTTCCATAGTTATATTAGCGCCACTCTCTTTCTCCATACATCTATGCCAGCAACAAATCTTAATCTGACCATTTCGCGGAAAGCTGAGGCAACAGAGACATTACAAAAACTATAATTCAATGGGAACACCCGCACATGGCTTTATCAGACATGCTGCTGGTAAACCTCTCATTCGTAAACATGTTGACATTTTATCTCTATCAGGACAGTAAACTGTAAACGCTGCTTCCTCCACATGTGGCTTACCGGAAAACATCAATACTTGTGGATTAACCAGACATAAACACACGGATTAGACGGGACTTGAAATGCTTGACCTTAAATTGCCTAAATGCTGAAATGTCTAGACCAGGGGTCGGCAACCCGCGGCTCTTGAGTGCTCCTGGAGTGGCTCCTGCGCCTTTTCAAAAATGTCTGAAAATGGAGTGTGAGGGCTATATTTTATTTCTAGTTTGAATGTGGTTTCTGTAGGAGGAAAAACAATCTTTACGTTTTTAAATGCTGTAAAAATATGTATAAGTAATATCTAATTTCAACATTTCTGTCAACGTAGTGCGTCATATCCTATGACGCGCGGTCACGCGGCTCCGCCCCATGCGGCCGCTGCTGTAAACAAACTGGCGTGTGAGCATCATAGACTGTAAGTGCACATGGATCCCAAAGCTAAAACGAGACAGAGTCGATAACAAGACTGGACTAAGAATGAGAATGAACATTTTCTTTCAGTCAATGAGGAAGGACTGCTTCATGTTTGTAATGAAAAGTTTTGTTGCAACACAAGGAACAATGACGCGCAAAACGACGTAAACGGTGATTACTTGAAGGATTCATTCATCAAAAATTCAGAGCACCTATTTTCAGACTTCAAAACCTTCTCAAACACGGTGAAAGAAAAGGCCATTAAGGATTTTAATTCAGCTCCAGCAAACTTCAGCCTGTGACGTGATGGATATGAGCAGACAGTGATGCAGGTATGTGACCTCTGAGCCCAAAGCAGATTTATTTACTGTATTTCTACAATTGCATGAAGGCAAAAAAATGGAAGTTAAACTAAAGCAGAGTTGTCACGTGTTGCGTCATTCACGACACGCGTGGTGCGACACGCTGCAGTGAAAATACACATTTGATAATCATGAATGATTATTATGTATTTGTAGCCTTTACTTTGTCATTTAGATATTAGGCTAATATAGCTAATACATCTTGCAGCCTGTGTTACCTTCATAAAAGCCTTATACAAGGCTGTTATTTTTTTGCGGCTCCAGACAGATGTTGTTTTTAGTTTTTTTTGTCAATTATGGCTCTTTGAACATTTTGGGTTCCCGACCCCCGGTCTAGATCCTGTTATCAATTTAGCTTTGTCGTAATCAGCTTGAATGTATCCAAGTCTCTGTATTCTCAAAGCTTAAAGACCTTATGCCGGGTTTGATTTATTTAGAAATACAGTTTTAATACCATTTTATATTAGAAGAGAACTACTAAAGGTTTCAAAATCAGTTTTTTTTGTCTGATCCCCCCAAATCGAAATAACCCCATAGCAAAAACGAAAAAACTTCACAGCCCTTGGTGACGTCAGAGTGGGTAAGTTTCAACGCTGTAAGTTGTTTACAATTTGGTATTCGTTCTTTTGCGGATATTCAAGATGACAAGGCCGTGTACAGCGAGTCTGACATAACTACTAGATTGTGACACTTTGTTGTCACTGAGATAGTCCAGTGGTTGTGTTGATGCACTGTCACTCCAGACACTGGTGTTCAATTCCCACCTCAGACACATTTTCACTCTCAAAACGGCAATTTATGTGTAGTGAGCAATTGTCACCTGTAGAGTGCAGTATTGTGTTGGGCATCAGTGGAGAGAAGAGAGAAAAGGCAGTCCTGTGGCATAGATCCATGGTTTTCAATGCATGGGCGTAACCCGCTATGACGTCACACACAGGTTAGAGCATAGACAATTCATGAAAAACACGTTCTTTTTATAAAATATAGGATTTTTTTTTGCCGGAATCTCTTTCAGATTGACATTGTCATGCAATTTTGATATCCACAATTAAAAAATTATTAACTCGGCATAAGGTCTTTAAGAAAGAAAAAAAAAACATTCTATTCGGATTCCAAGTTAAGGCCCATCTCTTGTGATGCTTTCAAAGGCTTCTCGTAACTACTTTATCACCTTCTTTATTTCCGCTGCTCTCATTTACAGCTTGTTGAGGAGAATTACAGCTTGTATTGTATATTTTGTGTGTGCTCCTTGTGTGTTCTTACTACTGTCCTGTTTGTGTGCTGAAATTTACCCACTGTGGGACAAAAAAAAAGGGACTCGTATCTAACAGTAATGGTACATGAAATACAAAAGTAAATAAAAATCCTATTTGTATATAAAATTTCTTCTGTATATGCATTCTTTTGTCAATTGTAAGTCATTTCATTCACGCAACACAATCAAACACACCATGGTTCCTGCTGTTCCTGCCTTTAGTGACAACACAAAACAATAACATAACTGTGGTGAGGGACTGTACTTTATCAATGATCTAGTGAGTAAAAAAAAAAATCGATATTCGTCCAAATAGATAAATTTCTAGTATTTTCCCTGTGCTCTTACATACATCTGCTGCCCGTGTGGATCCGGTATATATGTGGTTACATGCCAGAGAATACGCAGGGGAAAGGGTGTGATCCAGGGACTCCAAACGGACTGGGATTTCACAACAGGTTTACACAATTCTTGATCAATTGAATTAAGAATCTGGTTTTTGTTAGCGCTTTTCTGCTTTTATCGCTATTTTTAAGCCTCCATTTCAATAAGAGTTTTAAGCCAAATTATTTTATGCTACTCTGTTTTGATATGAAATGATTGTACTTTTAATCGTCTTTTTATTTTTTGATTTTTATACATTTTGATCCGAGTTTTTACATTTCTCCTGTAAAGAACTTTGAATATTCTTACTCTACAAATAAATAATTGATTGATTGATAATTGTTGCTCTCTGCACGTGCCCTGAGACAGACCCACCCTCGGGAGCCAGTCTGAAATAACACCACAATGTGAGCCAAAAATCACATTTCTGCTCAAACTTTTGCACTTCCCCCGATGAGAATTTGAAAAAGTAGATTGGTCCAGTCATTCCTCAATCATTTGTTTTTGTAGTTGTCTGATTAGTCTGCAGCATAAATGCGAGATCTGTGTCTCGCCAAAATTACATGATTAGAAATATTTCAGCAAACGTGATTGATTCCTCTGTGGAGATTTGCACGTCACTCCCTTCGACAACTTAAAACTCATTATTTTCATATAGATACAGTCATTATTTTCAGTTGTTTCTTATACAAATCTGGAACGAAACTGATCCACTTTCAGAAATATTACAATCTAAAATACAGACCTGCACTGCAAAAATGACTCGAATCAGGACTTATCCATAAACTAGTTATTAAATCTGATGAACTTGGATACATGTCTGATCTGGAGATGTACATTTGCAGTTTTAACAGAATCTCGCACATTTACAATTTGTGTGCTCCCATAAATTGTGTGTTTTGAAAATGTCCGAAATTACGTGCACTGACGGGCCCAAAGCTCCGTTCCACATGTGTGTCAATGCTGAGGGGGGTGAATTTTTTTTAGACCAGTCTAGTTTAGCCGCTGTGAATTTTTGAAGTCACTCGTTAAATGAATGTCTTTTGTTTGTGAAGTTGTTTAGCCTACTAACTCTACCTTAACTTACTCAACATTTTGGCCATACATACAACTTTTTATCTATTTAGCTTTGTGATAATCATATAATTCAGAGTATCTGAATTCTCAAAACGTAATAGTACGGATAAAAGATTAAGTTAATATGTTATCTTAACTTACTTAGCTAGCTCAGTAGCTCAGTTGGTAGTAGGTCATGGGTTTGAGTCCACCATGGGACCTACTCCCCCTGCTCCCAAAAATTTCTACTGTCGTTGTGTCCTTGGGCAATACACTTAACCCCACGTTGCCTGAAGCTCCCGCTGAAAGACCAAGGCTGTTTCACCACTGACGATCAGGCATCTTCCTGTGGACCCACCACCTGCAGAGGATCAGCGACGGACTGGTGTTATGAGCATTGGGTGGCTGCTCTCATTGCCAACCCGCGACCCAGAAATGGACTAATAAAGGGGTTGAAAATGAATGAATGAATGAACTTACTTAACTCAAACTCTTTTGTTCATGGCCAATTAACCAGTTGTTGCCATTGCACATTTCAGCCTTTGTCTTGTTGCTTTATACTGCTTGGTTCCTACCAGAGAATCAGGGGCAAATACAAATCATTGGAATGTATCAATGTCTCTAGTCTCAATGAAAAAATCCAATTTACCATATTTCTCAGCTGTTTGAGTCCACCAGCTGATTTGGAATTTCTTTACAACCATTTTATTTATTCATAAAGCCGCTCTCATTCATCGCTTTCACCTTGAGCCAAGTTTCTTTCTCAATCACTGTCACACAAGAGCATCATTTTGACGGCTCAACGAAACACTTTTTGTTACAGTATGTGTGAAAGAAGCACGTGGTACGAGGTGGGGCCAGAGGAATGCTTCTAAAAAGTCATCCTTCAGTGTTGTGTGGCGACGAGAGAAAGCCTGTGTGCAGAGGACGAGCTGTCACTGATAAGACTCCAGTTCCTCTGACACCAACAAACAAACAATGAGCGACGCAATCCATCAAAGATTGTTTTACGTCACTGGAAGAATGTGGCGTTTCAAGGGTTAGCTTTTTTTTCATGTATAGAAACTAGAAGATGTCAGTCGCCACAGACAATCTCCTGAACAGTCACTGGGGTTTGTATTTTGCGTGTAAATCTGCGACACACATTTGTAGAGTTTGTATTGTAAAATGTAGATGAAATAATAGTAGTAACAACAGTAATAATAATAATAATAATAATGGTGATAAAAATAATAATAATACATGTAATAATAATAATAATAATATATGTAATAATAATAATGATGATAATATTATTAATAATAATAAAAATAATAACAACATTAATATTAATTATAATAATAATAACAATACAATGTGTCTCGTTATTCTGTATGTGTTATGGGGAAAAATAAAAACGTATGAAGATGACACAAAAAATAATAATACATTGTATGTATATTGTACCTTGCCTTTACATTAAACCTCAAAGTGCAACAGATTATAATACAATTTGTAGAATGAATGGTGAGTATAATGTCCTGTTTAAAGTTGGCAACATCAACCAAGTGTTGGGGATTTTCTAGAAAATTGTGAAAAAAATGCAATTTCATATATGTTCCATGCAAATAAAAAGAAAAACAGCAAACGCTTAAAATGTAACGCGACCCCTAACCAAATTCAAGTTTTAAATACAGATTTTAGGAAAACAACAGCGTTAGTAAAAGACTGCGATTCAAGTATTATTCGGAATCTCATGCGAATTTTATGAGAATACTATTTCCTCAAGAAGAAGTAGTTCAGTTCTAATGAGTAGATTAATTCCAATAAGTTTAAACATTCCAGTCCAGTCAATAGACATAGAAATGACCATAAAATCCCTCATATCTTGTGACGTTAGTGCTGCCAATCATTTAGACTGACAACTATAACCTATAACCTCCCCCAGGACCAGAGCTTCCAGGTTTGAGCTCGCTACCGTGAAACTCAATCCAGGACCTGAGGACAAGCTGTGGACCCGACATGTCAGTAACTATTCAATGTTATTATTTTTTCGAAAGCAGTGGGAATGGTGTATCCACTGCAGCCTCTTTGTTTTGGGTTGGATTAAATGCTTTGGTGTTCTGTGCTGACAGCTATAGATTCCTTCGGAGCCAGTGAGGTGTGAGGAGGCTGCGGGCGTTGCAATCAAACCCTATTCTGTTGTCCTTCGCCGAGTCCCGCTGAGGGCCCCCCACTTGATTAGACTCTGACTCATACAATCTGCTGCTTCCCAACAGCTGGAATTACTCACTCCGTCCTGCAGCCACCGAGCCAAGGAAGGGACTGAGCATTTATCGGGGAAAGTAGAGGAACCCTGACCTGATGCAGCATACGTGATGCAGCATACGTGTTTGTGCTACAGCTATGCAAAATGTATGAACGTGCGAAACGAAAAAAGGCAAAATACACTTTACTTATCAGTCCAATATTAATCTGAATGATATCAGAATGTGCAATATAGAACCACATGTGTCCACTGTCACTTTACTTTACATACAACTATATGAACTATATTGCACTGCAAAAAGTGATGGAGTCAAAATTGCACAAATTTGGAAAAATATATCTTAATTTGAGCACATTTTGACTGCCTTAAAACAACATCTACCGATGGGACCAAGCTTTTCCTGGCTGTGCTTTATAGGGAGACAAGCTCAACCTTATGTCAAAGATGAGAAATGCTGGTACATTTACAGATTTTTCTAATCCCCCTGTCCCTGTCAAATAATTCAACTAAATACATGAACTTTTTGAAAACACAGCAAAAGGAATAGATTTATTTTTCTACATGCAATATTGTTTGTTTTTTCTACCCATGGACTGTATTATATTGTGTCCTTAGTAATAATAAAATAACACTAATAATTGCCAATATTGCAGCAAATTATATGTTGTGTTTTGTTCCTAAACTACAATCAAATCATGTTCTCAAAGGCGATCCATTCCTCCAATCACAAATCTCTGGAAAATGAATGTATAGGATTTTCTCTGTGAGCAAATACATGACAAATCTGGAGTCAGACTAGCAGCGCCCCTCAGGGACCAGCACTGGGCTCTGTATTAAACAACTCTATGTCTTGTTGGTCGTGGGCCCCCAGGAGCCGCTCTGCCAGACTCGTGTCCATTTGTGAGAGAGTGTTGTCGATCGTCTGCAGCCTCTGGGGCCAGACTCTCGCTCTCTGGGACCGTGCTATTTCTCCAGGCATTAGAAAGCAACTGGACAAAGGTACAAGGTCAGACCTGGAGCAGTAACTTTGAGAACAGAGACTGACCATGACTGTAGAAAAGTGTAGCATCGGCCTGTGGATAACTATTAATGTAGTATTAGAGTATTCTACTGAAGATTACCTTTGATACATCAAGTAGTCTATTACCTTGTTTATACACTGCAAAAAGTCATGAAAATCAAGTCCAAAATGTATCTTGGTTTGAGCAAATTTGGACTGCTTTAAAACAAGATTTTCCAATGGGACAAACAAAAACAAACAAAAAGTTCTTAAAATAACACATGGCTTTTTCCCATCGGAAAATCTTATTTCAAGACGGTCAGAAATGACTCAAATTAAGATAAAAACCACTCAATTCAAGCATACATTACCTAATATTTTATCATTTTGTGCAGTGCACCGTTAACAACATAATGATCAAATATTTTTATGAAAGAAAACATGATTTTGTACAAATAATCCCGACATATTTTAAACTCTAATGCACACTTCCTGTGAATGATACAAACTATTTTTACTTCTCAAATATCACTGTTTGTCTCCCACATATGAGATATATAACTCCAAACAACTAATGATTTATAAAGGAAAATATAAATCAAACAAATCAAACAAATGGAAAAGAGGCTGCCAAACTTTTTTCATACCACTGTGTATATAAATATATTGACGTTTACTTGCTTTACTTACTCTTATGCAGACTTTATAGCTAGTTAAGAAGCTCTGCACCATCTTTCTCCCTGTGTACTCATTATTTATTCCAAACGATCTGTGTGAAGCTGAATCACTCTGTGGTGTTGTGAGAAATGTACCCTTTAAGGCCCTGTCACACATGATGCATTCCCATGTTTTTCCTCCAGGGCCCTTCATCACATGATACTGCTCGAGCTTCAGTCTTCACTCTACATCAAAGACACTGGAAAAATGTCACCTCGGGACATTCGGCGTCGATGACCTCAGACAGAGCCGCTTCCACGACCCCACGCCCACGAAACACATGGGAGACATCATCGAGTGCGCAAAAAAATGTAAACGGTGTCGAAACGCGAATGGAAACTTCAAATAGTGGTATATATACAGGTCTGAAGCAAGCAATCAGCACCAGTGTTTGTGCCTGGTTAGTGAGTAAGTAAGTAATCCTTATTTATATAGCGCATTTTAACAGATCAAGGTCACCCAAAGTGCTTTACAATAGTTGGGAGTTCAGATATTTTTCAATTCTCTCCACACGGTCATCAAAGCCTCCAACCAACACTATCCATTCATCCCCTTGTTAGATTCAGACCTATTTTACATGTTTTTAGTGGTAGGGGAAACCAGAGCACACCTAAGAAACCCTACGCAGACACAGGGAGAACATGCAAACTCCACACCGACAGGCCTGGAGGTAGAATTGAACCCAGGACCTTCTTGCTGTGAAATCTAATCGCGATCACAAAAACAAGTATTTTGTATTGATATGGCACAGATGATACACAAGACAATTCCAAGTGCTAAACCAACACTGCAAAAAGTCCCTTGCTAGAAACAAGAAAAAAAAAACACAAAAGACAACAATTTTGCTTATTTTAAGCAAAAAAATCTGCCAATGGGGTAAGAATTTTTTCCTTGCCTAGAATTCTTGTTTTAAGATTTTTTTCCTAATGTGTCCTGGGGAAAAAAACAAGAATATATTTCTTGATTTAAGCAATTTTCTTCCAATAAAAAGGTCAGATTTAAGCAAAATAATCTCATTATGGGATAATTTTAGGAAATAATGCTCAAATCCATTTCAAATTGAGGATACATTTGCTTGTTTTCTGTTCTTTTTAGCAGACTTTTTCTATTTCTAGTCTAGTTTTAAGCAAAATGGGCTTAATAAGCAAAATAATCTAAGCAAAATATTCTTGATAAATGTACAATTTATAGAACTTTTTTCTTGTTTTTTGTAATTAGTATATAATTTACTCAAAATGCATACAAAATAGTGTCTTGAAACAAAATTCTCTTTACATTGTATTTATTAACCAATCTGAACATGCATGGTAGAAATCAGTGATGTACATTCATTTAGTGAAGGTAAAAAGTACCAAACTGAGAAATTATCAAGCTGCAATCCAAAACATTGCAGTAATGAACTTACAACAATATAAAGAAAATTACAAATTCACTCACTCAGTAAATGATTTCCACTCTACCATGGCTCGTTTGTATGAAGATGTGGCATCTCTGTCATGGATGGAATCTTCAAGAACTTCAGTTTGAAGAACTGAGAGCAGTGTGGAAATGCACTTTGGATAAGTGAGGTGCAAGGTGTAATAATAAGCCAACAGGTACACAAGTCCTTCATTTAGCTTTGCACTTGGAAAGGTGGTCACTGGCGTGTTGTCGATTGCAATCATGCAGTTATCCATGCCCATGAGCAGAACAGGCGAGAACAGTGTCCGTTGTTGAAGATAACGTTCAGGGTCCTCTGCTGCCTATTCAAAAAATGCAACTTTGTTAGAGCACTAAAACACACAAACACATTAAAAAAATTAAAATACACACCTTGAGAACATGGAAAAAGGCTTCACTGCAGGCTCCCAACTTTTTGGGTGGTGGCGCACCTGATGGAAAAAGGTCCGGAAGCGCAGCAAAGACTGCCAGAGCATGGTCCTCTGGTTTTAAAACAATAAACATACCAATTTTTAATGATACTACCGTAATAAAAATATTAAAATTATGTTACTGCATAATGTTAATACTGTATTCTCACCAATATTCAGAGTCTTTGGGGGCTTCATGGCCTTTTTCATAACCCCATAGAACTTAACTTTTGAGAAAAAGTTTTCCCATCTGCTTAAAGTCTCTGCGATGTAGTTTGAGTTTTTTGGTTGGATTATCCTCTGCATCTCATCCAGTACCTGGGAAATGTAAATGTCCTTTATATAAACTGTAGTTTATGTCTTAGGTTCTTATGGAAAGAAGACTATTGGCTTGATTGTAATTACCCTGTTAACATTTTGGCTGCAGAGCTATGAGACATCTTCAGAACTGAAGATACCTTGCAGCCAAAACGTTAACAAGGTGATTACATCTCAACCAATAGTCTTCTTTCCATAAGAACCTCAGTGAAAAAACATCTAAAAACACATCAATAAAAATTGGTCTAAAATACAGTAGTACTTACATGATCCAACTCCTTGAAACACGGATAAGCCTCAATAACTTTAGCTGCTCTGTCTTGCTCCTTCAGAACTTCAGATGTGATGAAACGTCTTCTGGATTCAAATTCCAAATTCAGCAAATGAGTCACCGCTGCTTTGTTTGGTTTTTTGGCCTTGTACATGTTTTGCAGGGCCTTATAGTGTCTTGCTTGGCTCTTTGGTGTGTCCAGTTGATCAGCAGAACCCACTAAAAGTTACATAGATTTGTATTTACATTAAACATGTATTGATAAAACAATATATATACAAGTTAATAAAAACAGTGTGAACCTGCATCCTCCTCACTGGTGTCCAAATTAGGCTGAGGGGTGCTGCTTGCAGCAGGAGACCTTTCAATAATGATGGTGGATGCTTGGCTTGATCCTGTTGAGTATCCTTCAAAATCATCCGAGAGAAACTGCTCACTGGTCATGCGACGTTTTCTGGATGGTGTTCCAGCTGTTTTAGGGATTTTGATATTTGATAGTCTTTTCATAAGTTTCTTGGCAATATGTCCCTGCAAGAAAGAAAAGACGTTTATGTGAATAAATCCTTAAAATAAATAATGAATGATAAAAAACACAAAAATATGTACTTACCCATTCATCGCCAGATGTTCCTTTTAACATTGGATAATACTCAACTAATCTTTTAGCCATAGTATCAACCTCATGTTTGGAAGGGTACCTAGAGTCTTGTAGAGCTCTTGCAATTGAAATCATATTTGTCATGGTGTTCCTTATTAGTCGGCAGAAGAGCTCTTTGGACATATCAGCAGTGGTGGGGCCAAGACGTTTTTGTTCAAAGTAGTATGAACGGACCTGCTCAAGTTCACCATCTGTGTACACAATGTATTCTGGAGTTGAGATGGTCAAAATCTTGTTGGTTGGTGTTGGTGTTGGGGTTCTCTTCTGGAAGTGCACTGGCTGATGTTGTTGAAAGTTTTGATGTCTCCAATTTTTTCCCAGCAGCCTCCACCTGCACATTGATAAACGCATTACAATGCATATTATGTTCACTTAAACCAGGTCCATAACTGTTGTTGTGTAATATTTTATCTTCTACATACAGAGAGCTGATTGAGGGACCCTATTTTTCACTGAAAAAGCTGGTGGTCAAACACACATGCATGTGGAAACTAATGAGTGAGAAAAGTACTTTATCTTATATTATAACTTGGTCAAACAAACACAAACATTTGGTTTTAAAAACATACTTACACTTTCATCTTTACTCACAAGAAGCCATAATGCTCGGCGTCTAAGAAAGTTTTCAGGACCTGGCATCAGATCTTTAATGTCATCTCTGGAGAGAGACCAGAGTAAATCCTCCTCGATATTAGCAGCTAAAACATAAATGTTCACATTTTAATAATACCATATGTCCATTTGTACGTATAATACCCCTACTCTAATACTAGACTTGTGTAAATATTATATCTATAACTTTTTACAAATTAATACATTCTTGAGAACATACACATTTTGCCAGTTAGCAAACTCGGCGCAACTTAGCTTTAGCTTGCTAGCTTATCCCTCAAATTACAAACACTACACAAATGCTGCTCCTTGAAAGTTCCACATGATTCCCAGATATATCTACCTCTTAGAGTTTCAACTGTAACTTCGTCGAGTGTATCCATTACTTGCGTAATAATTATTCACAGGGTTATTTTTAATATTATTACTCGCTCCCGTTGACGAGCTTCCTCTCGGACCGTTGAAAGACGCGGCGCACCCTTGAGTTTGAACATAGAACCGCCGCTCAGTGGACTAGTCCATTATGTGAGCAACGGGGGGGACCAGATATTAGCAGCTAAAACAGCAATTGTTTTAGCAGCAATCGTAAATAAACCATATTACAACAATTAATAATATGGTTTAGCAAAAAAGTATATTAAAAATAAAATATATTATTTTTTATATCTTACCACCCCCACATTTTGAATTATTTGTCAGGCCCCGTGAAGGGCATTTGCGCGGGTGCTACTTCCCGAAAGAAAACAAACCTGTGTCTGCCGTACTGTTAGCAACATGATTTGGCGGTGCGTAATTTGCTTCGTGTTTGTTGGACTTACCCTTAAATCCCTTCTCAGTCACATAAACTCCGCTCATAGCCGAAGTCCGGACTTTCGAATCGTATGTGGAATTGATGGCTGTGATAAAGAATATCGCGTGTATAACTCACTTTGGTACCACATTCGGAGAAGCCACTCGGTGCATCTTAGTTGCAGCTCTACTTCCTCTCTCCCGTGGAGAAATACAGCACCAGCGAATCGGAACCATGGATCTATAGATCGGAACCCATGGGCCTTCATACCACCGGAGCAGATGCACAGGCGAGAGCAACCAGCAGGTGCTGGCGCAGGCCAGGGATCTCAGAGGCCAGAGCCTCAAAATGAACACCGCACTGTGAGTCCAGCAACACAGACGGCGCGCTTACAACCAGATGAGATGCTTTTGGATCATTTTGGAGACTTCAACAATGCGTCGCTGTTTGATGGCTTTGAACAACGCGACCCTGTTGTTTCCCCACCTCGAGACTCGCCGCCCCACGCTCGTACCAGGACCAACGAAGCTGTAACTTTACCGGATCCGCTCATGGAGCCTTTGGACAGTGCTTCTGCGTCTTGCTGTCGGGTAACTACCGTTTTATTACTTTTATGAAATATGTTATTATCATACAGATGACTCTTTTATTAAGATTGTTGTGACTAGGTTACAATGAGCTGTGTGCAGAACAACTAACTCAACAACATGTTATCAAGGACTAACCAGTTATAACCAGTCGTTTCTTTGAAGTACTAATTAAATATACTTAATCTAAAAATCTAACTTTCATAATTTAATAACGTTCTATTGTTTTTGGAATAAAATCTAAATTAATAATGTTTTATCAGAGCTCTCTACACAGTGACATAGAATAATTATTTTGTGTTAACCAGCTGAAATGTACACTTGGGACAGCAATAATCACAATCAATGTTCCTGATGCTGATTCAGCTGTTACAAGTTCTTACTAACAGTTCTATTTTCACAATAGGCATTGTACATGTCTAAATGGATCACACTCATACACTCATATTAGTCACTGTCTTATCTTAAGTTAGACAGCTGTGTTTCTGTTACAAATTATTTATTTATTTTTTTTTCGAAGGATGGCATTGACAGTGGCACTCTGATTAGACAAGCCACTTCAATTGTGCTGTGTGCGCGAGAAAAACATCATCTTTCACAGGTATGTAAGTACACAGGTTTTTTTGTTAATTTACTACATGCATATTTAGTTACTTGAATATTCCATATCTAAAATGTTAACTCGTTTGATTGTTCTTTATTTTTAGACTGGCGTAAATGATGTGGTGGCTGCAATACAGGAGTATCAAGGTCTGTTGGTGTCAAATTTGAGGAGTCAACTTCAAAGTGTCTTGCAGCAACATCCTGGAACAGAAGTTGAAGAGGAGGCAATGGCAGTGTTTGACCAGATTGAGGATCCCTTTGCAACAGTGTCAACCACATACAGGCAGGACAGTGTGATCAAGAAGACTTTCAATTTTGTTGAATCAGAGGAAGTGGCGGTGGGATATGCGGCATGCTTTCGAAAAAAAGGAGCAAAAAGGCTTTTGTCCACCAAACTAAAATGTTTTCATTATATCCCTCTTACAAAAAGCTTAGAACAGTTTTTGTCTCATCCTAAAGTTTTAGCTGTCATAGACCAGGACCAAACAAATAGAAATGGATACATTAGTGACATTATAGATGGAGAACTTATAAAATCACACCATTTTTTCTCAAGTCACCCTTCTGCTTTGCAAATTATTCTTTATTCTGATGAAATTGAAATATGTAACCCGCTTGGTTCTCATGCTTCAAAAAATAAGTTAATAATGTTTTATTATACTTTGGGAAATATTAATCCTAAATATAGATCAAAGTTAGCTTCAATTCGACTACTTGCCATGGCAAATACAAATGAACTGTCTGATTGTGGAGTTGACAAAGTATTAGAAAGACTGCAAGAGGATTTGGTGAAATTATATCATGGTGTAAAAATTCAAACCGCAACAGGTGAAAGGGAAATATACGGAGCAGTTGTGTCTATCTGTGGTGATACAGCATGAGCTTTGTGGGTTCAAAGAGGGTGTGGGGTTTGCCTATAGCAAATGTCGACAATGTGAATGTGCATTTGAAGACATGCAAATGTACTTTAATGAAGACCACTTTGAGGAAAGAACACTTGACAGGCATATCAGACAGTGCAGTGACATAGAAAAAGCTGGTACAGAGTTTCTCAAAAATAGCCTAAAAACGACATATGGGATCAATAGGAGAAGTAAACTGATAGAATTTCCTGGTTTTAACATGATTAAACAAACCCCGCAAGATATAATGCACATAATTCTTGAAGGTATTGCGCCTTTAGAAATAAAATGTGTATTAAAGCATTTAGTGCTCCTCGGCCAACTTGATTTGGACAATTTAAATGCTGGAATAGTTGGTTTCCCATATTCTCCACTTGACGTCAGAGAGACAAACCAAGTACCATTTCATACAGTACTTTAGCCTCTAATGATAACAAGTTAAAGCAGTCATCAGGGCAAATGATTGTTCTTCTAAAAATACTACCTTTTCTGATTGATACAGCTAAAACTACTGAATGTTATGCTATTATTCTTGAACTTATAGCCATTGTTCAGATCCTGTTTTCTCCTGTCATTAGCCCTCAAACACTTAACAGATTCAAAATTCTAATTGAGCAACATTTAAAACGCATGAAGCGTACTTTTCCAGATCAAAACATTACACCAAAACAGCATTATTTAATACACATTCCAGGTCAGATTAAAAACCTCGGACCAATGATACGTCACATGTGCATGAGATTTGAATCAAAGCATTGTTTTTTTAAACAGTGGGTGTCAAAAGTAAATTTTAAAAATGTTTGCAAGTCATTAATAAGACATAATCAGATGTATGAATGTTACCAGAATGCAACAAGCTCTGATCATCCCATTTTCTCAACTGAATGTGTTCTTGGACCCACATCTGAAGTTAAAAACATGTTATATCTTAAAGAAAAAGTAAGAGTGTTCTTTCGAAATGAACATGTCACTCATGCAGTGTCAGTTAAATGGATAAATCTAAATGGAAATAAATATGTCTCTGGTAAAACATTAATTGTCAATGCTGTCAAAAATGACTTACCTGAATTTGGACTGATAAGAAACATATTTGTTGTAAATTCTTATATGTATTGTTTTGAGTTCCAGCCTTATGCCACTGTTAGTTACAATAGAGATTATATGGCATATCAAATTGAAATTCCAAACATGGCTCAAGCAAATTAATTCATCTCTTCAGATGCTATTGTAGACTATACTCCATATTACAGTGTTGTACACAAAGATGTAATATATGTGCCCATTAAATATGATCTTGGAGACGTGATTGCATCACGAGCATGAGGTTGGCCAATCATTTTGTATTGTGTCACATAGGTGGGTTTGTGGTTCCTCTATGATGCAGGAGGGTCTAAGGACAGTGATGATCTGGGACATTTAAAGACATTTATTAACATTTCTGGACAGTGGTCATCCTGCTCCTTATATGGCTCCTATGTGTTTGTTATTATTGCATTTCCTGTGTTCGTATGATTCTCTGATCTGTTTTTGGTGAATCGACAACTTTGTAATGTCCTCCTAGGCAACTGCTGCTGTGGTTTTGGACGATACACAAATACATTGAAGTGAAACGCATTGAATTCAATTGAATAAAATATTTTTCTTATTTTAAGATTTCTTGTTTTCTTATTTTTTCTTGAATTAAGAAAGAGGCTTTATGTTTAAAGCCTAAATAAGTCATTGTTGCTTGTTTTGGATCCAAATATTACTTTTTAAAGTACATTTTTCTTAATAAGAAAAAGCTAGAATTAATTTCTAAAAATAAGAATTTTATTCTCAAGGAAATTTTGCTAGACAAGATAATTTTTCTTTTTATACAAAAAACAAGGTTTTTTTTCTCATTTCAAGACTTTTTTTACTTGCTTAGAATTGACTTTTTGCAGTGAAAAAAACTAGAAAGTAACGTACAAGACGATAAACACAACTGGGTTTGAGAAAAAGCCTGTCTCACATTTTTCAGGAAGACTGTGCCGGAATTTTAGAAAAGTCCCAGATTTTAGAAAAGGTAGATTGTGGTATAGATCTATGGAATAAGAAGACATTTGAATGAAATATACAATAGCAAGATGGCGCCGTAGCAAGAGCTCTGCCGTGTGCTGTCCCGGTGCACACTGGGGTATTCTCGCACAGTTATTCCAATGTGGTTTTACTGCAAACAGCAAATACAAGAGAAAACCAAGAGGTAGTGGATTCAGCTATAGACCATTGCCAATGGATATGAGGAGTTCTGATGGACACAGCAGGAGTTCTCGCACAGCTATTCCAACGTGGTTTTACTGCAAACGGCAAATACACTGAATCTTTATCAGGAACGTTTAAACCCAATACTATGGAACAGAGGGCAAAGTGAGGCCAAGACCCCGGGGGCTACTCGCAGGGCGGAGGAAGCTTCATGGCGGCTGCACACAGAAACGTGATGCAGTACCCTGACACAATTGGCCATTGAGCGTCACAAAGAGCTGTGTCTGGTCTACGTGTGGGTGTGTGTATATCTGAGTGAATGTGTGTGTGCGTATGTGTGTGTACGTGGACATGTGACTGAGGCTGTTCTCGCTGTTCTGCCCCTCTGAACAGGTCTGTGCCTGTGGGGAACCGGAGACCCCCGTGTGCGAGGAGGTGAGTGAAGTCGCTCTATGTGAAACACAGCCGGAGCTTTCCGCCAGGTCAAATACATATTAAAAAAGAGGAAACCAGGTAGTGGGTTCAGCTATAGGCCATCGCCACTGGATATGAGGAGTTCTGATGGATTTATACAGTACGCACTGCAAAGAACGGTCAAATATGAAGTAATAAATGCTCATATCAAGTGGATTTTTGGTTCATTTGAGCACATTCTTACTGCCTTAAACCCCGATTTGCCAATAGGAGAAAGCCATTTAGTCTCATTTCAAGACTTATTTCAAGGGAGATATTTCTTGTATCTTTTTAAAACAAATTCATTTTGCTTTGTCTCATTGTCAAATCTTGTTTTAAGGCAGTCAGAATGTGCTAATATTAACATTTTTGCAATTATTGACTTGTTTTTCATTACTTTTTGCAGTGTGGTATGACTTTAAATTTAGTGTGCAAAAAAACAAAGGAAGGGAAGGAAGAAAGCTTTTAACACCTATATTTTTTTACGTTTGTTGAATTGGATTTTGATCGGAAGCACTTTTGTTCTCTTCTTCCCACTCCCTTTCAGGCAATTTTTATTTTATTTTATTTTATTATAGGTGTGTTTTTATGATAATAGGAACTGTGAAGTTTCTGTGTTTGCTGATGATAAACTTTGATGTTTCCAGGAAATGTAAGTATCGGCGAGGTCAAAGAACGGTGATGAACCAAGACATTTCAGGACATTTATTAACATTGGTCATCCTGCTGCCTATGGACCAATGACTTCTAGGAGTTTGTTATGATCACATTTCCTGACTTTGAACTGTGCGATTCTCTAATCTTATGTTGTGGAATCGACAACTGCTGTTCTGATTTAGGTCAACACAAAAATAAACTCATTTGAGATATACTTACACTGTATTTATGGTCACAATAGGCCTTTGAGCATTTACTGGAGAGGAGCTGTTTATGATCTTTTTAATACCTTGTTTTGTTCAGCTTTTTGAGTTGCCTTGTCTATGAATTGTGCTATACAAATAAACTTGCCTTTAACCCTTTAATGGTTTCCTCAGTCATTTGGTGGATCACCTTTTGTGTGACTAAATCTACTTCTAAATGTAACTGAAATCTACCTCATTGGGGCATCACACTTGGTTTTACGCACTTTTACCATCAAATATGCATTTCAACCATTTGTTAATATGGGTCCATAATTTAAATAAAAACAAAGGGGTTAGAAAATAAATAAATAAACTAATATTTTTGGTATTTGGTGTCCATTACGTGTTAGAAAAAAAAATACAAAATGTTCCAATGCTTTCTTCTAGGGAGTGGTCAGTAAAGGGTTAAGCCAGAAATGTACTTTTACCACTGAATCTCATGTCAGACTTTCAACCAGACAAAAACCTATCCTTATCGACTTTAGCAACACAAAACCAAACCCACACAAGCAGCTCTCCTCAGACGGCAGAGATACCAGTGTCAATCAACAACATTCAGCAACAATCAGATGTGCGACAGTATCTCCAGACCATGTGACCTCCGACTATTTTTACTACAGCGAGGAGATGACAGCAGCGAGCTCCGGGGACCACAAATATGCATATACATTCTGTGCACATCAAAAGCCTCAGCCACGCGACCTCTCTGTCGGTATGAGGCCAAACTACCGAGCATACTCCCATAATTCCCTTCAGCCTCGGTCTTATCCGCGACCGGCTGCTTTCGTGTAAACATGAGGTCACAGAGAGAAAAGGAAGAAAGGATGCCAGGAGTTTTTGTGGTATAGTTCAAAACAAGTTCCTAATAAAGATTTGTGCTTTGGGTGCAACAGGAATTACTCATATAAATATAGAAAATGAATCGACATGAGTATTTCAAGTATTTAATTTTGATATGTTTATGTATTTCTGATTATTTAGATTGGTTTTGTTTGTGGTTTTGTGTTTTAATCTGTAGCACTTTGAGGTGTATTATTATTAGTATGTATTAGTGTATTATTCTTATTATCACTTCCCACAAGCACACAAAATTAAGATTAATCCTCTGGGAACCAAAGTAGCAGAATTGCTCCTGAATCCAAGACACTTTCTATACAGCGACTTGGCTTCCCACAAACGCATCTCTATATTTTTAATCCAGTATCTATAACTATTTTTTTATGTATTTGTTTCTTATGTAATGTCGATTTCAAAATACATTTCAACAAAAAACGCTGGAGCCTAAAGGGTTAAGATTAAGAGATGCTTTAATCGTCAGACAGTGGGGAAATGTCAGTGTTGCATCCCAAGGTAAAGAACAGAAGGAACTAGAAGCACACAACGCAAGTGAATATTAGTTATTATTGATCTATGTAAGTGAGTAAGTAAACCTTATATTTATAGAGCCTTTTTTTTTTGACAAAGTGCTTCACGATACAAAAAAAATGTCAGACATATTTGCAGTACTGTGATGGGAGACCTCAGAAGGGCGGCTCCGGCTGTAAAGTGCCAAACTGTTGTTGTGTCAAGTTCAAGTTATCTTTATTGTCCCGCTGGGGTAAATTGGTTTTGCAGCAAACAATCATCTAAAAACAGGCCGATTCAGTAAAATCACAACATTGAAAACAAACAAGAACAAGAGAGATTGTCACAAAGCTAATTTTCAGTGCAAATATGCTGTAAAGTGCTATGTGCTGTTAAAGTGCTTCACAGCTGTTGGAATAAATGTAGTTCCCAGACGTTTTGTTCTACATCCAAGAGCCCAAAACCGTCGTCCTGAGGGTATTCAAACTGCTCCCTCCTCCAAAGAACTAATGAGAGAATTGGCCTTCCTGACTGTACAGGTGTTCTCCCTGACACTGGTCACTGGTGTCCATATGTGTTATGTAGAATTATAACCAACTATCAAGCAAAATGAATACATAAAAAATAGGGAAAATGTTAAATTAAAACTGTAATGTATTTCTTTGTTCAATATTACTAATAATATTTTGATTGTGCGTATAAGACTGAGGGATTTTATCTCTTTTTAATGTGCTGTGATTATTTATGATTTTTAATGCCTTGTGTGATTGTCTCATTCTTGTTTTGTTCAGCACTTTGAGTTGCTTTGTGGATGAATTGTGCTATACAAATAAACTTGCCTTGCCTTGATTCATATTCCAAGTTCCGATGTTAGCATACAGAACTCTGCTTTCCGTCTTGATAAATGTAACGGCATTTAGCGTCATATCACTTAGCATTAGCATTAGCATAGCGTGTCTTTGTGCAATGTTGATGGCTGTGATGTATGCACTTAGTCACCGGAGACCACCTTTTTTCTCAAAAAGGAAACAGAAAGACAAATACAGAGCAGAAAGTACCTTGCAAACACAAAAGGTTAAAAGTGCAGCTCAGATGACTCGCGGTTCTAGCATAAAACGAAAGTAAAGAGTTTGTGCATGTAAATAACTTGTGAAATGCAAACGTTGTACTCAGTGTTTCTCGAGGGGGAATGCCGGTGTTTATCTGGTCCTGATAAGGTCATTTCAGGAGCTCACACAAAGTTGTAACAGCAGACATGGGAAGTACAAAAAAACGCAATTTCAAGTTAGCAAGAAATGGTGATGTTTTCTCTCTCTCTCTCTGATTCCAAATGTACTTTTTTAAAATATTGTATATATTGTAAAATGAGGCAAAAAACAAAAGTTGTGCATTTTAAGAATTTTAGTGCTAAATAAGCTGGACTTTTTTAGTACAGAATGCCTTGATGGGTATTGATGGTATAGGCTCATTTTAAAGAGGGGAAGAACAAAAAACATACCAACATAAACAAATGATAATATCTAATTGAAAATGTACATTGTTTCTTTTTTTCTGTTTTAGCTCTTGTCCTCGCTCCCTGTTTGGTTACTTTTTGTGGTGTTTTTGCTGTGTCTTGATTTGTATAGCTTTTTATCAAATCCATTATTTAGCAGTTCTGCGTTTTGGGTCTACTTTGTCTTTCAACACAACACTGTACTGAAAGACACTATTGTAATTCAATGTGCTCCAATTGAGAAACTTTTTTACCAAATTTGAGTTATTTTTGACTCATTTCTCCTCACTTTAAGCAGCCGCCGGTCGGTCACTAATAAACGCATCTTACCGAGTAGCTGCACCCCTCGCGTGAGCCCGTAAACGTCGATGAGCGCCCACAGCGACTCGGACGTCCTGACGCCGCTGAAGAACAACATGGGGCTGGACTCGTTGAGGCGGTAGAAGACGCGGCCCTTCTTGTCGACCCAGAAGGCGATGACGTTGCCCTCGTTGGAGATCTCCTCGGGCAGCGCCTTGGCCCAGAAGCCGCTCTGGGAGACCAGGTCGGGGCAGGCGTACTTGGGCAGGTTGTCAGGGTTTATCCGGGACGGGTCTTTGGAGGTGAAGCCCAGACGGAGAGCTCCACTCCAGCAGCACTGCTTCTTGGTGATCTGCAGAGAAGGTGGAACTCGTTTAGGAGAGGCGAGGCAAATTTAGTTGCACAATTCATACACGAGGCAACTCAAAGTGCTAAATCAAGAAAGAAACAATCACACAAGGCATTCAAAAAATATAAATTATCACAGCACATTAAGCATTTAGCCTGTTAGCATTTATCCTAAGCAGCAGTTAGCATTTAGCTTAACCCTTGTATTATGTTAAGGGTCAATTTGACCCATTTCAGTTTTTGTGTTGATCAAAGTACTGGTTATCCTTTCTTTTTCTTGCTGAAATTTGGTGACTTTTCCTCATCTAGGGTCATGAACAGGTGTGTAAAATCTGGACACTTTGATGTGTAGTGGAATGTCTGTGCAGAGTTTGTATACAAAGATGATGTTGCGGGTCATTTTGACCCTGACGTTTTAATGTGGGTAAATAGTTGTTCAGATCCAAAAAAACATGTCTCTTTGACATTTTATTTTGATTACCTCTGAGAGCCAGGTGTGTGAAGAGAGGGAACTTTCTCACACTTGTCCTTGTCACTCTTCTCATGTCATCTCTTTTGCCTAGTGTACATCGTACTGGCAACTGAATATATCCGTCGCCTTTGAGTTGCTGCCCCCCACACATCGACAATCTGGCGAAAACGGGCAACTTCTAGTAGCAGGCTAGTCTCGGGAATAACAGCGCATACATCAACAGCAACTGGCCTCAACTACAGTGTGTTTTCTGCATAAACTGTAGAGGGCGCAATACACGCAATACACACGTTGTTGGAGCACATCGGGTGAGATCTCTGGATCTGAGGACAACTAGTTGTCGAAAAGTAGAACACGGGCAACTGAATGAATCCGGAGATCGACTGTTCATCTCCAGTTGTAAGAGCGCTCATATCGACCGATTTTGGCAACTGATCATCTCCATCATCTACTCTCAGTTGCCAAAAGCCGTCTTGCAACTAGTTAGGCAACGCTAGGCCCTAGACAAACTCACCAAAAATGAGCTCCAGAAGGATGACATCTGAGGAGGCTTTATCACAGATTTTGGGTTGATGATGTAGAGGAAGAGATTTCAGAAACAGAGGATTTTTCAGATACAGGAAAATGTTATTGCTGATCCAGATTGTCAATCTTCTTACGATAAGGAGGATTCAGAGGACGAATCTTTGGCCAAGTAAAGAGGAAGGGAGGAAGGAAGGAAGGTAGGAAGGAAAAAAGGGAGAAAGGAAGGAAGGAAGGAAAAGAAAAGAAGGGAATAGAGGAGGATGAACAGAGAGAAGGAAAACAGGATGAGAAAAAGGAAGGAGAAAGCATGGCAGGAGGAAAGAGGGAGGGAAGAATTGTCATTTTAACCCGAGAGGAGGACAAGAGGATTAGACTAAATATTTCTTAAATATATCATTGGAATAAAAAAAAATATTGTATGTCACTTTTTCTAAATATTTATATAACCTAAAATAAAGTTGTTATTGGTTTAACCTGTTTTCTTGACTGTTTTGAGTGCATTTACGCAGTACGGGTCAAAATGACCCGCAACATTATCAATGTCATTTTTTTTCAACATAATACAAGGGTTAAGCAGCAGTTAGCATTTAGCTTAAGCAGCAGTTAGCATTTAGCTTAAGTAGCATTTAGCATTTAGCTTAAGCAGCAGTTAGCATTTAACTTAAGCAGCAGTTAGCATTTATCCTTTGAACAAACATTTCAGTTACACTCACCAGTTTTAGCACTCAGTAAAAGTGAGTGAAGGTCAAAACTTTTAAAACAATTTTCTTTTGATAAATCTGTTGGAAAATGAAACATTTTTTGGGGTAATTTCTTGGAATTCCATTGTGAAAAGCATGAATTAATGAGGTCAGTCAATACGATGTCCAAACTTAGGCCAAGAAGGCAAGAAGAGCTGGACTTTCTGACCACTGGAGACGCCGACTTGTCTGACTACAGAATTTTACTAATAGTGACATGTTTGTATTAATTAATCGGTAAAACTCTGGTTGCTATTGGAAGAGGAGACTGTTCTATTTAGGGAGACATAAACAAATGCTATATAAACTCTGTAGAAAGATGATGCAGGGGGCGAATGGGCAGAGATGATGTCCAAACTGTGTCGGTCCACGCTTTAAAATACCAGTATCCAGTCTGGTATTCCTTGCGTTATGGATTCCTTGCCTTGCTGATCCGTCCATCTTACAGACCAACTAACATGGACCATGACTTCAGTCTGATTGGTCATAATAACAGCTGTGGGAGCTCTAGCAGTTTCAGAAATTCTGGGTTTCCTCTGGTAAACATGTAGTACTTTACTTAATATAAAGAGTGAGTAGATAGTTGAATATTGCAGCTTTCCACTTCTTGAAAACCTGCCATGATCATGATCATGGCAGATTTTCATAAATGATCATAAATCATTCTCAAATCCAACATGTCTGCTTTCGATCCCACTTTGCTGGCAACTGTCTCCTTTCTCACAGTCAGATGATGGATGACTGTGATTGTTTTGATACTTTAAAAGCTTCCAGACTCTGCTGCTGCTGATGCTGCTGATGCTGCTGCTGTTGCGGTGCCAGGGACAGGGATTTACCTTGAGTCGCACTTGCTCATACAACGCAATGGGCCGGTTGCTGAACGTGATGGCGTTGCAGAAGCTGGCCTGTCTCTTCACCGTCTTCTGGGAGAGATCCATGACGATCTGGGAGCCCTTGGCGCTGGGGTGGAAGAGCAGAGGGCAGATGGGATAGGGGCCCCCCACGCCGCCGCAGTGCATGGCCAGGCAGCGCTTGGGCTTGTGGTGACATCGGTGAGAAGTGGAAGGGAACGGGCCTCCCAAGGAATCTGCCAACCAGGGAAAAGAAAGACAAGGGTTATGGTTTTGAGCAGGACTACAGGGGTAATGATCAGGAAAAGTAACTCGAGTTTGATTTTACTGTTGTGATTTTGGCTTGATTCGATTTTGGGTTAATGTATTTCTGTTATTCAACTTACAATGTGAAACTAATTTATAATGTCGACTCATTACCTGCAAAGTTTTCCTACATTTAACCCTTACAGTTTTCATAACAATAAATATTTACCATCTTTAGTATCTTACTTCAACTTCCTGCTGTATAAGAGACCTATAAAGTAACTTTATAATATAAACTATAAGCTAACTGCGTGAGACTTTTCACACATCATGGTGGTAAACTACTACTGTAGCCTCGGCTGTCCTGGGGCAGACTGATGGAGGAAAGGTTGCCATAGGTGCCATCTTATCAATACAACAATGGCATATGATAAGATAAACCTTTATTAGTCCCTCTGTGGGGAAATTTCAATATCATAGTTGTGCAAATTACAGAAGAATAAAAGGAGAAATAAACAGGATCTAGATAATAGATAATAAAAAATAAATGAGAAAATAAACTCTATGTTCGCAAATATGCTTTTCCCCTTAAATCCTCACGTTGCCGTTTCAAAATAGATGGAACGTTTGTCTTAACTATCCTGGATGTGACTTGGCGGAGTATTTGCAGACACAGGCAGTTTTGACAGTTTCACAACAATGAGAAGTGAGGAAGCCGTCAGCACAGATCATAAAAAACCCTGAGAGCACTCTTTTTTTGTTTTCGTCAGCATTTATCACATGTTTGAACTCCACATCCCAGCAGTCACATGACCAGACACCGATATCTCTTTGCACAACAAACATACTCATGACGAAACAGAAAGTCCCTCCTAAAAGTGAAAGTAAAAGCAGCATGTGAAACAGCATAGTTATCTACATCTACAAGCAAAGGTAAATATAAACAAAATACTTTTAGGGAGAAAAACATCTTTATCGTACATTCTATCAGAGATTCCAGTAACAGTAGGTCTGGCAGTTTGGAAACAGGCTTTTACATGTATTTGCATGGACTGACGTAATGCGCCACTGTCCCAGAGCAGAATGGTCAAGTTATTATGTACTATAATAATAATACTTTGGTTTTATATTGCGCTTTTCAAAAACTCAAAGACGCTTCACCATTCAGGACACACTTACACACACATTGTGCAATGCGGAATTTAAGAGTCGTATGCTTGGAGGAAAAGTTTAACTGTTTTTTGAAGGAGTTTAGTGAGTCTGAGATTAGTTAGATAGTTAGATTTATTGATATAGTACAATTTCCCATATCTTCACACTATTCAGTTAAACAATTTTCTGTATATCACAACAGGAGTAATCTCAGAGGATAAGTTGTTGTCTATTCTTTATCAAGTAGTCAGTTCAAACTCAGAAAATGCAAGACTAACAAACACATAGAAGCCATTGGTCCATAGGGGACAGATTACCAATCTCTGTGAATGTTAAATGTTAACAAATGACCATAATTCTATAGCCCTACATCACAACAGTGGTAATCAATGTGGGGCGACAGTGGCTCAGTTGGTAGAGCATTTGCTTTTGAGCCAGAAGGTTGTGGGTTCGAGCCCACCACAAGACTTTCTCCACCGACTCCCACTGTCTGCTGTCGTGTCCTTGGCAAGACACTTAACCTCTGGGAACACCAGAGCGGTTGTAAACTGACCAACTGCCGTTGTGTCCTTAGGCAAGACACTTCACCCACATTATCTAGAATGAGTCTGGTGTGTGTGTGAATGGTCGGTAGTTGGCGGAGGGGCTGATGGCACATACAGGTTGCCTCGCTTCTGTCAGTGTGCCCCAGGGCAGCTGTAGTAGTTTATCAGTGAAAGAATAATGACATGTGAAGCGTCTTTGAGTGTCCAGATAATCGCTATTGAAATAAACTAAACTGAAACTCATATAAAACTGATGCACTATTATTATTATTATGATCAGAATTCGCCAACACAGATCAGAGAACCAAACAGTTCAAACACAAGAAATGCAACGGTAAAAAAACACATAGAGCCATTGGTCCATAAGGGGCAGATGACCAATGTCCATAAATGTCCATACATAATCACCACTTTTCCTTCATCAGCAAACAACTCAAAAACCAAAAACATGGTTGATACGGGGTTGGATGAAACAGACGCTTATTTCATCCCCACCTCCTTTCAACTATTCTCCACACACATCAATACACAGAACACAAGTGTAATTCCAAGAGGGGGTGGTTGCCTGCGGAGTCTGTAACGATTCCTTACGAATAGGCTTGATTTCTGTGAATGCCTCAGAGTTGTACTTGCGCTGCACGATCAACATGAACCCAAACTATTTTCTCAGACGTCACACAGAGCGATGTTGAAATCCACATTCAGGTGCAGAGACACGACGGGGATTTCAGCTTTCAAAACACGATTCATACAGACATTTATAGAAGCGCTGCCTAAACATCCAAATGGAGTCTATTACAGAACAATTTCTCACTTTTCTTGAAACTTAACAATGTTGTGGAAGCAACTGAGCAAGTGTGTTCATAGTCCCCTTGCTAAATTTCTGGATGTTTAGGTTCAGGTTGATTTTATTTGCCATTTGCAGTAAAAAAAAAAAAAGGCAAGTAATCGTGGCCACCTCTGGACCTCACTTTCCCACCTACTATTCTTGAATCCTCCCTCAACTTCACACCTGTGCCAGAGCTCAGTTAGCACCTTCTGGCTGCAGGGTTAGGGTTAACATGACAGTGTTAAAATCTAGGTTAAAAGCGTAGTGGAAAGCTGTGGAAAGCTCACAGCTTTCCACTACGCTTCAGCTCGTGCAGCAACCCGCCTCCTCCCCACCTCCACCTCATCACTACAGCTTCCACAGCCAGGGTCTGAACCCCTGGGGGAATTTCACCATCAAAATCTCTATTCAGTTCCCTTCTGTTTACGCCAGGCAATATCGCTGACATGTTTTAAGCGCTAAAGATCATATTCAATGTAAAAATTTCAAATCCATGCAGTACAGAAAGATGCTATCAATTTTGTTTTCTATTACATCCTTTGTCAGATTCTTTACAGATTGAACTAGTCTTGCACAAGTGGAAATAATAGACAGAATAGCAGCTTTTTTTAATTGAATTATGTCAATATAGCATTTCAGATGGCTTAGTAGCTATTTGTTTCAGTCAACGGAAAAATCCGAGCATGCTATCCAACCTCTTGGAACCAATCAACATGGTAATAGCTTAGATAATTTGAGCTTTTTGATAATCTTTGCTATTTTCCACCAGTGAATCAGGCTTTTTCTATTTCAAAAACACCTCTTATGCTTTTGAATAATGTAATCCAATATACAGTATATGTAGATTCTGCGCCTTGGTTGACTGTATGACTTAATTACTAGTCAGTAATAGTAATTTAACCAGACGAGCTCATTGTTCTTGGATGTAAGCTAACCCAGGCCTGCAGCAGGTGCCTTGTGGAGCGCTGATAAGAGCGTACAGCCTTAGAAGTGCGTTGTGTCCTCGCTGGGGGTATTGTGTCTCTGTTTATCTTCATGGGGCTCCCACTTTTTTCAGCCTGGGAGAGTGTTTGCGCTCAAGACCGCGGCCCAAGAATAAGAGCGGTGCTGTCGTCTTTTGTTTTTGAGCTGGATCCACAGGAGAGAACTGCTTTGAATGGTCTGGGCCAGTGGCAGATTGAGCTGAATGCATTAGCTTTGCTCTGTGGAGGCGCAGCTGCTGGAGAGGAAAAAGTAATGTGCAAATGTTGAGCCATAGCAACCCCATAGCTACTACAGGACACAGTGTTAGATCTCTCTCAGGATATTTATACATATACACTAGCAAAACATGGGTGATTCATGTATTCACAACATACAGACTTATTCAGTTAGCAATAGCAACACTTAAGAAGAAGAAGAGATAAGATAAGATAAACCTTTATTAGTCTCACAGTGGAGAAATGTCAGTGTCATCGTTGCACATTACAGCAGAGAAAGGAAATAAGAGCACTCAGATTGCACACAGCAAAGTCTATTAGACAATGATAATAGACAATACATTTAAGATAAAATAAAAAAAAATAAAATGAGATAAACTCTGGGCTATAATAGCACTTGGTTCGGAGTATTTACAGATGTCTATATTATACATTAGCAGCGGAGAATATGAGAATATGAGCAGAATAAACACCATACACTCCGTATGGGCAAAGTGGGGTCAGTGTGTTGCCCAAGGACACAACAACAGAATACATCAGTTTGAGTCGGTGGAGAAGGTCTCGTGGTGGGCTCGAACCCACGTCCTTCAGGCTTAAAGGCCAATGCTCTACCAACTGAGGTGTATCTTTCACCAGATTTCAGAAGCTCGGGTTAGAACCCAGCTAAAATCTGGAACTGTCATCCTGAAAATGTGAAACAGGCTTCTGCCATGACAGTGTTAAAATCTAGGTAAAAAACAGTTCTGTTTGGCTGCGCAGACAAGTGAAGGATTGTAGCTTTACTCTTTTTAACGCACATTGATTATTGATTATTTTAATTACCTATGCTGTTTTAATACTAATGTTTTTATTATCTGGTGTGATATTAATGGTTGTTTTTAACGTCCTGTGATTTTGATTATTATAATTGAATGCCTTTTGTGACCTGGGCTGTGAAGAACGTTGCGTTACCTGGTGTAGGAAAAGCGCTCGACGAACGAAGGTTGACTTGAGTTTTCTTCGGTCCTTTGGAAAGACATCGAACCCACTCTGCCTGGTATGAATATAGTTTTGTGAATGAAGCTTAAGCAAATGGATTTATTAAATGGATTTTTGATTTTCATAAAGAACAACAAGTTAAGTAAGGAGAAAATCGTTTAGGTGTAGAGCAATAACAAACAATGAGTTAAATGTACCTCAGTAGCTGCTACATGTGACGCCGACTCGAGCTTTGCCTCATGGGACCATCTTGAACCGTGTGATAACAGCTTGCCAATACCCCACAGACGAGTGAGTGGTTACACACACGTTTGGAGCCTTAATATGTAACATATTCCTTAAGGCCGATTCGTACAGATACTGAAGGCAATTGATTTGGGATTGTGCAGATTACCGACTTATAACCCGATTTTGGATTTTGTTTAAAAATCTGTATTCTTTCATGTTTGCACAGCCAATCACGTGGACACTGTATTTATTCAGTAAACATAGTAGTATTGCTTTTCTATTGCTGAGTAAATGATTTGTAGCTCTGCATAAGCATATTTTCATGGACGTACCAAAATAAATGATTCAAATGAGACTCTTCATGCTGAATTAATGTATGCGGAATGCCAATTTATTTTTCAATTTCATCATGAAATTGACCTCAACATGCAGATTTAATAATAACAATAATAATACGTTTTATCTATAATACACCTTATTTCCAAGGAATACAACAAACAGAAGAAAGGAACTAAAGGGAAACAAACCCAACAAAAAGTACTTCAAATAGTAAGTAAGTAAGTAATCTTTATTTATATACCGCCTTTCACAGACCAGAGTCACAAAGCGGTTTTTTGGGGGGGGCATTGGTCCTCTCACTCCACACAGAGATGGGAGCGGGGCCAGTACAGAAGGCACATGCCAGACCTATTGTACATGTTTTTAGTGGTAGGGGAAACCGGAGCACCCGGAGCAAACCTACTCAGACATGGGGAGAACATGCAAACTCCACTCAGAAAGACCCTGTTCACATAGCTTTGTTCTGCACATCCACTGGTGTGATCCACAATCTGCCATTTCAGATTCCGATTCATTTGTTTGCCATTTGCAGTAATCATTTGAAGCAATGTTTCTCCATGTGCGACAGTAGCTCAGTTGGTAGAGCATTGGCCTTAAGCCCAGAAGGTTGTGGGTTCAATTCCCACCTCTGCACCTTCTCCACCGACTCCCACTGATGACTGCTGTCGTTGTGTCCTTGGGCAAGACACTTAACCCCACTTTGCCCAAAGCCCCCACTGAAAGATCAAGGCTATGCTCTCACTCAGAGAGCAGCCGTCCTCCTGTGGACTCACCACCTGCAGAGGGTCAGTGAGGGGCTGGTGCTATGAGACTTGGGTGGCATCTCTGACTGCCACCCCCCTGACCCAGAAATGGATTAAAGGGTAGAAAATGGATGGATGGATGGGTTTCTCCATGTTTCACTGGGACAGCTTTGAATAAACACTGGTCAAAAAGAAAAACATTAGGATGGATGTGATGTTGATATGTTCACATTTATGTTATATGTCTGTTTTGGGTGATTTCACTTAAACAGTTGTTACAAAACTTTGAGGCTTTTGTCAATATAAAGGTAATGTCATAGTTTTATTCGGAGGAAAAAAAGAAATGCATGTATTAATCCCAGCACACATGCACTCGAGGAGGTCTGGTTTTGGATCCGTGGGAGCTGCACAGGAGCCACAGAAGCAGAGAAACAGACAGACACAATAAGTGAACTCAAACTACGATATTTTCTTTTATTCTACATGTTCCTCAACACTGTATGGACATGTGAGGATTGGTGATCATTCAATTCAATGTATGTTCCGCCTTCACACTGGTTCTAACAGAGTAAATCCAATAATAACAAACAATTTCTTGGCCAGGATTAAAAATGCTTGATAATCCAATCGTGTGTGAACAACCAAGCTGCATTTACCAACCACAAAAAAACACTTTATGAAATGCTGGGTTTTATATATTGCAAGATCATCAGGGGACATTTTCAAACAGGTTTGTGCAGATCCGTGTGTATTCTGTGCATTATTAACCTTAAACCAACACGCTAAGAAGTTTACACAGCAAACGGCATTTGATCAGGTGGAAAAGCTACTATTTGCTCAGGGCTAATATGAGGCACTTCCTGGTTCAAAATGGCCCGACTCACGATTATTTAGTTCTAGTGTTTGTACTATTGTTATCTGCCTGCGTCCTGGTCCACGCTAATTAAATGTCAGTTGTCAGATAAAAAATGTGACGCAAAAAGTAAGAGTAGTCTCAAATAAAAGAGGTAAGGCTAGCTCCAAATCAGTTTTAAATAACTTCTTAAAACCCACTTTTATCGAACGACTAGTTTTAAATTTCACATTTTGTATTTCACTGTTCCACTTTGTTTTTGTTTGGGCTTTTTTGTTGCCTGTCTGCTTTATTCTGCTGTATTTCTTTTTTTATATCTGACTGTTTTAGTGACTGTTTTTATGCTGACTCTGCAGTGCTTTGTAAACACTGTTTTGAATGTATTGGATATTTCAATATTTTTTTGTAAATATTGCGTGTTTATTGTCTGTATTTCTGTTGTCTTTTTTGTGTTATATGGACTCTATGTGTCTGAATGAAAGATTAAACAAAAATATACATGTTTTTTAAGGTAGTATTGTGAATGCATCATGGCCAGGATGCCCTCGGAAATGACATCTTGGAATCTCAATGGGATTTTCCTGGTTTAATAAACAATTTTGTGGCGTGTGAACGTCTTTTCCCGCTTCTCCAATCGGTAAATCACTGCGGCACGTTCTTGTCGACGACTTTTCTTTAATAGTCGTGGACCAGAACGTGTTTAGTTTCAGGTTCATCTTGTCTTTTTAGTAGATTACGCCGCTTAATCTACCAAATCAAGACCGAGACCTTCCTGCACTAAATAAAGGTTGAACAAAAAAAGTGATTTTCTAGTGTAGAGCTGCAGTACTGTCTCCAAATCCTGTCTTGGCGTAGACTTTTCTTCTTAACTTTTATTTTCAGTGAGGTACATTTGCATACAGATTACTACTCTTCGCCGCAAGCCACTACTTTGCACTCTAATTTTAGCTGTGCAGTGTAACAGGAGCCTAAGCACTGGCTCTCAAGCAGATTATCGATACAGGTAGCCCACATGCTGCCCACTGCTTTGGCCTGCTGCAGTGGAAAGTCCATCTTATTATTGTCAACAACAGTATGAGCTCACTGCTGCAGCCGCACAAGTAACACAGAAATAGTCTTAATGTTAGACTCCCTGAATTCTAAAACTGCTAAGAAAACACATATTCATATAAAGTACATATCTGCACTTTTATTGTATTTTATATCTTGTGTTTCTATGTTTTTATATACGCTCACTGGTTCTCTGTCTGCAAATGAAGTTAGGAATGAATATAGTTTACATATATATTTGAATTTACATATGTGCAATGCATTGTTATAATGTATGGCTTGATCTATGCCTTTATCTGTATTTAATATGATGGCAATGAACTAATGTATTGTTTTTATTATTATTTATTATTTCTATATATTTTTTTTTAAATATGTTTGTCTTTGCTGGGAACCACGGGAATATTAGCAACCACATTGGAGGAAGCTAATGGGGATCCACAATAAACCATAAACTAATAGACCTCCAATGGACTAATAGAAAAGCAGTCATTTTGACGGCTGCCATTCAGTTCAGTTCACAGTTTATTTTGGCATTTAAAAGACATAATGATTAGTATGAAAGAAAAGTTGTAGACAAGAAAATAGCCCAAAAAGAATTCCAAAAAACGAATTGATGCAAGATCGCTGAACCAGACCAGGACCAGTTTAGGATAGAGATCATTTCAGAAACATGATCATATTGAAATAAACTACATATAAAAACTAAAAAAACACAAAGTTATGAAGATCAAACATGTATATAAAGGGAAAAAGGATTTTTTTTTAAAATGCTCTAGGAGTTTAAAGCAATTGCTGATCGAGCGATTAATTGATCACCACTACCATAAATTGTGGGAAAAATACAAAACAGACAATTTTTGATTCAAAAAATTACCAATGCAATAAATTACAAAATATTAAAAGGACCTGCTGCAAACACATCCTTGCCATTGTAAATCACAATATTCGACTTTAAAAATCCCCAAAATTAATTTATGAGCAATACTTTTGTTTAAAGGACAGAAAAAGTGTTGTGTGTGTGATGTCATGTAGTGCACTTACATAATAGGACTGAGACGGGAGCTTTTAGACAGAAGTTGTTGATTTTCTGATCTGCGTTGGAAATTTCAACAGCAGAGTGCTCCTCAGAGTCCCAGCAGGAGGCCATGGGGAGACTTATACATGAACAGAGCTGCTTTAAAGCTGGGATCTAATCTTAAATGTTCAATAATGCTGTCATTATAATTACTTTAATTGCCTAAAACCAGGAAGTACGACCATATTAGTCCGGTCCTCAGGTTTCTGCACTGGCTTCCTGTGGCTCAGAGAATAGACTTTAAAACAGCTCTGCTTGCGTACAAGTCTCTCCATGGCCTCGCACCAAAATATATTAGTGACATGTTAGTCCCATATGAACCAGCCCGGACTCTGAGGAGCACAGGGACTGGACTCCTGTTAGTGCCCAGAGTCAGAACTAAACATGGGGAGGCTGCTTTTCAGATTCATGCTGCTAAAATCTGGAACAGTCTTCCTGAAGATGTGAGACAGGCCTCCTCTCTGACAATGTTTAAAACCAGGTTAAAAACAGTACTGTTTAGCTGTGCATACAACTGAGAGATTTTATATTTTTATCTTTCTTTTTAATGTTCTGTGATTATTTATGATTTTAATGCTATCTTGTTCAGCACTTTGAGTTGCCTTGTGTATGAATTGTGCTATACAAATAAACTTGCCTTGCCTTTCTTTACTTTACGACTTGATAACGCATCTCCCAAATCAAATTCTGTGCATATTTACCCCCAGGCGACAGAAACATAACTCTGCCTTGTCAAAAACAGCAATAATCTCCACTGAAGCCGTAAATATGAAAACATGCACTTAATCTTTTACAAAGGTTATTTGCATGGAATGATAAAGTTTTGTGTCTCCATTTCCCCCCCGAACACGTTGACAGTGTCATTTACATTGCCGCCAACCAGCCTGCAGGCGAACAGCTCTATAATGATGTTTACATTGTAGCGTGGCGATGATATATTCAATCCACACTCACTCACTGACAAGATGGCGTCTCGGCCTCATGATACGGCCGCTGCAAAAATGAATCATGCAATAATGGCTGTGATTAATTACATGCATTATCGTTAACAGCGTAAACGCCTGGCAAAACAACCTGATGGATTTAGGAGCCCGGGGCTGGAGTGGTTCCCAAAAGTTGGGGCGGGGACGAATAGGTCGGTAAACAGAAACAGAGCAGTAACTGGAGAGAGGGTAAATATTCTTTCACAAAGTATTTGGTTATCCGCATATAGTGTCGTAATTATTGATGGCTGTTTGAAGTACATTATAGGCTCGTAATGTATTTTCACGCTGCAAAAATAGTCCAAAATTGCTCAAATTTGGCAAAATGAATCTTAATTTGAGCACATTCTGACTGCCTCAAAACAACATTTTCCAATGGGACAAAGCAACATTATCTTGTTTTTAAAAGATGTAAGAAATGTCTCCAATGAGAAACAAAGCAAGAGTATTTGTATAGCACAGTTTATACACAAGGCAACTCAAAGTACTAAACGAAACGATCATACAAGGCATTTGAACCGAGAAGAAGCCTGTCTCACATTTTAGCTGCATAAATCTGAAACGCTCTCTCCCCATGTTTAGTCCTGACTCTGGGCACCAGCAGGAGGTCAGTCCCTGTGATTCTCAGAGTCCGAGTTGGTTCATACGGCATTAACACGTCACAGATGTACTTTGGTGCGAGGCCGTGGAGATACTTGTACAGAAATTAGATTTGAAGTCTATTCTCTGAGCCACATGAAGCCAGTGCAGAGACCTGAGACCTGGACTAGTGTGATCGTACTTCCTGGTTCTAGTCCGGATATACTTGGTTGGATAAAAGCTTAGCAGGAGAAATAACACTTCATGGTGTCTATCTGCAATGTCTTGACAGATGTATCGAAGTGACAAACACAAGATGGCGAATCACAGGGTCATGTGGAGCTGAGAGAGAGTGAAACTAAAAATCATTTATAGTGTAAGTGCCAAGCGACGCAGCCCGGGATACAAGCCTACATGGAGGACAATGACTCTTCAAATCAGTGGTGGGTGAAACGAGCTGGAGCCGCTGCTTGGAGACCATGTGAAGGACCACAGAGGGCTTGGTTTGAGTGGTGCCATGGGAATAAGGGACCAGGTGACCAGGTGACTCCACAAACATAACACTGCACAGCCTGAGGCTTTCTAATGCCTTTATGGTTGCACTCAATTTAGAATCTCTTAAAGCCAGAGAACCTATCTTTCTATATACAGTAAATACATTCTTATAAATAATCCATGTTGTTTTGTGAGTCTTGTGAGTAAAACAATATCCGTCTTCAACTTACTAGACTTTTTGTTATGTTATGAGATGAGCTGAGGTGAGATATATTTGTTCAAAGTAAATAGTTTTTTTCTTGAGACAAATAAAACCTCACATGAACCCATATAAGTAGCTGACAAAAGCAGCTAACATATTACTGTTGTTAGGAACCTTTACAATAAAGTATTGAAAGTAGTATTAAAAGTATTTATCTATCTATTTATTATCTGCTTTACGAGTTGATGCCTATTTAACATTTGCCGCTTATCCGACCGAATTCCGCCGATACGCTCCCGATCGCCTTTCCATGCCCCAGACTTTTACACTACAGAGCCATCTCGGCATCAATAATTCACAACGCCACGGCCTCCGCAGTAATGTGAGATCGGAGATGATGTTGATGATGATGATGATGAAGCCCATATTACCTCACCGACTATACCCAGAACCACCGCCATTGTCTCCTGGACGCATTGTCAGGCCGAGAGAAGAATTACGCAGCAACGATCAATAAGTAATGATAATGATAATAAGGCCGGGTCATTGTGGCTGAGGACAAAGTAATCTAATGGAGCGCTGTTCGGTATGGGTAGTGAGAGGCGGTTATTGACGACAAGCAGTCAAGAGGCGCTTCAATTGGATCCGGGAGTCGTTATTTAGCTCGGCCCGGGAAGGTGAGTCGAGGTGAGAGAGGGTGATAAAAAAAAATAAAACATAAAGAAAAAAAAAACAGGGTGGGGGGAGGATGGTCTAAGTAAGTAAGTAATCTTTATTTATATACCGCCTTTCACAGACCAGAGTCTCAAAGCGGTTTACAATTGTTATTTTGGGCACTTGTCCTCTCACTCCACACAGAGATGGGAGCGGGGTCGCCGAACAGGAGGCGCATGCCAGACCTATTGCACATATTTTTAGTGGTAGGGGAAACCGGAGTACCCGGAGGAAACCTACGCAGACACGGGGAGAACATGCAAACTCCACTCAGAAAGGCCCTGGTCCGGCCGGGATTCGAACCCAGGACCTTCTTGCTGAGAGGCGAGAGTGCTTGTGGGGCATACAAGCACATTTTTCACACATCCAGGAATGCAAGCTTTAAATGTCCGTATGTGTGTTTCTATTGTGTATAATATTTGTGAGAGCCAAAACAGTTAAAATTCTGAAAAGTGTTTAATTTAAAGTTAAAATATAAAAAAGTATAAAATAGTCAGATTATGTGTTAAAAATTGTTAAAACCCTAAACAGTTAAACGGTTAAAATTCTTAAGTTAAAGAAAGATTCTAAAATGTTATAAGTTAGTAAATGTCATAATGATTAGAAACTGTAAAAGGCAACTGCAAAATCTCAAAGTTTAAAAACAGGTGGAGGAGCTTTAAAATCAGAGACACTCCCATTATTTAGACTGCTCTGATGTCATCAGTTGGCGTTTGAGCGCAGGTGTGGAAGAACACAGATTTTCTACCTGCAAACTGTGGAGGACTGTAATGTTCATTTATTATTATTATTTTGTTCAATAAACGGACTTAAACGGATTACGTCTCCCTGGTCCCAGTGTCAGGAGAACTTTTGCACCTGGCTCACTGTGGCTGTCTTTAAATGAGCCACCACAATATTCAAATGATGTAAATTCTGTAATTGATTCCTGTTTATATGAGATTAAGAGATGAATAGATCGTTTATTCGTCCCAGAGGGGGGAAATTTCAGTGTTGCATCATAAGTGACAGAACATGAGGAGCACACAAGAACCATGAACCATAGCTATATTTCAATACAATAAAATCTCTAAGCTTGAAATCAATCAAATCAATGAATTAATCAATCACATAATCGGGACGTCCCATTGACAGAGAGCAGCCAGGCCTTGCACACAGAGATTAGAGCGGAAACTTTAGTGTCTGTCTTATGGTTATAGAATGAGGAGAAAATTTGTCAAATGTTTTTAAAGGTACAGCAAAAAGACTCTGGGTTAGAATCCTGGTCAGAACAGTATCTTTCTGACTGGAGTTTGCATGTTCTCCCCGTGCTTGTGTAGGTTTTTTTTGGGTGATGGGTGCTCCAGTTTCCCCTATCACTAAAAACATGCACATTAGGTAAATCCTCCAGCTAGAAATGGGTTCCCAAGGGCTGTTACTATGGCGACCACTGCTCCTGATAGACGCCCTAGTGGCATCAGGATGGGTCAAATGCAGAGGATGCTTTTCCTTTGGTACAGTATAAGTTACTGTAAGCTATACTTTGTTGTGCTCCAAGGGAAACTAAAGGCACCCCTCTCAGTCTAATAAAGTCAGTACTTCAAACTTATACAATCAAAATTTTGTTGCCAGAATCTTCCAGTCTGTGCCACATGTTGCTCCTCAACACAGATTACTGATGGAGTCCACCTGCTGGAGTTAGGAATGACTTTAGTTATGGGTATTATTTTAAACAGTGTGGTGCGATTTTTCTTCTTTTTTTGTTAAATGATGAATAGAGACAACACCAGCTGAATTTCCCAAAACAAACAAACAAACTGGCAACCCAAAAGAGACTGCTCATGCTATAGTTGTTAGACATATGACATCACACTAAATAATGCAATACACTTTGATGAGAATGACTTTAAATTGTTAATAAAGGGTGACGAGTTTTATTGTTTGTATCAGTTTGAGCGGTTTTCAATGAGAAAGGTGCGACGAGGCCTCAGAAAGGTCGGGAGAACTGAACATATTTTTCATTTTTCTACCTACATCATCTGTCAATCATTGTTAGCTAAGGCTTTGAAGGGGCTGGAACATACTGTGTTGAGAACATTGCTCTTCAAAATGAAATGTTACTTCTCTGACATGTACACTGCAAAAAAAAAGAAGATAGTCAATGAGGTAAGAATGGCTTGAATGGAGTGGTTTTTAGCTAAACCCTTTCACTACACTTGAAGAAAGCAATGTCATTTTTTTACTTTTCTGGATTTTCTAAGATGTAGGACACAAATAATACAAATAATAAATGCTTTTTTAATGGTTATTTTTTTGTTTGAACCCCTAGTTTTGTGAGGTACAAGCATTCTTTAAGTAGATATAGTAACTAGTGCTGTCCAACGATTAAAATATTTAATCGCGATTAATCGCATGAATTTCATAGTTAACTCGCGATTAATCGCAAATTAGTCACACATTTGCGTGCTGTGTGCAATTGCTTTTTTTATTGAAAACAATGTGTAGTGTTATATTACACACTAACATTTGATGCAAAATCATCAATAAATGGATGACAAAATAAATAATTGGTAACAAAAAGCCCCTTCAATGTGTGTGTGTGGGTGTGTGTGTGTATGTGTGGGTATAGACCATAGACTGTATAGAAACATCCTGGTGTCATTATGATGATGATAAACAATCTGTAAATATTTTTATTTACAGATAAAAATGTGCCCTTCTGGGTTTCTTCTTTGGCCCCCTGTATCTCCAACTACATATTGTTTGTAATCTCTGTCTACAATGTATCTGAACTAGTCCTTTTCTTTGTTTCTATTTTTTTTTCTGTATATGTGTTTGTCTGCAATAAATAATTTTTTTTTTTTTTTTTTTTAATCGCGCGATAAAAAAAATGACGGCGTTAATATTGATTTGCGTTAACGCGTTAATAACGCGCTATTTTGGACAGCCCTAATAGTAACACAAAATGAACCATAATCGGGTTGATTTGAGTACATTCTGACAAGATTTTTCAAAGGGACAAAGCCATTTGGTATATATATATTTCAAGAAGTGTTCATTTTGCTTCGTCCCATTGGCAAATCTTGTTTTAAGGCAGTCAAAATGTGCTCAAATGAAGGTACATTTTGGCAAATTCAAGCAATTCAACCTGGAGAGACTACAAGAGACGAGATGCGTTTAAGAGTTGTTTATTTTATGGATTGAGTTTGTTTATTGGTTTGGAGCTCAGGCCCTGGCTGGGGCCGTGCTCTGAAAGGATCTGCGCCTGGGTGCAGATCATGAACCCCCGGGGCCTAGACACTGGTGGTGGCAACAAGGCAAGGTGAATGTGAGAGTGAAGAAATCCTGAGGCGGAGGTGGGGAGGAGGTGGTCGCAGCTTGAAGTCCGTTTGGTGAGCTGTGCTCTGCTTTGCTCTTAAACGCTGGCTTGATTGACACGGCTGCGGGGAGTTGATTAAGACAGGCTGAGTAAGGCGTGGTCAAGCCTGGTGTGATAACGTAGGTAGTCTACCATCCTGAACCTCCGCTTAAGCTGCATTTTTTGACTTTTTTTTCATCCCTTTTAGCAGCGTGCACTATTGGATTCACGACACGTCACTCAACTATTTCAACGTACAGAAGTTTGAACAAAATGTCCGACTCGTTCCTTGATACTTCATAACGGCTCGTAAAACATTTCACCTTCACTTGTCAAAGGTTAGTGTCACCGCGGGCAACAGCGGCTGATTAACGCCTTGTCTCCGAGCCTGCGGGAACAAAAGAAAAACTCGACGAAAACCAAAGCTAATATTTTTTTGCGGTGAAAAGGACAGTCGGTGCTTTATCCTCCGTCCAGATCCATGCCCGTTAAACATCCTCTCACCCACGGCACAACTCCTGACTGCGGATCCAATCTTTCTGAGAATTAACAAGAACATTTTAAAACATTTTTTGGATGACTTTTTTTTTTTGCCTCTCAGATGTTGAAGTTTGTTATGAATGGAGCCAGACAAATGCATTCCAGTGTCTTCAGGCACCGTTCTGTGTTCAGTCAATCAGAGACTCCCACACACAGCTGAAGATATAATTATGCAACTGTGCAAAAAAAAAATTAAAATGAGAAAAGGCTGGCTCTTCTTCTGCAGACAACGGTTGACTTTGGACAGTTGTATAAGTCCATGAACGAGTAAAGAACGTTCACAAAGCTGCTTTTATTTTAGCCGCTCATCTTTAATTCAAACGTGAGGCAAGTCAAATGTCAGAAGAGGGAGTTTTGGATTTTATAACTAATATACTGTTCATGTTTAGCATTAATGTCTTGCTTGGGTAGATCATAGAAATGCAGAATAATGAACTATATATTGTTGCATAAAAGAACACAAAAAACATAATGAATAACTACAATCACCATTTATTATCAGTCATTTAATGTACGATTACATTGTTGTTTGATATGTTTTTATACTAAACACAGACATGGGGATTTTATTGACAGACAGAAACTAAAATGTCAAGTGTTTAACAGATGACAGTACACAAAATAGAGAATATAGCTTCTCCAAGGCGTTTTTTCAGAAAAGTTATGAGACATGGCGAAAGGGACTGAGACTCAGACCTGGACCCGCGGCTCAGACCAGAACCCAGACCTGGTTTTGTCGCCACTTCCACATCGGGGGCCCCAGGATGATGTCTGTCGACGAGACACGCCCCTTCTGCTTATTTTTACTATTGTGTGATGGTGTGTTATCAGTCTGAGCAGGGACAGGGGTCTTGACAGAGCGCCTGCTGACCTCCATAGTGTCCGTCTTTTTCGGGCAATAATATCCAATCATCAGTAGTAAGTAATTTAATTAATTTAATTTATATCACACATACTGTATCTCAAATTGACGACTGAAGTGACATCGAAGCCTTGCGACCATCACCAACCATCATTACAAGGAAACATGGGAAACCGGAGCACCAGGAGGAAACCGGCACAAGGGGGAGAACATGCAAACCGCTGCGCAACCCTGCCTTTTTTTACTTTATTATTGACTCTACGATCAATAACGTATTTGACAATCCACCACAACAACAAAAATATTCCTTGATATGGCTACATGAACGATATTAATACATTTGCTGTATGTCTTGTGGTTTTGTGATAGAAGATTTTTTTATTCATTTATCATCAAAGTCATCTTCCTAATTGCAGTGCACCACAATGGTTTCTATCAATGGCTGCGTGTCTCTATAGCAACCACAGAACCTCGAACTCAAATCTAACACTTCCCTTTTTCACCATTTGGACAAACAGCCCACAGCTTTATGTAACAGAGGACGCAGTATTTGAGGCGAAAACAAAAAAAGCAGTCTGTTATATGATTTCTCAGAGACTCATGTGAAGACGGCCTTAATTCAATTCAATGTTTTCTATTTTTGTGTAGCCCTAAATCACGTAACAGTAGTTATATAAGAGGACTTTACAAAACTGTTGATTCGCCAACACAGATCGGAGAATCAAACCGTTCAAACACAAGAAATGCACTGAAAAAACACATAGAGCCATTGGTCCATAAGGGGCAGATGACCGATTTCTATAAATGTTAATAAAGTCCATAGATGTTGATGAATTTCGTGTGTCCTGGATCCTCACCAGTGTCTCCGCGTTGTTTCACAGAATTTTGTACAAAAAATCTACTTTTTAATGAGGCGTATAGAGTGTGAAGGAAGAACAACTACTAAGCCAGATCTAAGGAATTGGGCTGCCTCATTTAAACATGCGCATTTACAAACCTCCAACAGGAGAAGAAAGCAGGACTCATACCAAAACTAAAAACATGGACTTTATTTACAGTAACCTTAAAGCCAAACCGCCCCCTGGGAATAACACTAGAACTTCAAATTCCAGTCAATTTGACGGTTTTCAGTTTTGGAAGTGTAATTACTCAGCTCATGTTCCTTTGTGGTCTAGATGACTTTTAATGAAACTGGTGGAAAAAACTAAACATTTCTCAGAATTCCATTGTTTTGAATTGGAGCAGTCAAAATAACGGCTCTGGGAGTTCTAGTAGTTTCAGCGAGAATTCTGTGAGTTTTAGTGTTAAGGGCACATTCAACAGATAAGTGCCAGCAGTAACATATTTGAAAGGCTTGCAATTTGCCCTTTACGGCAAAAAATAATCAAAAGTAACTTTTAAAAAATTGCTCAAATTTGGAAAAATATGATCTAAATTTCTGCACGTTCTCACACATGATTTGCCAACGGGACAAGACAAATTATCATGTTTTCAAAGGTTACGAGAAATGTCTCCCTTGGAATGAGAAAAAAAAAAGCAACAGTTCTTGAAAAAAGACTAAATGGCTTGGTCCCGTTGGAAAAACTGGTTTTAAGACAGTTAAAATGTGCTCAAATTAAAAATTAAAAATAAAAACATTTGATTTAAGCATTTATTACCTCATATTGTATAATTATTTACCTCATGTTGTTGCCTCAAGTCATGTTTTTTTCCACGAATACAGTTTTGCCCCTTCTTGGTCAAATCCTTTCAGAATGACCGGCAATAACAACACGGATTGTAGCTCGAGGAATACCAGTTGACAACATTTCCAAACGGATATATTTGTGTTTGCAACTGAACTCTGGGAACACACAAATGTTTCTTAAATCTGTTTCAAATGTAAATTGACTTTAAATCCACAAATACAACAGTTTAGCCCCAAGTGACACAAGATTGGTCCAACTAAAATGACAAACATGAATGCGCCCTGGGGCTACATTGCGACCGTAACAACATTATAGTGCGTAGTAAGTAAATAAATTGTCACATCCTGTGCCTCTGCTGCCTGCTCTACTCCCCCTCCCTTCCCTCTGTGTGAGGGCAGGGGTGGGGCCTGCACTGCACACCTGGAGGCAATCACATCTCTTCAAGTACCCAGCTCTACAGCCTGTTGGTGCCAGATTGTTTCGTCTCATCTACTGTTCCTGTGTTCCTGTTTTTGACCTCCTTGCCTCCAGACCCTCCAGCACTCCCCCTCCTTAAATAAATTGTATTTTTATTTTTCACGCTTGAGTCGCCTTTTTGGGTCCCATATTGTGCCGTAACATAAATAGGTAACTTAACAACAATGGTGGAGACCTGAACATATTAATGCGTATAAATTGTATATTTTTTGTTTATTTGAGAAAGGAGCAGATACAGAAAACACTGATGCATGTGTTATGTGCTTGTAGCCAAAGCTAATTCTCAGCACTTACGGACAAGGGCAGGAGGAAACAGCGCCTGGAAAGTTTATTTTAACATTTCTCCACTTTGATAATTTGCTAAGTAATGTAATATGATTGACAGAAACTTTTTTGTAGGAAAAATGAATAACATTTATAGCAGTTACAGTCAAGAATACAGTATGTCTCTATACCTGCTTCTATACACAAGTTTGCATGTGTTTTAAGAAACCAAACCTTCTTATTTTTGTATAGATGTCAAGTCTCTGCAAAAAGAATCTACCCATGGGTACAAATAAAGTCACCTTGAACCTTATGTCCTTATTAGGGCTGGGACTCGATTAAAAAAATTCGAATTAATTAGAGGCTTTGTGATTAATTAATCGCAATTAATCGCATATACATTTTTGTCTTGTAAGAAGTCATATTTTTTCAAATGGATTTTTAGTTTACCATTGAATAATGACTGAATACATAAGCTTAAGCAACACATGTTTATTGAGGATGATAAGGGGATCAGACGGACTTCTTTCCATCAAATAACGTTTCTGTCATTGCCTCCACACACTCTGTCCACAACATACGCTTTTTAAGCCCAAAATCCACTGAGCACTAAAGCTTATAATACGTTTTTGATGTGTGCATTCGAACTAAAACATCAGCAATAGGAGCTCACACCCCTGTGTCGCTGCTCCTCCTTCGTCTCCTCCTCCTCCTCCTCACACACACAGTCCATAGCTCCATACACCTCGCTCTTTCCCGTCTCTAACTTGTTATAATGTACTTTTGAACAAGAAAAGTCACGGAGCTCAGTTGGCGCTCCAGTATAATCGGTCCGTCTGAAACTCATCCTCCAGTGAGGAACGTTCCGCGGTGGAAAAAACAAATGCAATTAAAATGCGTTTTTTTTTAACGCACTAATTTTTGTGTCGTTAATTCATTGTAATTAACGCGTTAAAGTCCCGGCCCTAGTCCTTATAATATATGAGAAATCAGCTTAGCAATATGGGCTGCACAATGCTGCCGAATCATCAGTACTTAGTGGTTGTACCTGTGGTCAGCGGTGAGAAAAATCAATCGTACAAACCGGGTTCTTGTTAAAAGCCGCAGAGAATGTAGTTATGTGATAAAATCCATTTTTACTATTTCCTCGCTCTCATACGATACAGTTCAGTCCAATCACTAGTTTTAACATTTTGGCATCTGTCACAGCTTTAGATCAGTTTTTTCAGATAGAAGAGAGAGAAAGAGAAGACCAACCTTACTCAGTCTCAATCATACAAACAGGAGGGTCTAAGGACAGTGGAGATGATCAAATTCAAGGACATTTATGGACTTTTATTCACATTTATGGACATTGGTCACTCACCGCTTATGAACCAATTTCTCTATGTGTTTCTTATCGTTGCATTTTCTTTGTTTGAACTGTTCTCTGATCTGTGCTGGTGAAACGACAGCTTTGTAAAGTCCTATCTTGTGATTTAGCTAAACAAAACTGCATTGAATTGAATTACAAGTTGGCAAAAATGTATAATGTTTTACGATTGAAAACAGGAGGGTTTGACTTAAAGGTACAGTATGTTGGAAAATTTCACAACATTTTAGAAAAGAATCGCCCTCTCCAATTTTTTCTGGAAAAAATGCAGGTTTTTATACTCGAATCAAGTCATTTGGGGCTAGCATTAATTTCTTTTATTCAGAAATCTTGTCATGTCATAATCTCTTGCTCTACTGGCAGATCCTTTTTTTTCTCATTTTAAGCAATATTGTACTTTTTCTGATTTTTTTTTTTTTTTTCTAGGGATTTTTTTTTCAGTGTAAACTCCTCTTTGAGCCAGAGCGACATTAAAACAAGAACAGAGCGAGGTCCGGTGCCTCATCTGCCACGGCCATCTGGCTCCTACCACAACACTAACAGACCATAATGAACAATTACAGAGTTAAACCAGAACAGGCCCATGTTACAATAAACTTGGCAGTGTGTCTCCTTTGGCCGCCAGTGTCCCGGGGAAGCCTCCTCATTACTCAGTGTTTACAAGCTCCATCAAATCCACACTGCGGGAAAACGGCCCACGTCCAACTCTGCATCTGCCAGTCGCACATGTTAGTTACACACACGTGCAGTTTACAAGGTATGAGCAAAATGTCCCATCTCTGCTTCTTTTGTTATGCTAATGTCAGACGTTTTATACTTACTTATCTCTTTTCCTCGCTCCTCTCTTCTCTCCCCTCTCTTCTCTCGCCTCCATTCTTTCTTCTCTCTCCTTTCTCCTCTCTGTTCTGTCCTCTCTCTTCTCCCCTCTCCTCTCTGCTCTTCTCTCCTCTTATCTCTCCTCTCTTCCGTTCTCCCCTCTCTCATCTTCTCTCTTCTCTTTCCACCCCTCTCTGCTCTCTTATCTCTCCTCTCCCCTCTTCTTCTCTCCTCTCCTCTTTTCTCTCTCTCTCCTCTCCTCTCCTCTCCCCTCTCTCCTGTCCTCTCTCCTCTCCCTTCTCTCCTCTTATCTCTCCTCTCTTCTCTTGTCTCCCCTCTCTCCCCTCCTCTCTCCACTCCTCTCTCTCCTTTCCTCTCTCCTGTCCCCTCTCCGCTCTCCCCTCTCCTCTCTCTCTCTAGAGTTCGGTCTCTACAGTATAAATGGGGATCAGGAGGAGCGCTGGGGGTTCAGAGAGGTGTGCTCTGTGAGGGAGGTGTGCTCTGTGAGGGAGGTGTGCTCTGTGAGGGAGGTGTGCTCTGTGAGGGAGGTGTGCTCTGTGAGGGAGGTGTGCTCTGTGAGGGGGGTGTGCTCTGTGAGGGAGGTGTGCTCTGTGAGGGAGGTGTGCTCTGTGAGGGAGGTGTGCTCTGTGAGGGAGGTGTGCTCTGTGAGGGAGGTGTGCTCTGTGAGGGGGGTGTCCTCTGTGAGGGAGGTGTCCTCTGTGAGAGACAGGGAGCTGTTTTTTCTGCCTTTTTATTGTTGTAAACCTACTGTATGAATTGAAGTGTGTGTGATGTGTTGCATTGTTTATTTATTGCCAGTATTTGCAATTTTATGTCCGGATTTTTAAACTGTGTCTTTGTTCTATACCAGGGGTCACCAACCTTTTTGAAACCAAGAGCTACTTCTCCGGTACTGATTAATGCGAAGGGCTACCAGTTTGTTACACAATTACATAAATTGCCAGAAAAAGCCAATTTGCTCAATTTACTTTTAACTCTGTTCATATTAATAATTAATGATATTTATCTTTGTGGAAACACTGATCATCTTAACGATTTCTCACAATAAATATATATAGAAACAGATAAATATCAATATGCAACATTTTTCAAATTGAACATTTTCAAACGATCACTTCTTGTGAAATCACAATATCCCATTTTAACCAACTAGCCACTAACATTTTTTTAACAAATCATGAATAATGTTTATTTGTTTATACAAATAATAACTCATGTAAAATACAACAGTCAACTCTCGTCACACGTGATGGTGATCTCACAGGAGTTTAGAAACCAAAGCAGTCCCATTTACGCTGCTACTTTCTCCTCTTCAGAACAAAAACAACAGTGAAGCTGTTTGAGATCATTACATGTGTTTCTACTGTAGGTTTATGTGACAGTTCTAAACTCATCGTTTCAACTCATTTAACTGTGATGCTGTGAATAAAGACACAGTTCTTGTTGGAAACATAGTTATTATTAAAGTGTATTCAGCACAAACAGATAATCAATAAGTGGTAAATATCTGAGAAAAACACGAACTATAAGTGCAGTAGGAATGCAACAGACGCGATAAGCTACAACGCAAACAAGACAGGAACAGTGCAAAAGAAACAACTGCACAGTTTATAAGTCATATCAGGCTCTGCCATGAGACCAAACTACTTTTCCTTCGGTTCCTTCGAAGCACAAAGCGGTCTGCTCCGAAGTGCCTCGTCCGGGCTCCCTGCAGCCGCTCCATGCTTCCGTCCAAAACACACACACGAACCAATCACAGCGGAGCTCCTCTCACACACGGACCAATCACAGCGGAGCTTGTCTGCGGCGTTGGCCGCGTAGTATTCGAGGGTGCGTGGCAGGCTACGTAAGGGCCTTGATGTGATCCACGCGTTGCGCAAGTGACGTCACGTCACCTCCGTAAGCTCCGCGCAGCGCACTAGGCTTGAGTGCTACTATTTGAGCTATTTTTAGAACAGGCCAGCGGGCGACTCATCTGGTCCTTACGGGCGACCTGGTGCCCGCGGGCACCGCGTTGGTGACCCCTGTTCTATACATTACTATGTGTGATATGTGATGTTATTTGACCTCTTTTAATGGACAAATAAAGGTCTGTTAAAAATCAAATCCTTTCCTCTCTCCTCTCTCCCCTCCTCTCTATCCTGTCCCCTCTCCTCTCTCCTCTCCTCTCTCTCCTTTCCTCTCTCCTGTCCCCTCTCCTCTCCTCTATCTCCTCTCTCTCCTTTCCTCTCTCCTGTCCCCTCTCCTCTCTCCTCTCCTCTATCTCCTTTCCTCTCTCCTGTCCCCTCTTCTCTCCTCTCTCCTCTCTCCCCTCCTCTCTCTCCTTTCCTCTCCTGTCTTCTCTCTCCTCTCTCTCTGCTTCTTTGTTATGCTAAAGTTTGAGATTTTACACTTGCTTCCTTATTATGCTAACGTTAGAGAGTGAGGAGTTTGATTATGGAATTGGTAGAGAAACAAATTAAAAGATCGTTCGAGCGATCGAACGTATTTTGTTATTGGCAGTGAATTTGAAAGAATTTGCTCAAGGAGGGTTGGAACTTTATGTGTTTGGCAGTAAAATAGATCTGCCTTTTCAAAACACTACATGGTGAAGGGGAAACTGTAAAGCTTTCCAAAAATGTTCCAATGGCACTTTGCAAATTGGACTATTTAAGCCAGGGGTGTTTAAACTTTTTTAGTAAGAGAGCCACTTTGGTTCACCAGGGTCTGACAACATGGGTAAACTGGATTAAGGCTGTTCTGAGCTTTATGATTAGGCGTAAAATGTCTATATTGGTTCATGTTTGACAGAGCTGAAGCTGGCTGAATGACAAAGGCTTACTCACTATAAGGACCATACAAAAAAAAAGAAATAAAAACTAAAATTTAAGGGGGTCAACGGATTTCAGAGAAAAGACCACTTTTGGGTTAGCAAGGCAGAGGGCCATATCTAATGAAACAGAGGGCCGCAATTGGCCCCCGGACCTTAGTTTGGACATGCCTGATTTAAGCGTTGGACATTTCGGACATTTATCATAAACAAGGAAATGCCAACAATTACAACATCACCAATAGTTTTTCAATACATTTCTAGTATGTCCATTGTAATGTGTGTGTGCCTCCTGCGTGTGGAAGCCTGATCCTGTCAGATCTGTCAGACGCTAAGCAGGTCAGGGTCTGATAAGCACTGTAATGAGAGACCTCCAGTAACACCAGGTGCCACTGTCAGGCAGCTGCAAAAGTGTCAAGCTGCTGTTGTTTCCTTAAGCAAGACACTGGACTCACATGAGTGCAACACGCAGCACAGAGGGAAAATGTCTTATAGTTGCCAAGTAAGTATAGACTTAAAAACTTTTTTAAAACAGTAGACAGAGCTGGAGTGCTTCTTGGATGTGAAAAAGTTACGAACATCTTAAAAAGCCTTTATTGAACAAGGCAAAAATACGGCATATTGTTTACATCCTTTGACATGTTAAAGACTTCTGAAGATTGTTCTAACTTTTGAATGCCTTCAGTCTCAGTCTAAAACACATATTTAGTTCTGTAGGCTGATAAACATTTCTTTACAAAGCAAGAGGCATTCAAGGGGCTTTATACAATAGCATAAACAACTTATAGAACAGACAACGTACATACATAATATACTAAAACAAGCTAAATAACAATGCTTTAATAGAAGACTTTTGTCATTCATTCACCTTTAAAAGTCACAACTAGAACGTTCCCTTGGAGAGTGCACACGCCCTCAAGGCCACAGACAGTCTCAAAATGTGAAACGATCCATCACGACCCATCTTGTGTGTACTTCGTGTTTTACTATTTTTACTTTTAAACCTTGTTTGCACCGTGAACCAAAGCAAATATCTAGTTTGTGACTTGCTGTTTCTTACAATGACAATACAAACCATTTTTATTCTGATCCAGCCACTAACTTCAGCTCAATCTGTCCAGTTGCTATTGCGAACAAAGAGACACATACACACTGAGGTGATCACATTACCCCTTGGCTATAGGTATCCATGTGGTGCCAGCATCTGTTTGTTTATGGCAACACAGAGAGAAACCTCCTGGCAGTAAGAGTGCACAGGGCTTGACCTTGATTTCACACAAGCAGCCACTCTCCTCCTGTCTTAGCATGTCCCTCTCTGACTAATTGGATTAATGTTGAGGCTTTAATTAGAACGATCAGGTGGTCCAAACAGAAGGCAGGAACACGGATTAAACGATAGGCACAATGCTATTACTCCGCTATAGTCCATTTCATGATATTATAGTCTGTTTGCAAATGAGGTCTCCCTTTTACTTAAAAAATATTTAAAAAAATAATAATAATATATGTCGTACAGATCCTCCCTGTACCTATTTAGTTGTGTTATGTTTTTCATTCCCTGGTTGCCCATGTGTGTGGGTACAGTGCTCTATAGCAAAGGATGTAATATGAATAAATAAATATTCTTTGTTTCGTAGTCGTTATAGAGAGGAGTACAGGCTGCATGACCACAGAAAATACAGAGTTTGCCATATATAAACTCAGATACAAGAAAAACTTCAGCAATATATGTAAAATCTATGTAAATATATGAAATCTCCCCACTGTGGGACTAATAAAGGCATTCATTCATTCATTTATATAGCAAAAAATACATAGTGAATTCAATTTGTGAACTGCAAGCCATTCTTTACCACAACACACAAAGCACAATGCCATGTTATTTTCCATTACTGTAAAGCAGAGGGTAAATCCAACAGAAAATCCTTATATTGATTTGGTTGTACACAGCTGGAGTGTGCTCTGGGCTTATTAAGTGGAGGGGGAAGCCACACAGCTCATTCAGTGTACTAGGGAAACCCCATACAATAGCATGTAGTCACTTATAGTCACGGGAAAAATGTTCAATATTTATAGTGTAAAAACGCTAAACCATCCAGGAAATAGCGTCTGGATTGCGCGCATGGACGTGGTGACATCACACTTATTACAGCAGCGAGAAAGCCAAGCCAGACGCCGTATTGTGTTGTATTGTATTGTAATGACGAAATTGACGTAACTGTGAGCAAATAATACGCTCTAGTAGACATAATGGAAAAAATAGTAGATTTGTATTAGATGTTTTGCCAAAAAATAAGCAGATGTTTTTGATATTTTTGCATAGATGGTTTATTCTAAGCATACACCTGCGCGCACGGGCCAAACCATCCACATATATAAATATGTCTTACCATAAAAGGAATTCCGTGTTATTTGTCCTCCCATCGCTTATTCCTTCAGTGTGTCCGCTTGCTGAGGTGGTTTTATTGGAGTGATGTACAGCCTTGCAGCCGCTGTGGCATGGTTGCACGCTCGCATCCGCCGCTGTAGTCTCTCTTTCGCTCCTCTCCACCGCGAATGGATGCACACGCACGCACACACGCACGCACACACGCACGCACACACGCACACACGACACAACACACTGGCAGACCCACGCCTCCTTGTGTGAGCAGGGCTGTTGGATTGTGAGCTACTCCCCCCACCATTCACAGGGCTCAGTCCCCGCCTCGGCTTCTATTCGCTTGCGTTTGGATTTGCATAAGAGGAGGAGACACACACACGCTCATAGCCCTGTGGAGGAGGAGGAGGAGGAGGAGGAGGAGCCTGGGCGATGAGAGAGGCGACTGTAGAGCCATGGCCGTGCGTAATCTGGCATTACGCACGGCCATGGCGGCTCCACGGTCTATGATAATAATGCAGGCGTGAACAGGGGGACCAAGTCTTGAGTGTTGGACATTTGTGGTGAATTATAATCACTCCGTACACATTGCCTATAAACTACTACTATAGCCACAGCTGCCCTGGGGCACACTGACAAAAGCGAGGAGACCAGTATGTGCCATCAGACCCTCCGACCACCACCAGCCATTCACACACAACATCAGTGTTATTCTAGGCAATGTGGGTGAAGTGTCTTGCCTAAGGACACAATGGCACTTTACAGCCGCAGCCGCCGCCCCACTGTGGCACCTGGTGTTTGCAGCCTGGAGCACAGGGACAGGCTGTTTGCAGCCTGTCCCTGTGCTCCTCAGAGTCTGAGTTCAAAATGATAACAATAATAATACAATATTTTATTAAAAAGCACCTTTCAAAACACACAAGGACACTGTACAAGACATAATAAAAACATTTGAAAAATCATAGGGCACTAACATGTCACGGATGTAGTTTGATTGCGAGGCCATAAATATGTCACGTTGAATTATCATAAATTTACAAAATAGGAAAGGAGAGGGCTCTATACTACTGCTGCCTCTACAGAAATATATTGTTTAGTGGTCCATACATGGTGATGTTTAGTTATTACTTTAAAGGCGCTATACCCGTTTCTGCAAGGTTTGAATGTTTAGCACCGCCCCCAACTTGCTCAATGGCTTCTCATTTCCCCTACGCTCTCATAACACAGAGCCATCTAGCTCAATTTGCGATCTGACATGTATGCTAACATTAGCATTATCACAACTTCTTGTAAGCTGTACAACAATCACTGATGAAATGGTACTAAAGCAACGCACTGCTAACACAATAGACAAGTAAAAGAATACCGCTAGTTTCGCATCTGAATGTATTCATTTAAACATTAGATTATATTCGAAAATTGAATTATAATTTATTATACAGCTCCTCACAGCAGCAGTAGAACACTCCATTGACTTGAATGTAATTCTACCAATAATTTTTTCTTGAAAACAGAACTCTCAAACCAATAATGACCGCTGCCCTTTGGCAATCTCTGTTTGTAATTCAGGTGTGTAAAATACTAACATTACTCTGCAAGTACAACAAGCCTTGAGCGCCTGTCACTACACTGTCAGCTTCTCTGCACACAGTTGTCTGTGCAGAGAAGCTAGCGGAGCTAGCCGAGTTAGCCACGCTCAATAAACAAATACATATCAATCAATCAACACCATTAAATGTTGATCGGACAGTACAGTAAACATATACATCCTTAACACACATGCACGGACGTTTTCAGAATTTGGTGTTAAGGTTTTCATGACAAAATTACTATTTTAATGTGACAAAAAGCGATCGTGAAAAACCCGGAAGTAACCATTAACATGAAACGAACATTTTAGGACACATTTGAGGAGGATCTGATGGATTTAGGTTCGGTATATAAATGGGTAACTCACCGCTGATGTTCAGAATTCTTTGTTCAGTTTTCATGTAGTTCCAGGGAGTTTTTGAACTAGCTAGCTTAGTTAAAAAACTAAAAAACTGGATGGAACTTATTGAGAAAAGTCCCACTGTGGTGATGTGGAGGAGGAGGGTTGATGCTCAAGCTGAAAGTGTTATGCAGCAAAAGGCTTGTTTAAATGAGCCTTCTAAGTTAACAGCAAATAAAGGATCTGGTGTGTGAGGGGAAAAGACTGAAGACTGATTTCCAACAAACATGAAGAAAATAATGTATCTCTTGTTTCGTGTCTCGTTCTCTCCATGTGCTCCAGGCCCCTGGCAGAGGGACCCGGTGACCCCTCAGTGTGGACACCTACAGTGCCTTGCGAAAGTATTCGGCCCCCTTGAACCTTTCAACATTTTGCCACATTTCAGGCTTCAAACATAAAGATATAAAATTTTAATTTTTTGTCATGAATCAACAACAAGTGGGACACAATCGTGAAGTGGAACGAAATTTATTGGATAATTTAAACTTTAAAAAAAAATAAAAAACTGAAAAATGGGGTGTGCAATATTATTCGGCCCCTTTATTTTCAGTGCAGCAAACTCACTCCAGAAGTTCAGTGAGGATCTTTGAATGATCCAATGTTGTCCTAAATGACTGACGATGATAAATAGAATGCACCTGTGTGTAATCAAGTCTCCGTATAAATGCACCTGCTCTTTGATAGTCTCAGGGTTCTGTTTAAAGCGCAGAGAGAACCATGAAGACAAAGGAACACACCAGGCAGGTCCGAGATACTGTTGTGGAGAAGTTTAAAGCCGGATTTGGATACAAAAAGATTTCCCAAGCTTTAAACATCTCAAGGAGCACTGTGCAAGCAATTATATTGAAATGGAAGGAGTATCAGACCACTGCAAATCTACCAAGACCCGGCCGTCCCTCCAAACTTTCATCTCAAACAAGGAGAAGACTGATCAGAGATGCAGCCAAGAGGCCCATGATCACTCTGGATGAACTGCAGATAACTACAGCTGAGGTGGGAGAGTCTGTCCATAGGACAACAATCAGTCGTGCACTGCACACATCTGGCCTTTATGGAAGAGTGGCCATTTCTCAAAGATATCCAATAAAAGTCTCTTAAAGTTTGCCACAAGCCACCTGGGAGACACACCAAACATGTGGAAGAAGGTACTCTGGTCAGATGAAACCAAAATCAAACTTTTTGGCCACAATGCAAAACGATATGTTTGGCGTAAAAGCAACACAGCTCATCACCCTGAACACACCATCCCCACCTCAGCTGTAGTTATCTGCAGTTCATCCAGAGTGATCATGGGCCTCTTGGCTGCATCTCTGATCAGTCTTCTCCTTGTTTGAGATGAAAGTTTGGAGGGACGGCCGGGTCTTGGTAGATTTGCAGTGGTCTGATACTCATTCCATTTCAATATAATTGCTTGCACAGTGCTCCTTGAGATGTTTAAAGCTTGGGAAATCTTTTTGTATCCAAATCCGGCTTTAAACTTCTCCACAACAGTATCTCGGACCTGCCTGGTGTGTTCCTTTGTCTTCATGGTTCTCTCTGCGCTTTAAACAGAACCCTGAGACTATCAAAGAGCAGGTGCATTTATACGGAGACTTGATTACACACAGGTACATTCTATTTATCATCATCAGTCATTTAGGACAACATTGGAATACTTTCGCAAGGCACTGTAACTGTTGTCAGGTTTTCACAGTTTATTCTGTTTACTCTGGGCCTGAGGCTGAACACAGACAGTTACACGGATGAGCAGTGTGTAAGCACTTCTGTCAGCGGAAATTGTAATGATTAATGGCTTTTACACAAGTTTTTATTTATTTTAACTGTGCAATCATACAGAATATTTGGGAAAAAACACCAAAAAGATGGTTGCCGTAAGTTGGAAGGCCCCTCACTCACTGTCTCACTGACAAAGGGCCATGACATTTGTGAACATACCGGGAGCTCTCCAAGGTTTGCATCCAACAATTTCAAGTCCAATTTCATTTCAAGTTTCGTTAAGTTTTAACTCCACTCAGAGAGACCCTGCTCTGGAAGTGGAATCAAACCCAAGATCTTCCGAAAAATAAGAGGAAAATCGCCAAAAAAGGCAAAGAAAAATTCTTGATGCCTTGCTGTCTATTGTTTGTTTTTTTTGTTTTATCTTTGCATTGTGTTTTTGTTTTTTTTCTTATGTCTTTAGTATATTTGTCCGTCTTAATTGTCGTTGTCCTTCGATTAAAAACAAAAAACATAAAAAACAGGACCTTCTAGCTGAGAAGTGAGAATGCTAACCACTCAGCCCACTGTACATACATTTTATCTATACAAACATGAATCAAATAAATAAGTTTACATACACAAAAACAAGTGCAAGAATCATCAGTGCATCATCAAACATGAGAAATTGTTTGAAATGTGTTTCCTGGAGGCGACGCAACAAGCTCCATCTCTCTCCATTCACATTAATAATAATAATAATAATTCGTTTTATTTCATGGCTCTTTTCAAGACACCCAAGGACGCCTTACAATAGATTAAAAAACATCACACACAACATTAAAAGTACACAATATAATACAACTTCAAAGAATCAGCCAGTTTAAAAAGGCAGGGTTTTTTTACAATATTTTTTTCTGTATTTCTTGTACACAAAACAAAAAGTTAACAGCAGATAACACACCAAAATAAAAAGGCTTATTTCATCCCATCCCTCACCCTACCCAAAAAAAACTCATGTATTCACTCATTCACACTATTCTCACAACTAAAATGGCCAGTTATGAGTGTACTTACCGTCAACCCTGACTAAGATCAGATAAGCTAAGATAAACTTTATTGATCTCACAATGGAGAAATGTGCAGATAAACAAACCATTATGTTATTCCAAATTCAAGCTACAAAATGATGCAGCTCCACTCGTGCCATACATCGTGCTTGTGTTTCCAGCGAACACACAAATGCCACAATAATATTTACACGTCTCCAATCGGCGTCAGCTCCTATGATTGCGAGCATGTTACCAAAACAAACCATCCCCGTCTCCCGGTGCCTGACATCTTAATCAAAATAAAAAATCAAGGCTCCTCGCAGGTTTTCTCACCGAGACACATGGAGAGCAGATCTGAAAGTAAAGCAGCTGGGGCAAATTACTCACATCTTAATGAGAAGCTAAGTACTTTGAGTTTTACTGTAACCATCACCTCAGCAGACACTTGTAAAAAGTCTAGTTTAAGGTTTTTAATTCGACTTGAGCCACCGAACGACTATTTCTGTTTGTAAATGCAGGTGTCGCGGGGACGGACAGGGTCATGCCGGGTTGTCGGGTGAATGAGGGCGTCTTTGTGTCTTTCGGTTTAGATTTGCTCCATATAAACACATTAAATTAAAAGAAAAAGTAAATGTATTGTGGCAAAAATGCTTCCTCTATAACGCTGATGCATTGAAAATAAATCCTTGTCTTATAAACTAGTTTCCTTTTCTCTCTGAAATTCACCCACTGTGGGATTGACTAATACAGGGTCTCTTAGGCGCTGTCCACAGGAAGTCAAGCTCAGGCCTAAACGCAAAAATACTTTAGCAATCCAGTGTATCGTCCATACGAGGCCGGCGTTTTGGGGGGGTGTAAACGAACATTTTTGAAAGTAGGTCCCAGAGTGGAAAGATTTCAAAACTCCGTATATGCCGCTCCGTGGTTACTGCCTCTCCGCAATCGCCCCGCCTCTTGTTAAAGCACGCATGCGCCGCACTCAGAAAATAATGACAACAACAATGTAGCTTGTTGGTTTTATAATCCAGTGCGACCCGAAGCAACAGTTCAACCTCATCGTCCGTCCATACTAATGTAGTACCAGCTCGCCCACTCGCCATGTTGTCTGTTTACAAAATTCCGCGCATGCCCAGTTCCCGTCACGGAAGTTTGGGCTTGATCCCGTCATTGCGTCACAGCGCCACCAACAGGTCTGGCATAGTTTCACAGCGTTTTCAGGCGTATTGACTACATTCATATGGACGCACACATTTACTGAGCTAACTCCGTGTTTACAGAAAAATCTTAATCTAAATCTTAGTGTATGGCAGGGGTGTCGAACTCATATTGGTCAGGGGTCGAATAAAAAAATCATGAACATGTAAGGGGCCAAAAGAATAGACGTCATGTCATTTTTTATTTTTTTCACATATTGAAGGTATTTTGACTGTACTTTATGTGACATGAGTTTCACTATTCGTTTTTGGTAGATTTTTCTGGTTGAAAACAAAATGTGTAACCCTAATCAAATACAAAGTTTAACACAAATAATAGTTTTAATTTTATTTTTACAGGATTTTTTTGTCTCATAAAAACCCAAACTTTACACATAACAGAAACTCTACTCATAAAAACAAAAACTTTTTTAATTCAAGTGAATGCAATAAGCTTCCATATTTATCTAACTATTTAGCTTGAATTAGAATGAATTAAATGTGGTTGTTTTCCAGAGAACATGAATTACATAAAACATGCCCATAACTTTAAATGCTGTTATTAGTTGTATTTGAAAATCGTGTTGGGGCCATTAAAATGGTCTTGCGGGCCAGATTTGGCCCACGAGCCTGAGTTAGACAAACCTGTATACGCATTCATCCATGTTCAGACTGGTTTGTTCTGTCCTGCAGCAAAAAGTGTTTCCAGTTTCTGTATGAATGAAGTTGTTCACGAGGCTCTGAATTTCTGCCACTTCAGATTCAGATTCATTTATTTATTCGACATTTGCAGTAAAACCACAGACTTTTCCATCAGTTAAAAGAAGATTGTCAAGAGCTGAAGGGAGCGGTCACTCTTAATCTCAGATTTCCCTTTAATTGGATTATTTCTGTGCACATATGTTTTATACAACCAATATTTTGAAGCGATATATAGATCAGTGTCCAAACTTTACAGTAAGAAGGACACAAAGTTTATACGCTTTATAACTATGGTGTAACATGTCCACAATGATTCACATTTGACTGAGCTGAAGTTGGCTGAGTGTAAAAAGTTATAATGAGAGCTACATGAGAGTCATTACTATTTTTGTCGCTCTAGTCAATGACAGAATGGATGAGGTTCTGAGCTTTACATTGAGACCGTAGACTGTATATTAACGGACCTAGTCAAGCCTATCTCCGCCGTTCAAACTTAATGGGCCAAAAAATTTGCTCTACTGGGGATATCCAAAATGGCCGTGAGTGGTCCCGCCCACAAGAAAATTGAAAACGCGTGTGGCAATGACAGGGTGGCCCGGTGGCTGAGTGGGTAGCACCTTCACCTCTCAACTATAGAGTTCTAAGTACGAATCCTGGTCAGAGCATAAGTTGAATCTACAGCTAAACTTTATTGCAATCACTTGAGTTTACCTGGTAATATCAAGTCAAGGATTTCCAAGGTTTTTTCAGGTAAACTTTACTTGTCAGGGTTTACAGTTAAGAGCCAACTTTTGGACCAATCTGTAAAGACATTTTTGAGAGGTAAGAAGATGCTTTATGTTAGCATTAGCAAATTCTTATTCCGGGTCCACCCCCATCGGCCACGGGTGGTATTGCATGCATGTCAGCGCACATCATTTTGGCCACTTTTGAGCCGGGACCCGCCCCCACTGATTAAGACACAGCATATCAATGCGTCTCGCCTGTATTGGGAGAGATGAAGTTGGCTGGATGACACTAAATATATGTTCATGATTGCACCTGCAAATGTTGTGTTAGCAAAGCAGAGGGCCACAGACAAACAGGCACATTAGGCCGCAATTCACCCCGGGGCCTTTGTCTGTCTTGCACAGTACTTTAACAGAGAAGAGAAGATGTGATAAAACTTTATTGATCTCACAATGGAGACGAATGACAGATGACATTTACCTTTGGTATTGCATTTTTTAAAGCTTAAAATCTACACAAAACTCTCTTGTCTTATTGGACGAGCACGTATCACCAGAATAATTGACAATTGTGAGGACCAATAGTCTTGATGATCCACCCGGAAGTGTGAAATCCTCCTATATGCCTTTAATGTTAGCTATTATTGCATTTCCTCATGTCATTTTCTACCCCTTTACCAATCCATCTCCGGGTCTGAGTCCCTCGCTGATCCTCCTGCAGGTGGTGGGTCCACAGGAAGATGGCTTCTCCATCATCGACGAGATGGCCTTGATCTTTCAGTGGGGGCTTCAGGCAATGTGGGGTTAAGTGTCTTGCCCAGGGACACAACGACAGCAGACACCAGTGGGAGCAGGTGACATGGATCGTGGTGGGCTCGAACCCACGACCATTTGGTCCAAAGACCAGTGCTTATTACATTTCCTATGTTTCTAAATTGTTTGATTCTCTGATCCGTTGTTCAGGGAAACAACTTTGTAAAGTCCTCGGCAACAACTGCTGCTGTGATTTAGGGCTATACAAAAAAGCATTGAATTGAATTGAAATAAAAATTCAATTCAAGGCTATGAATGTATAATGACATCACCACATTTCAAGGCCCCAGTCACGCACAGGCACACGGCAGGACTGGAGCAAGAATCTGATTGGACGGGGGCCACACATCTTCAGGAAGTCGCTCTCCGTTCGAGCCTAGTGAAGGCGTTTGTTCGGGAGCAGAGGAAGACAGTCCGGTAAAGAGCACTTCCTCCTGCCCTCCATCTTCACGCTGTTTACAAACACGCTCATCGAACATCCTTCCTTACGGTACAAGCTACTTCCTGTTTTATAAAAGCAGCCTTCAACAACAATATCAAAGCAAGCATATGCATGTTTTTCTAATTTTTGTATTTTCTTTTTATTTAACCAGGAGAGTCCCACTGAGATTAAGAACCCATTTTTCAAGGGAGTCCTGGACAAGAGGAAGCAAAAAATATGCACATATGGCATATAATAGATGCAAATTTAGCTATTGTGCTAATTCCAGCATATTTTACATTGATGCTGTTTGCGACACATTGATTCATATGTACAGTCCAAAATAAAAATACAAATAAATACAAAATATGGATGATACAGTTACACACAATGACATAACATTACAGATTCGAGATTTTGTACTTAATTCTTACTTCATTATGCTAAAGCTAGAGATTTGATACTTGCTTTTTTATGCTAAAGTTAGAAATTTTATTTTATTTAGTATTGATAGTATTATTGTTGGTTTATCTTGTGTTATGTGCTGCTCATTCCTACTGTTCTATAACCGGTGATGCAACACTGGAATTTTCCCACTGTGGTACGCATAAAGAATCTCTTTACAAAAAACAGTTACACAATTACATAACATACCGATTATATACACGGATACATTTGGAACGTCTCAAGTGTCCTCCATCAGATTTCCTCAATGAAATATATTCAGTAAATTCAGTAAACTTTTTTTGCAACACGCTCCATGTATTAATTTAATCTTTAATTCAGACACACAAAGAGTCCATATAACACAAAACCAGACGGCAAAAATACAGACGAAAAACACACAATATTTAAAAGACAGTTTCTCCAATGCCTCCAGATGTGTACCTAACACTGCTCTACACATGAAAGGTACAAACATTAATAATTATTTGTCCCACAGTGGGGAAATTTCAGTGTTCCATCACAAGTTACACACAGTAGGTATGAGGAACACGCAGCACAAGATAAACGAATAGAAGGAGCAGAGTATCCAACAAAAGCCTTTTTCCCAGTTCTGTGCGAAAAAAACGTCTTGGGTCTCTAGAGCACGTCAGATCGTTTTTACACCAAACAAACATGTGGCTGATGTAGAAACTGGATTATGAACCTCACAGTGGAAAAGATCAGTGTGTTCTTTGGTAAGTGCTTGTCTCTTAAGCACCGGTAGCACCTGCTTGGATTGGACGGCTTCCAAGCAGCGCCCCATTCTCTTTCTTTGCTGGTCATAAGGTCACCAACCGGCCATCAACTAAAATACACTTTGTAAAAGATTTTATATTTCTCAATTATAGGGACCAACGTAGAAAATCATGGACAATTCATTATGGGTTTGATTGGATTAGAATGATTGGTGGTTGGAGACTAGGGGTTCCTTTATTTGTCCCACAGTGGGGAAATTTCAGTTTTGCATCACCAGCTACAGTAGGAACAGTAGGAATGAGCACAGGGTAAGATAAATGAACACAGCTCTATACTAAACGATAAAATAACATGAAATCTTTAGCTTTTATCATAAAAAAGAACAGTCTATAATCTGTAATTAAAAGCAAACATAAAGTACAAAACCTCTGACTTTAGCAAAATAAAGAATCAAGTATAAAGTACTGTATATTTTAGTGCAAATATATAGTATTAGGTTTTGACTTGAGAGAAATTCCATCCATCCAATCTCTTCTGCTTTATCTATTGCCTGGTCACTGGAACAGCAGACACCCAGGCATTGCTATCCATATGCACTTTCTCCAGCTTATCTGGGTGATTTTAGGCCGGCTGAGAGACATAGTCCCACCGACGTGTCCTAGGAACAAAAAAATAAGTTAAAATAAAATCTCTCTATGTACTGTACACAAAGGTTTTCTTGATAAATGGTCATAAAACCTTTCACTCCTCCAGGTTACGTAAATTTATGAGCCCTACTCTGCATGTAGGAGTAGGAGTAAGTTTTATTGAAGTGAATTGTATCGACTCATCAAATGGAAACTATGGCGTTCTTAAAAGGCCTCCCGCACCTCGTATAAAGTGACCTCATGTTTTGAAACCAGATCCGCTCCACTCAAAAATAACTCTTTAACACTGTGGACGGGGCACCAAGGTGAGCCCGCCCAGACACGCACTGCAGGGAAGTCTCGGCGACAAAATACAGCCTTTTATGAGAGTTACACACACATCTGTTAGGAATTGGTGTGTCTATTAATAATAGAGATTGCATTACGTATTGATAAGTTTCACAATATTCTCTAACATTGCACAGATGTGTCACGGTTTCAGAGTGACGAATGTGCAGAAAAAGACGGAAGAAGGTTTTTTTAAGGTTTGTGCGTACAACTGATGGATTGTGTCTACACTGTTTTTAATTGTATTGTCTATTTAATTATAGTTTTTCTCTTGTTTTGTTCAGCACTTTGAGTTGCCTTGTGTATGAACTGTGCAATACAAATAAACTTGCCTTGCCTTAGCTAACATCAACGCCTTTAAATCCTGCATCATAGGCTTTCGGGCTCGATCTGAAAAAAATATGGTGTTTTTCCACATTCTGACTCCATAAATTATACAATTAACCCTTTATTTGACGAAGTAGCAACATTTCTACAATCAGCTTTTGAGACAAGGACACTTTTTATACAGCGACCTGGCTTCCCACAAGCCAGGGCCACACAGTGCTTGAGTGGTTAGCATTCTCGCTTCTCAACAAGAAGGGATTAGAGGGGTTTGAATCCTGGTCAGAACAGGGTCTTGTCTAGGTTTCTTCAAGGTGGTCCGTCCAGTTTTCCCTGCTGGTAATGGCAAGGCAAGTTTATTTGTATAGCACAGTTCATACATAAGACAACTCAAATTGCTGAACCAAACGAGATAGAAACGATCAGACAAGGCACATACATTATCACAGTACATTAAAGCTGCATTACATCACTTTATTTTCGTATTCATTACAAAAATGTAATCCATATCCATGCAGTGCATTGGGATATACGTCCTTTTGAAGAATAAGTAAAGCAACTTTGTGCTGACGTGTCGTTTAATTTTAGATCGAGTTTTTGTGAAACAAGGAAGAGAATGTGTTTCGGGACCAGATTGTGACCAATCACAGCGGACCACTGGCCCCCACTTTCTCGAGAAAATCTACAGGTCTCTCGTTAGCACAGACAGCTGAGGTAAACAAGTGGCGGAGGCTAACCTGAAAAGTCTTGTTCCTCCGCGCTTCCCGGTTCTAGCATTCTATGGTCACGCCATCCACGTTCAAATTTGCGATCCATATTGTGAGATTAGAGCTCCGTAAACACATAAGCACAGGCTGAGGGGGAGCAGAAAGAGTGCAGCTTTAATAAAGACATAGACAAAAGACAGTGACTCTAGTTTAAGGTATAGAGAAGGATTTTCCCAAATTTAAGGAAAGAACAACCATCTCCAAAAAACTCTCTGGTCTTGTTTGTCGAGCACGTATCACCAAAATGATTGACTATTAAGAGGACCAATAGTCTTGATGATCCACCTGGAAGGTAGGTAATCCTCCTATGTAATTAACAAACTTGATAAACCTTTTCCAAATTTGTTCTCAATATAATTTCTCTTTCACTTTTTTTCTGTTATATATTTTAGTCCTATTTCTCTAAGAAGGTTTTTTGGCTTCACGTTTTATCAGTTTCTTCTGGTGCCAAAGGGGATAAACTTCTACTACAAAGTAATGATTTCTTAACATAGATTTTATCCCACTCAGTTACAACGTCACCGCTCCATCAATAATCAAACAGCGTCTTCTAAACCATTCTTGTCTTTTTTACAGACCATTGTTGAAGTTTTTTATTGACAGAGGGCAGCCATTAGTGCTGGTCCAATGGCTGATGATTAACTAAACCACACGTCCCAGCATGCACCAGCAGCTGGAGCCCAGGCCTGACCAGGGTTTCCCCGACAACCTTGGCCTTTGCAAATACATCACACATTCAAGAGTGTCCACAAAGACTGAGCTTAGTACTAAAAATACTCGGTTTGGATTTCGTTTTTTCTCCTTTCTGCTTCATGTATCTGGATGTAATATAGATCCAATAAAATGTATGAATATGTACTTTATACTGGCAAGAAATAGCACCTCCAGACCTTAGTACGAAATGTAATATGTACTATGGTATGGTACAACCAGGCTACAGTTATTTCTGTATTACTGCTAAACATCATTATCTGAAACACTGAATGTGTCTTTGTTCTGACCCACATTGTTGCTACAGTAAATATCTTAAGCATGAGTCATTAATATCTGAAGTGATGATGTCTCTTCCTTTGATTCTATCTGGAAGGACTCGAAAACAAACCATGAGCGAGAGAGTGCTAGTTACCATGGCAACACATTGATTACAGCAGTTAACATTTGGTAGCCAACAACGAACCGTGTTGCCTCAAGTTGTAACTGCCAGTTTTAGCATTTAAGGCAAAAAAAAAACATGTACAACAAGATACAAGAATGTATTTGCCATTTGTTGAAAATTACTTAATTTTAATAAAACTTTAATACAAATTCCATGTATTTGAATGGGAACCATCAACATGAGTTCCAGTAGTGTCAGTGTCCTAGTATTAGTTATAAGTATTAGATATTTTACTTTTCAGTCAAAAAGTTGAAAGCCTTGCCATGACTGTTTACTGTGTATGTAAACAACATGAAAAAGCGAGTCTGCATTATTTTATTTTTTTACCTGACCAATAATTATTTTTACGCAATATAACTGACAAATAAACTTATGTCTGACTCAAAAATCCTTTGGATCATGGATTATTCCTTTAGAGAACAAACCCCACTTTACTGACAGGTTAATCATTGTGTCTCAGTGTGGAAAAAACACCAACGATATGAAAGATACGTCTCACATTTACAGCAACAAACACAAAAAAAAAACCCTCTCTAAACTCTCAGATGTATGCAAATGTATTCATTGACTCCAAGGGTGTTATGTAGCATGAAAAATCAAAACAATTGCTACACAGCCAGAAAGAGCTGCGCGTAATGTAATAAAAAGCAGTTTAGTGGAGTGATTTCACAGCGCAACCGTCCGCCGAACCACGGGGGCCGGACAACATCCTGCCGGAGAATAGACCTGCCGCCTGTTTCCAGTGATTTGCATGAGAGTGAAAGGAGATCTGGCAGCACGCAAACAGGGCGGGAGAGACGAGGGAGGAGGAGGGGGGTGAGGAGGTGAATAGGGAGGGTCCTTGCAGCTGGTATTGTCCGAGGCTGAGGCTAAGGCCCGGCACGTGCGCGGTCTCTCCGAACAAACAAAAAATCCCATTCACCGCGGCCTCTCCCGGGACTAGTTCAGAGAAAGAGGATCCGGCTGCTACAGGGGACAGGGAGAAGGACTGGAGGTCAAGGAGAAGGCGAGGTGCGAGGAGAAAAGTAGGAAGTTAAACATTCCTCAAAAGGATTATTGCGGTGTAAATAGAGATTAGGCACTTTTTTCTCTCTCGATAATTCGATTTGCAATAAAAGCATTCAACGAATCCAATGGCATCAATCCAAGCTTCTGTATGTGGAGTTTGGAGCAAGGCCAAGACATTCACTGTGACCAGAGTTGGTGCTTTCTGTTGCCCTGCCAACAGGGGGCAGCTGGGTATGTGATCAGCTCTGTGTGTGTGTGTGTGTGTGTGTGTGTGTGTGTGTGTCTGTAGGCAGGATTGCGCACAAAACAAATTCAGATTATTTTTTTGTACTAAAATTCTTAATATACATGCTCTAGTTTATATTGTTGGGTTTTTTTTCTTACTGTAAAATCTATGCAATCTTTGAAAAAATATGTGACCTGAGATCTAATGTACATAATCACAGAAGAAATAAGTTACTACACAAAGATTCAGTTAATTTGCTATTTGCAGTAAAACCACATTGGAATAACACATGCAAAAGTCCTCAGTGTGCAACAGACAAGTACATACTACTTGACAAACTGAGTTGGTGGTTGTGGTAGGATGCGGTAGAAAAGACCCCTGAACGTTTTGAGATGATCCGTGGCGTTGGCGGAGTACGTGGTCTCCGAGTGCAGGTTACAATTTCAATGTTTTTTTTTAATTTAAAATTATATTTAAAGACACAAACACAGACAAACACATCAACAAGAACACAAAAATAACACAAAATATGAACAAAAACACTAAAGTTCAACCCCAAACAGAACACAATGACACAAAGACAGTTAAAAAATAAAGGAATTCAAAATAAAAATAAAAATAAAATAGTATATAGTTTGTTCTCCTGCTTGCTTGAGTCTGACATGGGTCTGGAGTTCCCAGTCCTCATTAGAAGAAACATGTGACCTGAATAATCATGTTTCTGGATGAAAAAAAAAAATACACTTCATTTTTAAGCCTAGAAACAGAAGTGTGTTTTCCCCATTTATGTCAAAAATACAAACAGTGATAAAAAAATATTGTCTTGCCTCAATAATCCTGTGATTCAGTCTGCTGTGGTCCGTAAATGGATCATATATTCACAAGATTTAAAAGGGACATATCATGAAAAATCCACTTTTTGTGCCTTAAATGCCTTATGTTGTGTAGTTGGAGCCTCTAGAAGTGCAAAAAAGTTGAAATCAGTCTCTTCATGGGTTGCAGAGAACAATTCATATTCTGTTTAGGTAAGATTTTTCAACCCGTTCTGATTTTGCCATTCTCTATTAAGCGTTTAGAATTATTACGTCACAGTATTTGCAGCGAGACTGCTATATAAGGGCATGGGCGTCTAACAAAACACTTCGGCCCAGCCCTCCTCTACTGTGCATCACTTAATTTGTAGTCCAAGCTCAAGGATGCCAGCGAACAGGGCTGGACTGGCCATCGGGCGTACCGGGCAATGCCCATATTTGGGCCGGTCTCTCTGCCTCATACAAAACACATGTTTATGAGAAGTGTAAATCCGTTGAGAATTGTTCGAGCGGGGCGCGAATATCCGCGGGGCACCTGCTGTATGTACTCGAACGGGATTCCGCCACCTCAGTGGCCGCAGTGTTCCGGGGCATCTGCGGCCGCTTTGTAATGAGCAGCTTCCGCGTCCAGCGGCTGCGAGAGGCTGTGAGCGTCCAGCCGCTCGCAGCCGCTCCACCGTGTTGTGGCTGAGCGCGCAGCTTCAACGTGGCCATGTACCCAACGTCCCAACCCCATAAACGCGCACAGGACCATGCGTGTCTTTGAGTAATCTGTGCACCCAATAAATACACTGCTGCAGGAAACAGTCCGCGTCTCTCCTCTCCTCTCGAAGCGCGATTAAACGCCCTAAATAAAGCTCTGATTCCTACATTTTGCATTGCATTAAAAGTTCATGTTTGAGCACAAAAGTAATATGTTGTGAACAAATTAAACAGATTTAGAGCCAGCAAATAGCTGACAATATGCATTTCAGTCTTTTTTGACCAATTCTCATCCCTGTAACAAACAATATTGTTGTCTGTGTCCACCTCCCTCACTCTGAGACATATTTATTACCCTCTTGTATGTAGACTATTGCATTTTATTTTATTGTTGAAACTGCACATATCCTGATCCTACAGTATTTGCTTTCACATATTGTATAAACTAGGAGTCGGCAAACTGCGGCTCTGGAGGTGCATGCGTCTTTTTCCTTCTGTAGAAGGAAAAAACTTTCTTAATGTTTTTAAATGCTGTAAAATTGTGCATAAGTAATATTCAATTTAAACATTTCTGTCAACGTAGTGCGTCTTATCCTGCGACGTAGGCCCGTGCCAGGCGGCCGCTGTTGTAAACAAACCGGCATGTGAGCTCTGCTTGTTACAAGTCTCTCCATGGCCTCGCTCCAAATTATATTAGTGACATGTTAGTCCCATATGAACCAGCCCGGACTCTGAGGAGCACAGGGACTGGACTCCTGCTGGGACTCTGAGGAGCACAGGGACTGGACTCCTGCTGGGACTCTGAGGAGCACAGGGACTGGACTCCTGTTAGTGCCCAGAGTCAGAACTAAACATGGGGAGGCTGCTTTTCAGATTCATGCTGCTAAAATCCGGAACAGTCTTCCTGAAGATGTGAGACAGGCCTCCTCTCTGACAATGTTTAAAACCAGGCTAAAGACAGTTCTGTTTAGCTGTGCATACAACTGAGGGATTTTATATTTTTAGCTTTCTTTTTAATGTTTTGTGATTATTTATGATTTTAATGCTTTCTTATTTTGTTCAGCACTTTGATTTGCCTTGTGTATGAATTGTGCTATATAAATAAACTTGCCTTTCCTTGCCTTGACTGTGCGCATGGATCCCAAAGCTAAAAAGAGAAGAGTCGACAATAAGACTGGACTAAGAATGAAAATTAACATTTGCTTTCAGTCAATGAGGAAGGCCTGCTTCATGTTTGCGATGTAATGAGAAGTTTCTATGAGATAATTGTATCTGTGCTTAGAAACTACAAAAATGGCCGCTCGGGGTGGAGTTGAACCTGTGTCACCTGGATGGGGGTGTGGTCAATAGCACCTCATTTGCATTTAAAGAGACAGCACCAAAACAGGTTGCTCTCAGATGCACCTCAGAACAGGTGTAGAAGAAAGGCCCGTAGAGCTACAAATAATGAGACTCAGACCCAGGCATTGCAGTTACGCTTTATATAGGCCACAAATTAATGATTTAGATGTAAAAATCAATTATTTGAAAACACGATATGTCCACATTAAGATATTTCAATATATACAACTGAGCTGGAATGTTTAGTGGGATTGCTGTATGGATCCACATGCATGTCTGTAACATCTGTCACTGCACGACACACACTCGCACAAAAGCAACACACTCGCACTAAAGTATCACACGCTGCATGATTCACTGCATAATACGCTCCGTTGAAATGTTTAATTAGTTAATAAAAGAATATGTCTGTGTTGTTGGCGTTGTGCCAAATGCAGCTGCAGCAGGGAGTTTCCAAACTCATGACTCAAGATGTTTTTCATGCAGACAATGGATGAAGTGACACATGGGGAAGAGAACTCATCTGAGAACCAAAATGATCTATGTATGTTTTTTTTCCCTGAACGATAAGCTACAACCTTTTCCTCAATCTTTGAACGCTGTGCTTTATATTGCGATGTGGCTAATATGTGTATGTATATCTAATATGTATTCATTTTAATGTGGTGGAGTTGTCAGAGCAGAGTTTATGGACTTGTTATTTTGACTCCATCAGGTTTTAGTAGCTGTAGGACACTCATTTATTGTCAAAACAGATCTGTGAATAAGCACCAACACGGACGCTAACGGTTAAGCTGTTTAAGCACTGCATCATTAAATCATGTGACCATCCTTTGTTTGGCAGATAGCTGTCTATCAAGTACGTTAAACATGAAAACCTGCAGCTTTTACATAAGTATGGCCTAAACGCAGACAAAATGTAATATATTTTCAAATCTTGCCGGTGTGGCTCATATGTATAGTATATATATATAAGCCACACCAGTATACAGAATATATTTGTTCTGTCACACATTAGTTAAGCCCTCACTAATATATTAATAACTAGGAATAATGGTTAATTAGCTCTTAATTGATATTTATTAAGCACTTATTAGTACTTATTCTACATGGCAACATCTAAATAACTACTACAGTGCCTTTGCGAAAGTGTTCGGCCCCCTTGAACCTTTCAACATTTCGCCACATTTCAGGCTTCAAACATAAAGATATAAAAATTTAATTTTTTGTCATGAATCAACAACAAGTGGGACACAATCGTGAAGTGGAACAAAATTTATTGGATGATTTAAACTTTTTTAACAAATAAATAACTGAAAAGTGGGGCGTGCAATATTATTCGGCCCCTTTACTTTCAGTGCAGCAAACTCACTCCAGAAGTTCAGTGAGGATCTTTGAATGATCCAATGTTGTCCTAAATGACTGATGATGATAAATAGAATGCACCTGTGTGTAATCAAGTCTCCGTATAAATGCACCTGCTCTTTGATAGTCTCAGGGTTCTGTTTAAAGCGCAGAGAGAACCATGAAGACAAAGGAACACACCAGGCAGGTCCGAGATACTGTTGTGGAGAAGTTTAAAGCCGGATTTGGATACAAAAAGATTTCCCAAGCTTTAAACATCTCAAGGAGCACTGTGCAAGCAATTATATTGAAATGGAAGGAGTATCAGACCACTGCAAATCTACCAAGACCCGACCGTCCCTCCAAACTTTCATCTCAAACAAGGAGAAGGCTGATCAGAGATGCAGTCAAGAGGCCCATGATTACTCTGGATGAACTGCAGATAACTACAGCTGAGGTGGGAGTGTCTGTCCATAGGACAACAATCAGTCGTGCACTGCACAAATCTGGCCTTTATGGAAGAGTGGCAAGAAGAAAGCCATTTCTCAAAGATATCTGAAATGTTTGAAGCCTGAAATGTGGCAAAATGTTGAAAGGTTCAAGGGGGCCGAATACTTTCGCAAGGCACTGTAACTGACATTTTCCCATGTTTGTTAGTGTTAGCATTAAGGTACACCAATTAGCACTTAATTAGCTGTTGATTAGTGAGGGCAAATCTAAAGTGCTACCCTTTTTTTGGTTCATCTCAATTATGTTAATTTGAATTTTTAACATTTAATTTGGATTCTATGTAAACTTTCCTGATACTGTGATAGTAATAGTAAAAGATGTTTCCATGTAATTCCGTGGTAGAAATTGAGACTTATTGAAAGCCAGGTGTAAATGCGGTGAACTTTGCAGAGGGCGTTATTACACAGCGCTTGCTCCGGAGCATATTTGAATAATGACAGTTCCTTCTTCCCTTTCATAAATCCAGTCTTATTGCAAATCCCTCTCTGTCTGTTCGGAGACAGGCCCCCTGCAGGTCCGCGCTGGCTATTTGCAAAAAGGTGAAAGTTAGTTTGAGGGCACCGCACGTCACTGTAAGGTAATACTTTTCATCATGAGACGAGCGGAGTGATAATTAGATCTGTCAGTCTGCTTTAATATCCACAGAACTGTCCAGCCGGGGGCGGAGTTGTGGAAAAAAAGAAGCCCCTTATTGTCTGGCCAGTGTGGGACTGTCTCCAGATCTGATCCACGGAGAAATGTGCAAGTGACGAAGGATGGGATTTGAATGTGATTTAAATGGGGAGGTGAACGGTGCCTGCAAAATTTAGAGGGCATCAGTCTGGAAATGTTCAAGAATTATGTGGGTGCAAGAAGGAGCGCTACCACAGGGCCTTTATCCCCACTGCTGTCAGACTGCACAATAAGTCAGTTTAAGGGGCCGATGGCACTTATTGGTTGCCTCGCTTCTGTCAGTGTGCCCCAGGGCAGCTGTGGCTACAGTAGTAGTTTATCACCACCGTGTATGGAGTGAAAGAATAATGAATAAAAAGCGCTATATAAAACCGATGGATTATTATTATTGTTATTATTATTACTGATGCACTAAAAAAAACGGCACTTTCATTTGTTTTCAAATGTGTGTGTGGTCCTATCTTTTGCATGCTTTTGTTGTTTTGTTTAATTTTGTACTGTGGTAAAACTGTTGTGTCCTTGGGCAAGACACTTAACCCCACTTTGCCCAAAGCCCCCACTGAAAGATCAAGGCTATGCTCACACTCAGAGAGCAGCCGTCCTCTTGTGGACTCACCACCTGCAGAGGGTCAGTGAGGGGCTGGTGCTATGAGACTTGGGTGGCATCTCTGATTGCCACCCCCCTGACCCAGAAATGGATTAAAGGGTAGAAAATGGATGGATGGGTAAAACTGTTGTATACTGTACGTCTTTTGCAAAACTTTGGTCTGACTTGTTTGCGCCATAGACTGTTCTTATAGTAAGTAATCTTTATTTATACAGTATACAGCCTTTAACAGACCATAGTCACAAAGCGGTTTACAACTGTGGGCATTTGTCCTCTCACTCTACACAGAGATAGGAGCGGGGTCGCCAGTACAGGAGGCGCATGCCAGAACCTATTGTACATGTTTTTAGTGGTAGGGGAGACCGGAGTACCCGGAGGAAACCTACGCAGACAAAGAAAATCATCTAAGACCATTCCCATGTTGTTTACTCCCAGTGAGAGCTTCTCCCATACGCTCATTGCTACGGAATCCGAACAAAATATAAGATAAAAAACCTCAAAAGGCAAAACAACTCGTTTCCTCCCAATATCTGTGAACGTCCTGGTTGATGGGCGATGGGGGAAACCGGAGCGCTTGGAGGAAACCCATCCAGACACGGCAGAAATATACAAACTTCACACAGAAAGTGGCCAATATAGCTGGTACCAACTTGACTATATTGGCCACCTATGCCCTGTGTTATTCAAACAATGACATATTTCCACATTGGAATGATTTAAACCAAGTCAAATCAGAAATATGACACATATACTGTATAATGTTAGATACTCACTGTTCCCTTGAGTTTGTAGCTACAAGCAGAACTCCATGTGGTTCTGACGGGTCCAACAGATGAAAGACGAACAATGACTCTGCTCCTGATGTCGTCGTAGTTCATTAAAATATGGCAGAGGCAAGAAAAGGAGTTTTTAAGGAAAGGAATCAATCAATCAATCAATCAATCTTTATTTATAGGGCGCTTTTCCTGCACAGGGCAACACAAAGCGCCTCACAGTCCACACCACACAATGCACAAATCATCACCATTAAAATACAATTAAAAACACATATGTAATTAAAAAGCATTAAAATCACATAAGTAATTTAAAAACATAAAAATCACACAAGTAATTAAAAACAATAAAATAGTTAAAAACACAAAAAGTTACAACAATAAATAACAAGGTGTGTTAAAAAGATAAAATTCTCTAGTTGTATGCACGGGAAAAAAGAAAAGTCTTTAACATGGATTTGAACATTGACAGAGAGGCAGCCAGTCTCACATCCTCAGGAAGACCGTTCCAGACTCCAGCTGCATAAATCTGAAAAGCAGCCTCCCCCTGTCTAGTCCTGACTCTGGGCACTAACAGGAGTCCCGTCCCTGCGCTCCTCAGAGTCCGGGATGGTTCATATGGGACTAGCATATCATGGATGTACTTTGGTGCAAGGCCATGGAGAGACTTGTACACCAGGAGAGCTGCTTTAAAGTCTATTCTCTGGGCCACGGGAAGCCAGTGCAGAGACCTGAGGACCGGACTAATGTGGTCGTACTTCCTGGTTCTAGTCAGGACTCGGGCTGCAGCATTTTGAATATACTGCAACTGTCTTACTGCATGTTTGGAGATACCTGTGAGCAGGCCATTGCAGTAATCCAGCCTACTGGAAACAAAAGAATGGATAAGAATCTCCAAGTCTGCCCTGGACACAATATTTTTAATTTTGGCAATATTTTTCAGATGATAAAAAGCTGCTGATGTTAGCGATCCAATGTGGCTATTGAAGTTTAAGTCAGAGTCCATTATTACTCCCAGATTTCTGACCTTATTTAAGGGCCTTAGGGAGAGAGACTGAAGGTGACAAATGACGGTCTCTCTTTGTTTCTCGGGACCAAAGACAATCATTTCGGTTTTGTCCGCATTTAGCTGGAGAAAATTGCATTGCATCCACTCACTGATCCGCTGGATACAGCGAAGGAGTGAGTCCACCGGCCCATGCTCTCCTGCAGTCAGTGAGACATAGATCTGAGTGTCATCAGCGTAATTGTGGTAGGACACTTTCATACTTTGAATTAACTGACCTAATGGCAGCATGTAAATATTGAACAGGAGAGGTCCCAGAATCGACCCCTGTGGCACTCCGCAGGTCAGGGCCATATTATCTGAGACATAGTTTCCAATCTCCACACAATACTTCCTTTCTTCTAGATAGGACCTAAACCAGCTTAGGGCGGTACCAGCAACACCAACCCAGTCCTCCAGTCTCTGCATGAGAATCTCATGGTCAACGGTGTCGAAAGCGGCACTCAGATCTAACATGACTAAAACAGAGACTTTTCCTGCATCAGTGTTAAGCCGAATATCATTTGTTACCTTGACTAGAGCGGTCTCAGTACTGTGGTGTGGTCTAAAGCCAGACTGAAACATGTCAAATGAGTCATTAGATATTAAAAATTCAGTAAGTTGTTGGTAGGCAACTTTTTCAAGAATTTTTCCCATGAAAGGCAGATTTGAGATGGGACGGTAATTTTCAAGTACCGCAGCATCCAAACTGCTCTTTTTTAGGAGGGGCCTAATGACTGCCTTTTTCAGGGCCATTGGAAATGTTCCAGATAAAAAAGACATGTTTACTATTTGTGTCAATGAGGGTAATAGACTACACATAACAGACTTCAGAAATCTAGGAGGTAGTACATCCAGACTGCAGGTAGAGGAACTAAGACCTGTGATTATCTTTTTAACAGTTTCATCATTGACAGGTGCAAATTGAGCTAGCTCACAAAGCCTCACTGGATGTTGCATTGTTACTTGTGTTGTAGAGGTGATGGCATTTCTGATACCCTGAACCTTGTCTCTGAAGAACTGTGCAAACTCATTACACCTGGATTTGGAGTAGTGTTCTAATGGCAACTCAACAGGGGGATTCGTTAATCTATTGATTGTTGAAAATAGAACACGCAGATTGTTGCTGCAGCCTTCAATAGTTTCAGAAAAGTATAATTCTCTTGTTCTACGTAGTACTCTGTTAAACTCACACAACTTCTCTTTTAAGAGTCTATAATCACCCTGGAGGTTGGACTTTCTCCACTTTCTCTCTGCTCTCCGGCACTCTTGCTTCTGTGCCCTGACCGGGCCTGCTTTTATCCATGGGGCTTTTTGCTTATTTGTGACCATTTTTACCTTCACAGGGGCAATGGCGTCCAGAACATTCAACACACTAGAGGTGACAGAGTTAAGCAGTTCATCTACAGTAGAACATGATGCGTTCTCAAAATGGATCATTCCCATAAATAGTTCACCCGTGTTTTCATTTAAGTGTCTACTTCTAACAATTTCATATTTAGCGGGTGGTCTGGTAGCAAAACACATGTTAAAAAATACACAGAAATGATCCGACAGAGCAACATCAACTACATTAACTTTTGAAATATTCACCCCTTTCGTGATAAGCAGGTCCAAGGTGTGTCCTCTGCTATGGGTGGGGCCACTCACATGCTGAGTGAGGCCAAAGGATTCAAGTATGGAACTCAGCTCTTTTGCGTATCTGTCATTAACATTATCCACATGAATATTAAAATCGCCTATAATGACTAAACCATCAAAATCTGTGCACACAACTGAAAGCAACTCAGTGAAATGATCAGTGAAACTATGGCATGACTGTGGCGGCTTGTACACAACAATAATAAGAATGGAAGAAGATTTCTTTTGTTCTATTTTAAAAGAAACATACTCAAATGATGAAAATTTCCCAAGAGACACCCTATGGGAGACAATACGATCTTTAAAAACTGCTGCTATGCCCCCCCCCCTTTTATTTTCTCGTGTTTCATGTTCAAATTTGAAATTTGGTGGTGAGGCTTCTATTAAAACTGCATCTCCTGTATTATGGTCAAGCCATGTTTCAGTCATAAACATAAAATCAAGATCATACGAACAGATAAAATTATTAATTAAAAATGATTTGTTGCATAGTGATCTGACATTAAGTAGAGCAAGGTTAAAATTAATATCAGTGTCAGTGGGTTTAGTTGATTGATTACAAAGAACTGGAATTAGATTTCCAGAGTTGGACCGTCTAACTGCTGTCCTTCTTTTAAATTTGTGTTTATTCAAGTTAAAACACATTTCTGAGCTGGTGCGAGGAACACACACAGTCTCTATTGGTTTAAAAAGTGAACTCTGTTGTACTTTGTTAAGTTCCAGATGCATAACTGAGTCAGCACAGTTCAGTGGCAGGACTGTCGTTACACTGCCAGACGGACAGGGGTCAGTGTTTGCACCACAGTACTCACCCGGTGCTGGTAAGGAAGAGGAGGGGGGTGGTGGGGGCCGAGAAGCCTCAGATGTAAACAGTCACGCCCCCTCGGGGAGCACTGAACAACATGGCGCAGGAAGTCCGTCAACAAACTGGTGCCGTATCTGTTCGGGTGCAGACCATCTGGACGATAGGCCACGTGACGCTTCCAGAACAGGCCAAAGTTGTTCACAAAAATAAAGTTAAAAGTGCTGCATGTAGACTGGAGCCACATATTCAGCGCCACAACGCGACTGTACAAGCAGTCTCCCCGGTTTACAGTCGGGACTGGACCAGAGATAAAAACACACAACCCGGAGGACTGGAGGAGGCGGAACAGATTCATAAAGTGCTTCTTTGTGACCTCGGACTGCTGCAGCTTCATATCATTTATACCCACATGCACGATTACCTTGGATATGGTATCGGGCAGGGAGTGAAGCAGAGGAGGGAGACGGATGAGCAGATCTGGGACTGTAACTCCGGTAATGCAGTGAGTGACCGCGTTAAAAAAGCGGACGTGCCTCACGATGGAATCTCCAATAATCAGAGTAGTTGGGGCGAAAAGTGGACGCGGCCGCGGAGAAGGCGCTCGGTGTCCATGGCCAGAACCAGCGGGCTCATCCAGGGATGGGTCCGAACCAGGGCGCTGCTGAACACATGGAGAAGAGTGGGGGTGTTGATTCCCAGCTCCGGGCAACCCACGCTGTGTGCTCGGAGACGCTGGAGCGGCGAGAGGAGCAGGCTCGGGTCGCTGCTGCTGACCCGGTGAAGGTAAGTGGTGGTGATGCACTGGGGTCAGAGAAGGGGAATGATCACTCTTTCGTCTGAGGACAGCTTCCTTTAAGAGTGTCTTTCTCGCAGTGGACCTGGATCCACGGACAGCAGTAGAGTTTGCTGCAGAGTCCAGGGGTTCTGCTGAGGGGGCTGGTATGTCAGCGGAGAGGGCTGCATAGCGGTTTGACAGGCTCAGGACATGGGCCACGGCGCTGGATGGCTCCTCGCAGTCCGCAGGCTCTTTATTCCGAACCGGGCACTTAGGTGTAGAGCAAGAGGGCCCAGAGCTGACAGACCTCTCCCACACGACAGTGTCACAGTATGCAGCGCTCAGTGACATAAGCCGTGAGTGCTGCCCGCCAGCAACATCAAAAAGTTTGGACACGAGTGACTGTTTATCCTGCAGCTCTGCAGTGAGGCGAAGGACTTCTTTACGGAGGTCTGCAATAGTGGCACGGTCCCTCTCACGAAGCTCCAATGTGAGGCGACTAATGTCGTTCGTGGTCATTGCAGTGTCACTTTCCATGTCTGTGGTGCGCTCGTGGTAGCCTCCGAGCTAGCGCGTTTCGATTTGGTCTTTGTGTTAAAAGACGTAATGCTCTGGAACCATTGCATTTAAGATAATAAAACACTAGAGTGTACAAAAGACACTAATACACCGTAAAAACGTGTTTAAAAGGCTTTAAAAGGCTTAAAAGGGTAAACAGAGCAGAGACGTCAAAACGCGTGCTCACTCATGTCCTGATATGTTTCTGAACTTTTCCAGGTCAAACGGAGGCAGAAAGAAAACCATTCATGAAGTCGTCTTCCAGTCGAGGGACTCTTTCCTTAAGCTGATAAATGATATGTACACTTTGTTTTGGAGACCTGCATTTGCACTCAACAAGTTAGTTTTATTTTGGTATAATTATAGTACATCAAGGATATAGTCTGAGGTAATAAGGAATCAGAATCCACATGATTTCTATTGCCATTTTATGTCTGTTCTGATGGCGTGAGGTTCTAGTCCAGATGGTCTGTAGGGGGCAGGAGAACTGTGGTCTTCCTGAAGTCCACCATCGTCTCTGTGGTCTGGGTTTTCAGGTTGTCCCGAGTCCCTTGAGCCCGGTTCACATCGATCTATTGTTTTAATACAAGTCTTACAATGACAAGTGTCAGCATCATGTCAAGCTTTCTAATGTAAATACAGTATTTGGGTCAGTGTGTTTACCATATGTTTACAACAAAATCAGTGTGAACCAAGCCCCGGCGATCCAAGATGGCATCCTATTCACATCAATGGCTTGTGCTCAGTAGCGCAGATTAGCGGAACTCGCCCATATTTGGATTTCTATTCTCTGTTCCTCCCGGTTCTGTACAGTGGAAGAGATCCCATGATGCTTTACGCCAAATACACGTATGTACAGAGGGTTACGCCCTGTCCTGACCAAAAAGTTGGTTATACCTACAGTAAGTGTGGATTTTTAGAAAACCAAAAGGTGGGCTCACAGTGAAAAAAAGCACAGATCTGGCCATTTCAATTGAGGCGACATCAGATCAATGCAAGAAGTGGCTGTAATTTCACATGTTTTGAGTGGTGTATGGTGTATAACACAAATTATTATCACACATGTGCTTAGGATGGACTGTGAAACACGAAGAAGAGCCACATTTGGGACCTTTAAAGAAGATCAGATGTGCTGTCAAAGCTGTAAAAAGCTATAGAATAATTCAATTCAAATCATCAAAACAACATTCATTGGGACAAATTAATTATTTTCTCCCAAGACAATAATTGAGAACATTCTGATTAGATTTGCTGCTGTTTCTGGTTTGACTGTTCCCCATGAGAGGCCTGGAGACAAAAACCGTCTCCATCTGTGCTCCCTGTGATCGTCCTGGCGTTTTTATTATTTAGCCTGAGAGTGGACGGCGTGCCCCAGGGCCAACATGATGAGATGGATGGGCGATAAGGCATCAGGCAGAGGGTAGGATCTTTTCACAGCACCCCAGTGAAGCCTGGAGAACATCACAGGACTGAACCGGAGACTGGGAAGACTCTGGCCCTGAAACTCTCAATGGAGCGATTGTGATTTATGGTAAGTCTGGGATGAAAAAAAGTTGTTATTATGTAATTTTTAAGAAGTCATTTTGAGGTTTTGCTATCTACATTCAGAGAAAATATTTGCAAATCATGTCGAATTGTAAATCAAAATGATAATAAGAATAAGCAAAGGAAGGTTTCTCACTCATCATCTGTACTTCTTAGCCAGTTTTCCCGACGTTTCGTCCTCAAACCAGCGGACTTCTTCAGGGAGAAGAAGTCCGCTGGGAGAAACGTCGGGAAAACTTGCTAAGACGTACAGATGATGGGTGAGAAACCTTCCTTTGCTTTGACTAATCCCTGTACAACTGAGGGCTTACACAAAATAATAAGAATACAATTTATTTATATTGCACCTTACATTTCAAGGAAACCTCAAAGTGCCACAGATTAAAATACAAAATCGCAAACAACAAAACAAAATGCGATAACATTGACAACCGAGTCCAAAATGTACACATCCTAAACACATGAAAAAGGAGACATGTCTGGTGATTGGGGCCTTCTCTAGTTTGAAAATCTTTGCATCCAAGAACCTTTAGGGCAAATCTTTCACCTCTCTTTCTTTTTACATCCAAATGAATGTCAAACACCAGAAAGACACACACACACAGTAGCTTGGTAGTCCCCTAGAGATACATCCTTGGTTAAAATGTCTAATCATATTTTGGGACAGACAAAAAGTACTATTGGGTCGAGATGGAGATTCGACATTCAAAGTCTAACTGTGGACTCGGACTGTGACACTGTTTGGGACACTTACTCCGTTCATTTGAAAATCCAAATAATCTAGATTAAGACTAGAAGATCTTTCCGACAACAAATCCATGTGAACTTTTTACCTATTGGACTTACTTAACACCACCTACTGTAGACCTTTCTCCATGAAGTGCAAGCTAGACCCAACTTGGACCACATGCCCAGGTGGTGCTGTTGGGACCTAGTTCCACATGGTCCGGGAGTGTCCAGGCGTCCGCTCTGCTCTTATATCGCATCTGGTCTCCCATGGTCCTTTTTCTGAATGATTTTTCTCGGCTCAACACGTCAAGATAAATGTGAGGTGTGGTTCTAACATGATACTGATACATGATTTTGTATGTATGAGTGTTTAACCTGTGACAGCAAGGGCAGGTACAGGTGTGTGTGTGTGTTGCAGGTACAGGTGTGTGTGTGTGTGTGTGTGTGGGTGGCAGGTGTGTGAGTTTTCTATGTAACCTGAAGTCCATGTGACGACAGATCATCATCATGAATACGCTCCCATTCATTCAGCAACCAAAAAATTCAATAATTATCACTGATCGCCTTTCAAATCATACGATAAGAGAACTTTTTTTCATCCCACCGTGGGGAAATTTCAATATCGCAGCGCACATACAGGACGGTAGTGTAAGTAGCTGCTATGTTTCTTAGCTAGCTGTCATTCCCATTACCGGCCCATATAGTACATCACTCAGAATTCATGTGATACAAATGAACTCTTTCAGGCTAAAACCTCAAAAAGCCAAACCGTCGATGCCACACGTAACCACTGAGGCTCTGCGGGGAAACCGTGGCCTCTCTCTTGCATCATCAGACGGGTCGCCTTGAAAGGAACAATTGTGTTATTGAATACACAGCTCCGGGCTATACGTACAAAAGCAATAGGTTTTTACAAAAGAAACTCATTTTAACAACTAGTCTGGCAATAAGCAATCGCATTGACCTTCTTGAAAATGGTGTGAAAACGGCCAGTTCAGTTTTTTTTTTCTTTGCGGAGACGAGGGTGACACAAAGGCTGCGTTAGTTATTATTTGTGGACATTTTTAGCACAGTGCTGACAGTCATGAGACGCTTCGACATGATCTTATTATTTCCACTTCTCTTTGCCCTCCTGCAAAACAAACCGAGATAAATCTTTGAGTCATAGGTAAAATAAGGGCCAAAGCAGACGGATTCAAAGGAGTAATTGTTGAAGCGATGTAAGACGATAAGAGAGGAGGAGGCTGCTGACGTGAAACGGAAGCAAAATTGTTTTATTTATTGACTCGTTTTTGTTTGATGATGGCGGAGGCAGCACGTAGAAATGCACTTTGGATATTGGACCATTGGGCTTGGGGTACCTTACTGGGGTAACATGGTGGCTGATTGGTCAACACTCACAATCCAGTAAGAAAGTCCATCCAAGATTCGATTCCACATCCAGACAGGGCCTGAGTGAAGCTTGCATGTTCTCCCAGTGTCTGCGTAGGTTTCCTCCAAGTGCTCCGGTAAAGTCCTCCAGCTCTGGTCCTAACCGAGTCGAGCATAAACTTCTGGAAATGGATTCCCTGGTGCTGTACTTTACAAAATTTAGATACGGGGACAATGATATAGAACAACTTAAGCTTTCTAAACATGAACACATTGCACAATTATAGAGATGTCCAAAAAATATGAGTTTGATGAAATTTCAGCCATTATAATCCTCATCAGATCATACTTATCTCTGTCTTTGGACCACAATACACAGGTGAAACTTTGGAAATTACATGTTAATCATCCATATTGGGGTTTATCTGCAGCTCAAAGTAATCGCTCAGAATAAACTAAATAATTGAAAAGTTGATTTACTTCTGTGATTCAATTTACAATGTGAGACTAATATATGGCAGACTCATTGCACTCAAAGTGAGATAGATCAAGCCTATATGTGGTGAGAATTCAAAGCACAAGACACGGATATAAGTATTCCATACATTCAACACTTTTCTAAATTCCTCTGGCGTTTTAAGCTTCAAGACCCACATTTATCCGAAACAGCGACAACCAGAGAATAATTGTATGAAATGCATCCATCCATCTTCTTCCCCTTAATCCATTTCTGGGTCGGGGAGCACCAGCCCCTCACTGATCCTCCTGCAGGTGGTGAGTCAACAGGACTCAACAGGCTGCTCTGTCAGTGACGATACAGCCATGATTTTTCAGTGGGGGCTTTAGGTAAAGTGGGGTTAAGTGTCTTGCCCAAGGACACAACGACAGCTGATGGGGTCAGTGGGGGTCGGTGAAGAAGGTTTGGTGGTGGGCTCGAACCCAAAACCTTCAGGCTCATAGGCCAATGCTCTACCAACTGAGCCACTGTCAATTGTATGATATGGATTGATAAAATTGTAGATATACCATTCTGAAAACACATATTACAACATATTTGGTCTAAAATATCCTTTAAATTCAGAACATTTTCAACAGCTTGGAGCACTTATGGGATTTTCTCCGTAAACTATACTGAAAACCCACAATTGTGAAAGCATTTTTGAGGCTTTGGTTTATACATCCATATTTCTCTCTCTACCTGAGCGTCATTTGTCTAAAATTGTGTGTTTTACAGCTGTGATGTTTGACTTTCTCAGGTGAATGGCCATCGCTATCTCTCTTCTACTTCCTCTAAAGCTCCATGAATTAGTGACTGCACTTGAAAAGAAAACTGTTGATCGCCCCATGTGCCCGACTGGACGTGGCAGATGGTGGAGGCTGGATGCAAAATCCTGAATGAAAACATAATCCCTCTCTCACATGGGCTCCATCAGATTATCCAAAAGAGGAGAGAGAGAGAGAAAGGGAGATGGAGAGAGATCGACAGAAAGAGAGAGACAGAGAGAGAGAGAGAGAGAAGGAGAGAGAGACAGGCAGAGAGAAAGAAAGGGAGAGAGGGACAGACAGAAAGAGAGAGAGAGACAGAGGGAGAGAGAGAGAAAGGGAGAGAGAGACAGACAGAAAGAGAAAGACAGAGAGAGAGAAAGAAAGGGAAAGAGACAGAAAAAGAGAGAGACAGAGTGAGAGAGAGGGAGAGACAGATAGACAGACAGAAAGAGAGAGAAAGGGAGAGAGAGACAGACAGAAAGAGAGAGAGAGACAGAGGGAGAGAGAGAGAAAGGGAGAGAGAGACAGACAGAAAGAGAAAGACAGAGAGAGAGAAAGAAAGGGAAAGAGAGACAGAAAAAGAGAGAGACAGAGTGAGAGAGAGGGAGAGACAGATAGACAGACAGAAAGAGAGAGAAAGGGAGAGAGAGACAGACAGAAAGAGAGACACAGAGAGAGAGAGACAGAGAGAGAGGGGGAGGGAGAAACAGAAAGAGAGAGACAGAGAGAGAGAGAGAGAAGGAGAGATAGGCAGAGAGAAAGAGAGAGAGAGAGGGAGAGAGAGATAGGCAGAGAGAGAGATAGGCAGAGAGAAAGAAAGGGAGAGGGGGACAGAGAAAAAAAGAGAGAGAGAATCTAAATCAAGAAACTACAGAAGTTTGCTAATATCAGTAACTTTTATATCAGTAGCTCTTTTTGTGTCCATACACAAGTTTGAAATCATCAATAATTGAATTTAATTGAATTTAAATAAATTGCTGTGCGTTTCCAATGAACAGGAGACCCATGGACTTATCCACAGCATTAACAGCCAATTTGATAAAGTGGAGAAAATGCATTATTGTAATTTTACCATCTTCTATTTGAATATATACGCTAAAAGCTAGAAGTATCTAAAGTTAGAGCCATCCCATAACGTCTCACATTTATTTTAGTACGACAGCAGTTGTAATTTTGTTTGTGTTGCCATCATCATCTCAACAAACAGGTCTAATTTGTCAACACTTCGACAGATTCACAACCAATAACCATAAAAATATAGTCGTTCTGAGGATTTGTGGCTTCAGTTCGGCTTTACTTTTGATGCCAACGTCGGATTTTCTCAACGTGGAGTCTGAAGAGCGGTGGATCCTTAAAGAAGAAATATCATGTCTTGTTTTAGGGCAATAAAAAGTTGTTGGGACTTTTATATTATTGGTCATTTCATGTTTTAGAATGTGAAACAAATCATAGAAAATATACGGTGAAAGAAGCATTAAGGGTAAACAATACTTTCTGCCTGTAACTCCCAATGCTACCACCAGAGGGAGTGAGTAAGTAATCCTTATTTATATAGTACATTTTTAGGTCATTTAGGTCACACTAAATGCTTCACAATTTGGAGTACTGTTTTTTTTTTACATTCTCTCCATCACAATCCATTCACTACTCCTACTGTACATGTTTTTAGCGGTAGAGGAAACCGGAGCACCCAGAGGGAAACCTAGAAACACTGGAAGAACATGCAAATTCCACAGAGAAAGGCCTGGAGGTGGAATCGAACCCAGCGTGGCACTGATTTATTCATTTTAAATTAGTTTTGTATAGCATCTTATAAAACATGGTGATATTATAGAGGACTATAGAATACGCTAAAACAGTGGTCTCCAACCTGTGGCTTGAGGGAGCTATCAGTAGCTCATCAACCCATTTCATATAGCTCCCCAAAGGATTCATGATCCTGAATGATTTAGTTTTCTTTTAAGACATTACATTTCTACTTAAACAATGAATATTTTGTTAAATGTAGGGATACTATAGTACAAAATGATCAAATATGAGGTAATAATTGCTTGAAAAAAGTGTTTTTGTCTTAATTTGAGTTCATTCTGACTGTTTCTTTATTTTCTCATTCCAAGAGAGGCATTTTTTGTATCTTCTTAAAACAAGATAATTTTGTCGGTTCCATTGTGGCAAATCTGGTTTTAAGTCAGTCAAAATGTGCTCTATAGTTAAAATACATTTTGCCAAATTTGAGGAATTATTGACTAGTTTTTTGTCATTTTTTGCAGTGTACAATAAAAAAGGTTGGATACCCTGCCCTGACAAAAGCTTTTCCATTGGCATCAGTTCCCAAACAGTGCATAACAACTCAAGCCAAACTAAAGTGATTGGTGTTACTTCAACGGGATCAAATCAAAGCGAACAAAAAGAACATTTGTGGCTTCTCTCGTGGTCAGGAAATGAACTTTGTTGTCCTAAGCTGAACCAAAATGTCATACATGTAAGTGAGTGTGCACGGCGGCTGAGTAAATACGTTTTGGATTTACAAGACGCTGGAGCGAAAGAGGTCTGTGTAAACATCAGAGACGACTGTGATTGCACGATAAAAAAAATACTAAATGTTTAACTGGGAAAGTCAATCAAGAGGGATTGTAGTGTCAGGACTTATCACCAGGACTGCCAGGATTCTGAAACCACTTGAACAATGAGAGCCGTCTTTTTGACTGCTCCCTTTCAAACCAATGGGATTCAATGGGAAGTTCAATCCCAAAAGACATGTTTCATTTTCTACCAGTTTTATTAAAAGAGAGACATTTATAACATTTCTAAATTCCACTGATGTTTTGAGCCAAGGTTTTTTATTTATTTATTTTTTTTACTAAATATAGATAGAAAAAAAGACATACTTCTGAAAACCAAAAATATTAAGTGAAACAATTTATTGAACTTCCATAAACAAAAAGCCGTCTGCTGCTTTGGGAGTTCTAAGCAGAGCCGGGCCTGGTTAGTACTGTGATGGGAGACATTTGGGAACAACAGGTACCACAGTGGGGCGGCTGCGGCTGTAAAGTGCCAAACTGTTGTTGTGTCCTTAAGCAAGACACTTCACTCTAATGGCCTAGAATGAGTCTGGTGTGTGTGTGAATGGTTGGTGGTGGTCGGAGGGGCCGCTGACACAAACTTGTTTCCTCGCTTCTGTCAGTGTGCCCCAGGGCAGCTGTGGCTGTAGCTGTAGTTTATCACCTCTAGGAGTGAAAGAATAATGACATGTGAAGCAACTTTAAGTGTCCTGAAAAGCGCTTTATAAATGCATGCATTATTCTTATTATCAGTCTTCAAGAGATATCTACTGTATATACTGTACTGTGATTAAGATCTTTTATTTGTCCTACAGTGGATACATTTTTGTGCTGCATCATCATATCATAGAACAGTAGGAGTGAGGAGCACACAACACAAGTGAACAATAACTCTATACTTTAAAAACAAAAATAAATCTTAAGCATTAGTGTAACACAGATGAAAGTAAATACTGTATTTTCTAGTGTAAGAAATATATAGCTGTATTTTTTCATCTGTACATTAGCAGCATGAGGGTCTGGGACAAAGTGGCTTAAAAAAGCGACACATGTGGTTCTATATCGCACATTCTGACATTAGTTCAAACTATTGCACAGATGCACGAAATATGAGGACAGGTCAACAGTGGTCGCTGTGCTCATTGTTCGCTGTACAGTCTGACAGCGGCAGGAAGGACGGACCTGCAGAATCTCTCCTTCACATAGCGAGGGTGGATCAGTGTCACGAGCTGGAGAAAAAAATAGTCTGGCAACGTAATGTTGTATAATCACATGGACGCAAAGCTTTGGCAGATTTTCAAATCATGTGCTCTGATGAAAAAATATTTATCTGAAGAGAGAAATTGCTCCCTTATGAAAGACTCTGGGAAGAGGCCAATTCTCAAAGAGATCATACGAGTTAAGTAATATTATTTAAAATCATGAATCTGATTAAGGTTAGATATGTATCTCTCTGAAACACAGCGGTTAGATCAGCAACTGGGGATATTTCTCATTGTCACCTCTTGTAAAGTATGTCATTATTTCAAGACATATTTGAAAAGTAAATCTCTGATGGTATGAATTAAGAAAGCTCTGATTGTATTGTTTGTATGTATGTTTACTGATGGCAGGCTTCAAAGCAAAAATATTTCTAAGTGGAGTTTGTATATTTCTTGTTTGCCAGTGTCTGTGTGGGGTTTCTTCTGGGTTTCTCCCATCATTTAAAACATGCCTCATAGGTAAAAAGCCCCAGCTCTGGTCTCTGGAAATAGGTCTGTGGGTGCTGCATGGACCACCGCTGAAGCTAGTGTTATTGGAGAATGAATCAAAATTCTATTATTTTCTCTAATTCATTCATATAATCATACGTAGCAGAAATTGATCCCAAATCGTCCCAATTTCCAATCAAACATACGTACACAAACATTACCGCTACATAAAACATTTACAGTTGTATGCTGTATGCACTGTATGTTTGTTGTTAATGCTAATTATGCCATTGTATGTATTCATTCTGTTACTTACGTGGCAATAATAATGATTCTGATTCTGATTCTGATTTGCACACTTAACCCACTTTGCCTCTTCCCGGGGACTTGGGATGAAACTGAGCTTCAGTGGCTATGTCCGGTCTGTACAAAACATATTTTTGTGTCCCAGTCCCCAAAAAAACAAAACAATAATACCTTGTGATGTATTGGACATAATTGATTCCGACTAAATCTGGCTCTTTACTTTGAAAATTTATTTTAAATTTGACTTCCTGTGTAGTCTGGTCCTACCTCTGAAAACATGCACATTAGGTTTGAATGTGTGTGAGTGAGATGGTTTGTCAGAGGGTCCAGCACACAGACTGTCCGGTCGTCAATGTCACAAGGTGGAGGACTCAAAAAGCAAGAATGCCAAAATAATGATTTAATAAACCAGGAACAGGACAGACATTGACAATATAAGGGGAGAGGGGCACAGGGTACATATAGACACAGACGTAGGTGAAACACATCAGGGCAGGGCAGACAATCAACAGGGGAACAGGACAGGATGTAAAACTTAAAAATGAAACCACAGGGAACCATCTATCTTTTTTTGTAGAGCGCCCTTTCTAAACAGGGTAACACGTTAAAACAAAGAGATAAAATCCTTCAGTTTTATGCACAGGCAAACAGAACCGTCTATAACCTGGATTTGAACATTGTCGGAGTATAGACGCCTCTCTCGTTGTTCCAGATTCTGTCCGATCCCTCTCCACTCAGTCCCCCTTTGGTCTCCCCCAGCTCATACTAACTCCGACATCATGTGACTTCGGTGCAGAGTGGTGACCGCACTCTTCCATACAATGAAAAGTCAGGAGGGGGTCTCTCTCTAACACCTATATATTTGTCGCACGCTGCAGCCCTCCTTAAGCTTTCCTCTGTTTGATTGATCGCCACGACGACACATTCTCTCACGAGCGAGACTTGAGAGGACAGAGATCGCAGCACCACAGCAGCTGGTGCCAGTCCCAGACCAGAGCAGAACCGGGACAAGACCGGGACTTCAGTCTGTGGTGTTTTTGGGGTTATCACTAAGACTCCTACCATTGGAAATTCCCAGAGCTGACATTTTGACTGCTCTCATTAAAAAAAAATGTCCCTAAAAACATTTGTGTTTTCTTTAACCAAATGTATTGAAAGTAAGTAGTTCATAATGTTTTTATTTTTGTTTTTACCTTTACTCACTTTAATACGTACGTGCTAAACAGGTGAATATCGTGAGATACAGAAAAAGCAGTTTATTGAAAAGGCTAATGCTAAAGACAAAACGCTAACTGTAACACAATGTAAACAACTTGTTGCTATGGTTACTAGCACTTCCTCTTCTTTGATGGAAAACCTGGCTGACTCAGCTCAGAACCAGAACCAGTCATGGAGCAGCCCACAACCTTGTAAAGGGGTCATTATGATCCGGGGGTCGTTATGTGTTAAAGGTATAACTGATCACATAATTTATAAGCTTAATTAAAAGATTGCTTACTCTCAGATATATATATATATTTTTTCTCTAACAGACACACAGTCATGGTAAGATCATAATGTAGCCACACATGCCCTTGGGCAGCCTGTCTTCTGGGAAAATTGAATGCAGACCACTCTTTGTGTCTTTGTACATATACAGTGCTTTGCGATAGCCCCCCCCCTTGAACCTTTCAACATTTCGCCACATTTCAGGCTTCAAGCATAATGATATAAAAAATAATTTTTTTGTCAAGAATCAACAACAAGTAGGACACAATCGTGAAGTGGAACAAAATTTATTGGATAATTTAAACTTTTTTAACAAATAAAAAACTGAAAAGTGGGGCGTGCAATATTATTCGGCCCCCTTGCGCTGACACTTTATAGCGCCACCTTTTGCTGCAATTACAGCTGCAAGTCGCTTGGGGTATGTCTCTATCAGTTTTGCACATCGAGAGACTGGAATTCTTGCCCATTCTTCCTTGCAAAACAGCTCGAGCTCAGTGAGGTTGGATGGAGAGCGTTTGTGAACAGCAGTCTTCAGCTCTTTCCACAGATTCTCGATTGGATTCAGGTCTGGACTTTGACTTGGCCATTCTAACACCTGGATACGTCTATTTGTGAACCATTTCATTGTAGATTTGGCTTTATGTTTTGGATCATTGTCCTGTTGGAAGATAAATCTCCGTCCCAGTCTCAGGTCTTTTGCAGACTCCAACAGGTTTTCTTCCAGAATGGTCCTGTATTTGGCTCCATCCATCTTCCCATCAATTTTAGCCATCTTCCCTGTCCCTGCTGAAGAAAAGCAGGCCCAAACCATGATGCTGCCACCACCATGTTTGACAGTGGGGATGGTGTGTTCAGGGTGATGAGCTGTGTTGCTTTTATGCCAAACATATCGTTTTGCATTGTGGCCAAAAAGTTCGATTTTGGTTTCATCTGACCAGAGCACCTTCTTCCACATGTTTGGTGTGTCTCCCAGGTGGCGTGTGGCAAACTTTAAAGGAGACTTTTTATGGATATCTTTGAGAAATGGCTTTCTTCTTGCCACTCTTCCATAAAGGCCAGATTTGTGCAGTGCACGATTGTTGTCCTATGGACAGACTCTCCCACCTCAGCTGTAGTTATCTGCAGTTCATTCAGAGTGATCATGGGCCTCTTGGCTGCATCTCTGATCAGTCTTCTCCTTGTTTCAGATGAAAGTTTGGAGGGACGGCCGGGTCTTGGTAGATTTGCCGGGGTCTGATACTCTTTCCATTTCAATATAATTGGTTGCACAGTGCTCCTTGAGATGTTTAAAGCTTGGGAAATCTTTTTGTATCCAAATCCGGCTTTAAACTTCTCCACAACAGCATCTCGGACCTGCCTGGTGTGTTCCTTTGTCTTCATGGTTCTCTCTGCTCTTTAAACAGAACCCTGAGACTATCAAAGAGCAGGTGCATTTATACGGAGACTTGATTACACACAGGTGCATTCTATTTATCATCATCAGTCATTTAGGACAACATTGGATCATTCAAAGATCCTCACTGAACTTCTGGAGTGCACTGAAAGTAAAGGGGCCGAATAATATTGCACGCCCCACTTTTCAGTTTTTTATTTGTTAAAAAAGTTTAAATTATCCAATACATTTTGTTCCACTTCACGATTGTGAAGTGGAACGAAAACAAAATCATTGTTGTTGATTTATGACAAAAAATTAAAATGTTATATCTTTATGTTTGAAGCCTTAAATGTGGCGAAATGTTGAAAGGTTCAAGGGGGCCGAATACTTTCGCAAGGCACTGTACACATGCCTCTGGAGACAGCTCACAGTCTCATCAGCCTTATTCAATTAAAGTAGACAATAAAAGTTCAAAACCTCTCTCAGAACCCCATTGGTAAAGTCCATTCTGAATCATTCTTTTACTGTAACTCTTCTCAAAGTTTTGCCCCGAAATACAAAAAAAAGGCTAAAATAACGAGCAGCTGGTTTACAGACCGGTCGTGTCTGAATGAATCACCGACATTAACCTAGTGTACCATTTCCTGCCCCACAAAACCGCCATAATGAGTTTCCATGATTCACTAGAAATCACTGTACAGAAGAAAATCATTCGAGCGGAGATTAATTATTACACAATGCAGCAACGTGGGAAATGTTTGTTCCAAAGTGAACGAAATGTTTTAAAACGGCATCAATCTATCAAACGGCTGCAGTACGTGCCGAGACGTCTGCGTTAGCCAAAACTGGAGCAGATGTGACTGGACTGTTTCTGCAACCTCCTCAAAGCTGGAAAGAAACTGAGTCTATTCATTTTTAGTTCTTTGTCAAGTTTGAATAGTAGCATCTGAAAAAACGGCGCCCCCTGCATGTGAGAGCCAGACCTGTGAAGCTAAGAAATGGCCTGGTTAGTGCTGTGATGGGAGACCTCTGGGAAAATTAGGTGCGACAGCGGGGAGCGGCTGCGGATCTAAAGTGCCAAAGTGTGGCTGTCAGTGTGCGTCAGGGCAGCTGTGGCTACAGAAACAATAATGACATGTTTCTCTAATGAACAAAAATTAAGTTTCTCTATTTTAACATCAAACATTTTCAAACAGCTTTTTCAAATGTCACTATATACAGTTTTCTAACAAATCATTAATTTACAAATCCTTGTTAATATTATAATATTGTACATAATTCAAACTCTAAAAGGATTGGGAGGAAGAAAACAGAAAACATTCTCACCCCAGAAAATATCAAGCAGCACAATAACCACAGCCAATCACCACGCAGCAGGCACCAGGGCAGCAGGCACCGTAGGAGCATGAGCGCTACGTGGTGGTGGTTAATTTTGAATATTAAAAAAATAAGTAAATTATTGCTTGGCCCTGACTATACTGTAAATACATTTGAAGTTTCTGACCACTTACAGGTATATAGGAGGACTTCGGGGTGGATCATCAAGACTACTGGTCCTTCCAATTGTCAATCATTCTGGTGAAACTAGGGATGTACCAAATCTAGGATTCGGTTTCGGCCGAATATTGGCTTTTTTGACGGGGTTCGGTTTCCGGCCGAACCATAGAATTTTTCCCCACCGAACCCGAACCCTGAACTTACACTATGCGCACTGTGCCTGTTGGATTCGTCACGGAAACCAGATTCGTCCGGAAGTGTAAATAAACATGCACTTTAGCGGAGGTTTATATCCTCTTGCTCTTTGGGTGCTGCGCACTGAGGTCTCTTCCTGCTCATGTGATCGCCGCGGTCCAATTAGCTCTAGTTATTTGCCTGTGTTTGTCTTCTCGAGGTATGTTCTGATTCTTGTGTTCACCTGTAATGCGGTTCTGATGGGATCATAAACAAACTGCCTGTTCACCAACTTTTTAGAGCCGATTACCAGTGCCAGGTACTCTGAGCTGCGTATGACTGTAGAAGCAGAGTTGGTGAGTCCATGTTTAGGCAACTAGCCTCTTAGCACTAGCTTCTCTCCAACTTGTCTCATTGTACGAGTTTGGCATATTTCACAAATGTCCATTTATGTAATGTGTTGACCTGAACCAGTGGAAGCTATTTATGCATGTATGGTGCTTTAGCTCTTATTTTTTTTACATGACATGCACAGTAATATATGTACTTTATCACTGAAGTTTTACACTGCTGTGAACTGAATGTATTTGTGTTTAATAATAAGCGGGAATATTATAATATATATATATAATATTATATGTCATAATGATAGATTCTGGTCGAGCTCCATGTCCAATTTGCAATGCCCATTTGTCTCGTGGTGGTAAGGACCCTAAATAGTACGTAACATTGCCGCTGTTAAAACATTTGCGTATGAAACATTAATGGACTGAGGATGGAATAGGATTCGGTTATCAGTTTCGGATTCTTCCGAATCTTAACCAGTGGATTCGGTATTCAGCTGAACCCCAAAAATCTGGATTCGGTACATCCCTAGGTGAAACTAGTTTTCTTATAAAATAAGAAGAGAGGGCGTTTCTTTCCTTAAATTGATAAAGATATATTTATTTTCTCTTGACATTTAAAATGTTCAAACTGTATTAGAATGATCCATGGACATTATTCCTTACAATGTAGCAGACATATATGGCCTCTTAGATGCTATCATTGCCCATGCACCCACTCCTCACACACATTTGTCATTGTTTCACCTATTCTGGTATTTAAACAGAACAAATATGTTGATTTATTCCTCCAGTTCTATGACACAAATCCCCTCCACAGCAGGTGAATGCAAATCCAAGTTCCCCACCGACTATAGATCAATGTCAAAAAATCCGGCGGGGCTATATCTCCAAACATATTCATCCAAATCTTGTCCGACCTCTTGTCTTATGCGAGTCTGACACATCGTCCCACTCGATAAGCTCCACCGGCGGCAAAACAAACAGATTCTCTTTTGTAATGTCTACTATTTACCAAGTATGCGAGGCTTGAGGTGCCCCAGCTATTTCCCGAGAGCTCCTATGTGTCTGTGTCACCTCCACTATCCGGGATCTTATTTTGGAGGGTGTTAAGGAGGACCGTGCGCCCCCCATGGACTGTTGCATAAGCCGGGTCATATGTTGAACAGTTTAGAAGCGCTGACAGCAGCCGGTGGTATTGATAGAAGTCCAAACGGGATGTTAGAAAGTTTCACACGGCTGTCCGAGTTTTGATACATGCTGCAAATTGGTGTAATTGCAAAATCAATATGCAGCGGTTTAATTTTACGAGTGGTCCCTGAAGAAAAGGTACGCAGAGTTCTGATTACACATTGTGCTCAGTGCGTACGTGGACTTGAGCGAGGTCATTTGTTTTAGAAGAAAAGACTTTGTGAACCTTTCTCCTTGATTAGTATTCTTGCAGACTCAAGCATGTGACATCACCCGAGTTTCCCAGACGTGATGTTGGAGGTCAGAGGACGAGAAACTGCAACGTGAGTTCAGAACAAACTACAGAGTACAAAGGAAAGGGAAAGCACACATTAATGGTAAATAATATACAAAAATAGTGACTATAATAATAACGCCTAACAAAATACAACAACAAAAAGCAGTATTAACAATGAATTTAACATTGAAAATAAAAAATAAATGAAAATTCATGGAAACAACGTTGACAACAATAACATGTATGACACAAACAGTGGGGCCCGAAGGTTGTGGGGTTGAGCCCACCATGCGACCTTCTCCACTGACTCCACTGATGTCTGCTGTCGTTGTGTCCTTGGGCAAGACACTTAACCCACTTTGCCTATAAGGAGCGAGGAAGTGATGTTCGCTGCTTGCCTTGATGTGTGTATGTGTATGCATCAAACTGAAATTTCCCCATTGTGGGACGAATAAAGAACCTTCTTCTTCTTCTTCTTCTTCTAACACAATCTCAGAAGATCCGTGTGTATAATTGTATTTTTTCTTATCTCTTTTCCAATTTCTTATCTTCATTTCAACCAATCTCTGTTTTCTTGCCATCTGTTTCTGTTTGACTTTGTATTGTTGGACCCCATACAGACGCTTGCTTCCTAGAGTGTCCATTTCTTTTTCTCAATGTCACAAAAACTTGATACAAATTCAATGCATGAGTAAATGTGTGATATTGTGAAGAGGAATACACTGAAACTGAAACTGAAGATTAGGGGCTTCTCGATCACCTCTTCACATGGGTATTTCCCATGAGGCTGTTGAAGTCCCCCAGGAGGTGTGTGCACAGTAACCCTCCTGGGGACTCCAAGAAGGCCTGGATCTCTGCACTGCTGTTTGGCCTGTAGACCCCCCACAACAGTGAGAGACTTGACCCCCACCCAAAGGCAACGGGACGCGACCCTTGCAGCAGCCCTCTCATTCACCGAGGAGAACAACACGTGCCGGCTGAGAAGGGAAATATTTAAGCTTACCCCAACTTGCCGCTTCTGCCCATAGGAAGTGCCAGAAAAGTGGAGGAGTTGGGTTCTAGACCCGAAACAGTGCGTAGACAGATTGATAGATAGACAGATACTTTATTAATCCCCCATAGGAGAAATTCAAGTGTCCTGTAGCAGCAAAAATAAAAATAAATAAATTCATCATTCTAAAAAGCTAACAATAGTAACATTAAGGTGTGGAGGTGAGGCCGACTATCTCCAACTGGCATCTCCCACTCAGTTTTGCTCCCATTGAAAACCATGTGAATCTTGTCTGTTTTGGAGTCAAAAGGCTCTCATTCTGTGCGGTGTACGGTAAGGGAGTTCTAAAAAAATATTTATCAAAAGAGTCTTGATTTCGGGCATTTTTGAAAAAAAAAAAAAAACTGAAAAAATTGCTGCGTTTCATTCGGGTGGCCTGCAGAGGGCGCTTATCTGAATGTGAGTTTTAAACAAATTGTGCACGTAAAGACTTGTATTTTGGCCAAATGTAAACTACATCCATGAACGTGTGTTATTTTTAATGTGATATAACATCAGCCTGCCCAGGGACTACAGGTGGAAATTAGCTCTTGAGCTATAACCTGGTACAATGCATCTCTCCTTTTGTGTTAATGTTTATTGTGCACTGTCCTTGTCATCTTAAATAAATAAACTAAACTAAACTAAATCTGGGAAAGCTTTGATCCACCTCGCCCCGCCTCATTGGAGTGATTTTTTCAAAGTGTACTCCTTTATATGAGACCACAGTTGGAACACGGAAGAAACTCTTGTCTTTCTCTCTATTTGCGCGGTTGTTACAAGCGTACACCGCACAAAAAGATAGCATTTTGACAGCGCTTCTTCTTCTACTATATCTCCGTGTATAAACCCGGCAAACTGCACCGTCCTGTTCCGCGTTTGTTATTCGCGCCACTACCCTGACGTCAAATGAAACCCAAGAATAGTAGCTACAAAGGACACACTACAGTGTACATGCTTTGACATTTACATACCCCAGCTTTATCTTGTAAAGGACTGCATTATAAAGGCTGGTACTGTTCCACTCTGGCTCTTGCACTAATTGTGATATCCTCCATTCATCACTCGGGCAGATTTGGCAACTGAAAATCTCTCATTCACACATGGATAACATCGGGGTTTTGTTTATTGCTCCAGGAGTTAGGGTTCTATGCGGCATAACTGATTACTTTGTCAATATGGGAATAGTTGATTTTCAAAAACAGATAGGTGTCATTAGAAAACATATATTTGAAAGATTTACAACTAGTGGCATACACTTAAAGTTTCCCTCTGCTTGAGTGAATCCTTTCAAATGTACTGCCAATAACAAAACGTGTGGAAGATTGTAGCTTGAGGAATACAGTTTTTTAATGCATTTTTGTTGATTATTCTTTATATACATTTTACAAAAACTAAGCTGAACCTCTTCACAGCCTATATACTGTACATCTGAGGAAAACGATCAATCGACATATTTTTTTCCCATCTATTTAATTATTAGATGGAAAGCCCTAAAATACACACTAAACACATTTATCTATACGTCCAGTCCTTTGAGCAGAGGGATCCTGTACCCTGCTAATAGTGAAATACTGTTTTTAAACATTTTGGCCTTTTCCGTCTCCACAGCTCTGGAACTGTCTAGTTAGCAAGAAAAAAAAAAAAGAATAACCTCCCATTTATGGCCCAAATCGTCAAATAGTGACTTACATAGCACTTCTGTATAAGTTTCCAAATGCGATCAGGGCTTTTATTGAGATTATGTGGAGCTGGGTACAATAAAATACACACTCTGGGAATAAGATAATTGGTATTGAAAAAAGGTGGGCACTTCAGCACTAATTTGAGCAGACTTAAATGAAGCAGATGTTTTATGATATTTGGTCTCTTGTAAGATATTTGTGATCTTTAACCATTTCAATTTCAATATACATTTTCTCCTAATGGTAATAGTTTGGTAGCTTGTGCAACCTTTCCCCTGTTTCTTAGTTTAGACAATATACGTTTGAGAATTTCTATTTTCAAACACCAGGATTACGAGGCTGACGTGAGCTGGTCACTGTGGAAACACGCTTGTTGCTATGGAGGACCGTATGTCACAGATGGCTGAGTCTGGAGACGTGGCCAAACAAAGTCACAGATGATGGACTTGAACTGGTTTAAATTTTATACAAATATGTTTTTAATCGTTGTGTATTTTTTCACATCAGCACCAACAGTATTTGTAGTCATAGCATTGACTGGAAAGTAATAGAAATAATGAATTCCTACATATCAACCCTTTGAGTTTTTTTTTAGAAATGGGATTTGAAACAGATAAAAGGTGGAGCCCTGAAACTCTATCAAGGCAAGTTTATTTGTATAGCACAGTTCGTGTACACAAGGCAACTCCAAATGCTTCATACAACGAAACAACAAAACAATCATACAAAGCAGTAAAATAATAAACAATCACACCCAGATAGGACCACTACCATTGATAACACAAATAAATAAAACACAAATAATATAAAGAAGTGTAGGAAGCCAGGTTGCTGTACACTGTAAACCCTGACAAGTAAAGTTTTCTTGAAAAAACCATGGAAATAAATTGCGTATTAACTTCACTTGAATTCCTCGAGTACATCCTTTACTTGATATTACCAAGTAACTCAAGTTATTGCAATAAAGTTTAAATTTCTACCTATGTTCCGACCGGGATTCGGACTCAGTACCCTGTAGTTGAGAGGTAATGGTGGGACCCACTCAGCCACCAGGCCACCCTGGCATTAACATACCTGCCTCATTAAAGATTCTACACGTCAAAATGTCAAAAGTGAGGCTTACTTGTACAGGAACAGTTCAATTCAAAGAAAACCCTGAGTAACATAGGCAAGCTTTAAATAAACTAACAATAAATGAGTAATATTTACTTACTGGGAAAAATCTATTTAAAATAACTTTCATATCTGAAGTAGGATTGAAGTTAGGGTTTACAGTGTATAGATTGTTGTTGTTGTCAAAATACATATAAAAAGAAAAGAAAAATCAAATTTCCAGGATCCATCCAAATGGTCCTTTACATCTGATTTTAGGGATCAGAAAATGCTAGATAAATATTAGTGAGTATTTTGGAAAATAACTCCAACCTGTAGCTCGGGAGCAACCAGTAGCTCCCCCGCCCCTTCCAAAGGATTTAGAATTTAGAAAAACACATGATCTTGAATGAATGCATTTTGAGTCATAAATATTGTAAGCACAAATAGGGTTGTAAAGTATTATCGTATGTTTTACATGTTTTTTTTGTAATTATTGCATAAACTTTTATTATGAAGTAGCTCTCTGTCTCTTCTGTTGTATAAAAGTATCTCTCCGATTGAAAAAGTTTGGAGACCCCTGCTCTACAGTCCCCATTACATCTAGAGACTGACAGTTTTACCATCGCAAAAATATGAAAATGCAATATATACATTTAACAAGGCTGTGTCACCGCTGACGTAGCAGCCATCTTCCTGTGGACCCAACACCTGCAGAGGATCAGAGGGACTGGTGCTATGAGCATTGGGTGACAGCTCTCATTGCCACCCCCGACCCGGAAATGGACTAATAAAGAGGTTTAAAAATTAATTTAAATGAAGAAAAAATTAAAACAAAAACAATTGTCCACTTTTCTCTAGTTTATATGAATACTGTCATCATGTTGTTTGTTTTGGGGGTCTCTATAGCGGCCCCCATCTTCAAACACTTGTGAAGGCTGCTGTATTGTTAGCTGAGATTTAACCACCCAACTCCAGCCAGCAGCTAAACCACATTTGTGACAAATTACAATACTATTCTCTCATACTGACTTGATCTTTTCGAAGCCAGTGCGTGTTAAAAGGCTTTCATTTCAGCTGCCTGTTAACCACTCTGTCGCGCCTCGGAAAATAAATGGACTTTGGCAGGACTGGAGCTGCAGATGACAGCCGATAAAACACTTTCCACCGGGGGCATTCGTCGCACTGTCACGGGTGGGACCAGATGATCGGGGTGATGAGTCTGCATGGAATATCTGAAAAACATCATTCAACCAAGGCCAGGCTCAAAACAGTCCTCTTTAATTTAGCATATGGCTAGGTAGGTAAGAAATGCAACCTTAAGTCTAAAAACACAAGTTGTCAGTTGAGTTGCACATGGTGATACTTTTTGATATTGGAATGTTACTTAAGTTATCATTTTGGTAAATCATATGTGGCTATGTGCTGAATGGTCTGTATTGTAATTCACTTTAGCTTCAGGAAGACACCGGGAGGTCTGGGGAGCTCATATGCTAAGTGTCTTTTGTTGTGTTGGTTTCTTCCTTTCCCATCTGCATACGAAGGTGTGTCTTGTTCTACCAAAAGGGGCTTGCAGACTGTGAATCTTCGGACTTGTCCTGAGAGAGGCTAGGGTCTGTGCCTTGCCTCTGTCAAGACATTCTCCTTGTACAATGTAACAAGTAAAAGATTAACTTTGTCTCTTTGTTGTGTGAGATTTCATCAGGTTCAACTGTAGTTAAAACAGCATTATCACTTGGTCCTTCGAGCCGGATCCCAACACTTCTTACAGGAGCCGAGCTTGTCTCAAACATGGACTTCCAGGAGCAACAACAAGGCCTTCTGCACTCGGAACTGCATTGGAACTCCAGGTTTGAGGCAGGACAGCCCTGGGTTGGAGTCGACGGGAGAACTACAGTTTTTTCCTGATGAAATCACAACAAAGGCAAGTTCTGTACACTCTAAATTATGTCCAAAAGTAATCCAGGAAGTAGTGTGAAGTTCACATGAACACGTTCATTTAGGATAACGCAGAGTTATGCCTTTAGTCAAGGACTTTTACAGAGCTCGAATGAACGGGGTTTCATTCAAAAGGGTAACGCAGAGTTACGCCTGTATAATGAATGTGTTAGAATTGAATTACTTCAGACTGAACTTCTACATTACTTCTAAACTGAAATTGGACATTTATAGACCTAAATAATCTAATAGACCTAAAGATCTAAATAAGCTAAATTGAAATTGGATGTTTAAAGACCTTTAAATTACTCAAAATTTGGAATTGGACATTGTAAAAAGACTTAAAAAATAGTTAAATTGCAAGCATTGTGTAGGGCGGCCATTTTGTGGCCATGTGGTCCTTTGTCCTCTGGCCATGTGTTTCTTTGTTCTGTGTGTCCTCTTTGTTTTCCTTTGTCAAAGTTTTCTTGGTTTAGAATTACCCTTCACCTTATGTTTTGATTCTGAAATGTATTAACAAATGTGCTTCTTGTTTTTGAGAAAAATGCCACATCCCTGCCAAAGCTTCAAAGCAACAAAATCCACCTATTTTCCATTGTGGGACAGAAAACCCACCCCATCGCCATCTCCATACAGCCATCGACACCTACGAAACGACCCTCCACACAACCCCCCGCACCGGAAGCTGCTGACGAATAATCATGGGCCGATTTGCAAAGATCAAAGCGCGCAGGCCCACGGAGGGCGCTAGCCGTTTGTTCAAGTTAAATGGACGTGAGAATTGAAGGTGACATCTTGGTACATTTGCGACTTCAAAGTTCAGCTTTGTGTCGCTGTTGGAGAACGGCTTGCTGCTAGTCTTGTGTCGGAAACGCAGACAGAGAAGAGTTTCGTAACAGGAACAGAGTGGACATTTCTGGTCATAACCAAACATGAGGAGGGGTCAAGAGGAAGTGTCAAATGGACTGACTATGGACTGTGAACATGGACTTTGGGTTTTCGGGCTTTTGGGCGTGTGCGTGGTGTTGAATTTGATAATCAAAGTTAATACATTTCAAGTTAATACATTTCAAGTTAATACATAGTTCAGTTTTGAGCCATGTATGTCTCAATAGGGGGAATAGTTTATGGAACAACAATATGAAATTGTACTATGACATTTTTTTATTTTTCAGTTTTGATGTGTGTTTTTTCATTTTCAGTTCTCCATGTTTGAATATAGATTGTTTGATTTATCAAAAGGATAAAAAAGAGGGAATGATATTGGAATGTTACTTAAGTTATCATTTTGGTAAATCATATGTGGCTATGTGCTGAATGCTCTGTATTGTAATTCACTTTAGCTTCAGGAAGACACCGGGAGGTCTGGGGAGCTCATATGCTAAGTGTCTTTTGTTGTGTTGGTTTCTTCCTTTCCCATCTGCATACGAAGGTGTGTCTTGTTCTACCAAAAGGGGCTTGCAGACTGTGAATCTTCGGACTTGTCCTGAGAGAGGCTAGGGTCTGTGCCTTGCCTCTGTCAAGACATTCTCCTTGTACAATGTAACAAGTAAAAGATTAACTTTGTCTCTTTGTTGTGTGAGATTTCATCAGGTTCAACTGTGGTTGAAACAGCTTTATCACTTTTCTGGGAGAATTATGGTCCCTTGAGCACTATCTTCTACTTTTTCTACTTTATCTTTCAGCATTACGACTTCAGCTGTAGTCTGTTCATTGCTATTCACCTGCTGTCCCATTGTCTGTTTCATGGCGTGATGATGGGACCCCTGAACCCGGGTCTTCCATCAACACCTGTGGACTCAAATCTGACACCTGGACTGGACTCGTCTGGAGGGCTGACTCATTCCTGCATGGCCTGGCCTCGGTACTCGTTCTACAGCCTGAGTCTTGGATCTATTGCACGAACAAACTGGCATTTTCCCCCACTAGATTAGTAGAGTTTTTCCTTTTTTTTATTTTTTGCATTTCTTGTATTTGAACTGTATGGTTCTCTGATCTGTGTGGGCAAATCAACCGTTCTGTAATGTCCTCCGAGATAACTACAGTTGTGATTTAGGGCTATACAAGAATACATTGAATTGAACCATTGAAGCATCTATAAGACAATGTGAGGTAGAGCTGCTGCTGCGGTTGCACAGCGTTGGCTTCTTCTTCAAATGAAAAAAACAAAGTCTAAAGTCAAATTGGTTGGACAAAAGGAAATTCCCTACAGGGCTGCATGGATTTGCATAGCTTTGGTTAGCTGGCGCCTTGTTGTTATTTCTCCTGGAGGAAAACATACAGTGAATCTGCTTGTGTCTCATTTTTGTAAGTTTGATGGGTAAATTAGGGTCCGGGAGATTTTTTTTTTACTGCATTTGACCCATCCTTTCAATGCAATCAATAATCTCCAAATGTTCATAATGGTTTTAGCAGGATCTATCTCCATTCAATCAATCCTAAACGTTGCACACAAGTTTATTCTTACCCTTTGTCTTTATCGATTTGTTTTTAGGTCACAAATGCAAAAGATTTTGTCAGTTTAAAGCCGCAGAGTAGAGGAGCGAAGAGAAGAGAGTTTTTCACTTTCGAAGCAGAGGCACAGCTACCAAAATCAGGGACAACGGAAGGGTCCCCCCCACACTGAAATTCATTATTTATTGTATTGATCACGTATTGATGTTTTAACGTCTAGGATTATTAAACATTTACTATGGGACCCCCTGGACCACTCTTTCTGAGGGTTCTGATTGCATTATATCTTTTGCTTTCAATCCAATGAAATGTATTTGTGGCCAGCCCTAAATCACAACAGCAGTCATCTGGAAGGAGTTTACAAAACTGATGAGTTGCCTGATTCACACAAATCAGATGATCAAACACTGGAAATGAAATTAAAACAGGTGCAAGGGAAATATTTTCCAACAAGGGGCAGAAGACCAATGGGCCTCATTCACGAATAACTTCGTAAGAAACATCTTAAATTTCTTCTCAAGTTGTTCTTCAGTAGATATCTAAGAAGACCCTACGTGGGATTGATCAACGTGCTCGTAAGCCGCTGAATTGTTCGCAGCTGTTCTCTCAGATTGATGAATGCCAACTCCTCGTAAGTAGAGCGCGCGTGCCCGGTGCTTCATTAGCATAGGTACTTAGCATAGGTAACCGCCCACTAATGCCCATATAAGGGACTGCAGGGCCGTGTGCAGACGCCAAAGGAAACAGCAACAGGCCTAAAGCAAAGAGTTACACGGAGCAAAAGAGTCACCCTTTTTTCTTCTTTTGCCAGACTGAGAATAAAGTCATAAAATGTTGACTTAAAAGTCGAAATATTTTGAGAATAAAGTTGAACTAGCAAAATGATGAGATTAATCTCAAAATTTTATGAGATTAATTTAAAAATATATTATGTTTTAATTTAAAAATGAATCTCAAAATGTTATGAGATGAATCTAAAAGTATTTTCGACCCTGAGAGGAGATCCAGCGCTGAGACCAATGCAGACCCGAGGAGAGACTGGAGAGACCAGCACACAGAAACCAGAGCGGACCGAGGAGACACCGCATAGACTGAGACCAGCGCGGACCGAAGAGAGACCGCATAGACTGAGACCAGCGCGGACCGAAGAGAGACCGCATAGACTGAGACCAGCGCGGACCGAAGAGAGACCGCATAGACTGAGACCAGCGCGGGCCGAGGAGAGACCGCATAGACTGAGACCAGCGCGGACCGAGGAGAGACCGCAAATTCTCAGACAAAATTAATACAATTATTACTAAATTTACACAAAAAATTAAACTAAAAGCCAAGAAGAACTGTCTCCCTTGGTTAAACGAGTCCATTCTAAACCTGCTAAAAGAACGGGACAAAGCCCTAAAGGTGGCTGTCAGAAGTGGATTCAACAGACTTCAGTTCGTTTCCCTAAGAAACAAGGTGGTGAAAGAAATTAGAAAAGCTAAAGCCAATTTCTTCATTGCAGCGTTGAATTCTGCAAGGGGAAATTCAAAAATGATCTGGGATCAAATGAAAAAAATGACTGGTAACCATCATAACAAAACTTGCAAACAAATGGAAATCAATCTAAACGGAAACATCCTACGGGAGCCAAAGTCAATGGCTGATGCTTTTAATAATTATTTCATCAACTCAGTGGCCGAAATTTTGAAATGTTTGTCTACACATACGCAAAAATTAGATTTAAACCCACCTCAATTTGTAACACAATCCTTTTCCATCTCAAACATAACTGAGACCAAAGTTAAAAATATCATTAGGGCCCTTAGATCCTCTAAAGCTAAGGACGTCTTTGGGATGGATACCACCATGCTTAAAGAGCTTGGCTCAGCTCTAGCTGCTCCCATTGCCGCCATTATCAATTTTTCAGTCTCAACCGGCCAGTTTCCAAATGCATGGAAATCTGCAATAGTCACTCCAATATTTAAATCTGGCAACCCAAACTCATTACATGACTATCGACCAATAAGCATTCTTCCAGCCATCTCCAAAGTGATTGAGAAATGGGTATCAGAGCACATAGTCCAACATCTAAACAGCAACTCCCCTTCTCTCCACCCCATGCAGTTTGGATTTAGACCCAAACACTCAACAGAGATGGCCACTTGCCTTTTTATTGAGAAAATCAAATCTTCTCTGGAGATGGGGGGTGTAGTGGGGGCGGTATTCTTGGACCTCAAGAAAGCCTTTGACACCCTAAATCATGCTGTTCTCTGCTCAAAGCTCCCATATTTCAACTTCTCTGGTACAATGGGGAATTGGGTGGAATATTATCTACACGGCCGAAGTCAGTGTGTGGCGATAAATAACTGTAAGTCTGAGCCACTTATGATTGCTACAGGAGTACCGCAGGGATCAATTTTAGGTCCCCTTTTGTTTAGCCTTTACATTAATGATTTGCCCACAGTCTGCCCTGAAGTTGACTGCATAATGTATGCAGATGACACAGTCTTATTTTGTCATGGTCGCTCCAAAGATGTTGTGGCTGAGAAACTCACCAAATCAATGGAATGTGTTATGTCTTGGCTGAAAGACTGCTGCTTGCAGCTTAATGTTTCCAAAACGGTCTCCATGTTTTTTAGTAAAACTAGGAGTGCTTCTAAAGATCCGGTAATTTATGTTGAAGGGGAAAAACTACAATCTGTCCCTCAGTATAAATATCTTGGACTGGTGATAGATTCACATCTCACTTTTAAAACAAAGAAGTTGAAAACAAAGAAGAACAAAGACGTTGAAAAGATGTGTAAAACAATCAAATTTAATCTTTCAAATTTCAGATCAATAAGATATGACATGTCAACTGAGGCCGCAAAACTTTTTTTAGATTCAATGATTTTTAGTCATTTTAATTATTGTTTAACAAGCTGGAGTCAAGCTAATAAGACTACTTTAAGACCACTAGAAATCTTATATAAGCAAGCCATTGTTGCATAATTAAAATGTTGTATACTAATGATTTTGAAAATAGGCCCTCTGAAGAATGTGCACGGGGAAAAGCCCCAAGGACAAGGATTGCAAACAGGAATAAAGAGGGTCAAATGGAGAAACTACAATCAGTCATAGAGATACCAACTTTCAAAACGGGACAAATTATTAACTCCAGGAATAAACATTCTTGTCTCTCTGGCGAGGCCAAAAGTCCAAAAACACCATCTGGCTAATCTCTCTCAGGCAGACTGGGAGATTCTCCAAAGGCATTCTGACGCCTCCCAGTGGACACGGGACGCCAGCACACCCGAAAAGAACATTCGGGAGACGCCCACAAGTGACGTCATCAGACGTCTTGATAAAACTGTTGGTTTGAGTTCTGGGGGGAAGGTTAGCGCAGGGGTAGAGGAGAGGGACATATTAGTTTAGGAGCACTTTTTTGTTGAATATTCTGTATCTGATTGTAAAGATAATTAAATGCAGATGTTAAACTTGGATATCTTCGTCTGATTTCTGTACCAAATTGTGGACACGCGAGCCAAAAGGGAGTTATTGGCTTCATTTGGTGACCCCGACGTGATTTGATACAGAAAGAAGACGCAAGATGAGCTCAGATAGATAGACTGGGTCTGTTGGGTCTTGGGGCTCTCTCTACTGCAAAACACAGGTAAGCAGATACCATTTCTAAAGTCTGCACATTGTTTTAAATAGAAGACAGAGAGATCTCGGCCCAGCATGACTGCAGCGTGGCCAGACCGCCGTGACGGGCGTTCGATCGGACGCGATAGAACAATAGTCAGGTTTTTCGACGTTTTTGAACCTTGAGGGATGTTGGTCTCTCTCTAAAAAAGAATATACAGGAAAAGAGCCACAGGGTTTATAAGTGCAAAAGAGGCACACCTTCGTGCAGAGAGGCACAAGGGAATTAGTGAAAAAATAGGAATAGAATTAGAGAGATAGGGATAGTTAGGGTCAGAAGTTATAGGATAATAAAAACTCCATATCCCCCGGGGGTGGGGAAAAGGGCACAATTAATTTAAACAGAAGAAAAGCCAAGTATTTAAAATGTGGATTCTGATAATAATGATCTGATTAATGAGGAAAAAGAGAGCCTCTTGGCTGTAGTATACGAGTTTCATGTGAAGAAATGAAAAAAGATCAGTCTGGGAGTTTTTCTCTTGTATTCTGATGTAATGTTTCGATAGTTACAGAGAATCAGGAAAAAAAAAGATTCTGCTGGAACTCTCGATACATTAATCATGTAGCAAATGGTAATGTTTTCCATTACTGACGTATTTAAGGATAAAATGTAAAGTGTCGTTTGACGTGAGAGAAACTTTTACCACTGATTTAAAACCTTGTCACGAGAAAAACGAGGAAAGTATTTCAGACTCCATGCTTCCTTTGTTCGGGAGGCCCCTCCCCTCCCTCGTTCTGTCCTCTCTCTCTCCCCTTCCTCTCTCTCTCTCTCTCTCTCTCTCTCTCTCTCTCTCGTGAAGACAGAACTATTACCAAAGACATTTTTTGATTTGTAGAAAATTACATTTATACACACGATAATGTTACTGACATGGAGTCATAGGATCACAGAACTTTGAGTTAGATTATAAAGAGGCATTATTTTATTTTTATTTTTTATCTCCAAGGCGTCTAGACAAGTTTTTTTTCCCTACATTTTGGTGATATAAAAGTTAGAATGATCTTAGAGAGCATTATACTTTTGGAAAAATAGGGCTTAGGATAGCAGTTGAATGCAGAATTCGGTTTTCAGAATCTAATGTTTAAAATGTTAATATTAATTATTCCATAGGTTTATTTTGAATTGTAATTAATCATTGGTTTGGTATGGTAATTAACACACTTGTTTGTGTTTCTTGTTTGTCTGTTTTTTCCGAGAAAACTTCTGTCTGTTTCATTTGGCCAAAAATCGTCTCTGCCACAAACCACCATCAGCGTCTCCCCCAGACCCACAGGGGGCACCAAAGACAGCAGCATCGGCTGCAGCAGCTAACAGGAACTCTCGAAGAAGACTTCTCCTGCCTCCATTCCTGTGAGGAGGCAAAGAAAAGACCGCAGACTTTTTCACAAACTGAGTGTCGACCCATCCACGAAACAGAAGGTGGCGGTAATGCGAAGAATAGGCCGCCAACCGCCGGAAAACCAAACAAGAAGAAGAAGGACACGACACATTTGGGTGCGTCAGATATGAAAGAAGAAGAAAGACATTATGAGGAAAAGTTATCGGAAGAAGAAAGAAAGTGATTGTTGAAAGAAGAAGAAAGACATTGTGAGAAAGAGTTATCGGAAGAAGAAAGAAAGTGATTGTTGGAAGAAGAAGAAAAAAGACATGGAGACGAAGACATTGGACACTGTGAGACAAAAGACATTGAAAGACGCCATGAGTAAAAGAAAGACATTAACGGACATTTGAGACGTGGCTGGCCTAAATGAGACACACAGAAGGTAAATATACAGACAGGCAACAAACGCACAGAGACATATTAAGTCATATTTACACATTTAGGTCATTCGTTCATAACACCACATTTAGCTGCATGAAAGAATACAGGACAATCGTTAAAATAAATTAGACTCTTGCTTTAGCATGAGACACAAGGAGATTAGAACAGCAGTATATTTAAGGTAGAGGAGCGCTATTATTGAAACTAGTATTATTTAAAGTTATAGACGCGGAGAAGTTTAGAATTATTGATTTTAACTGCATGATCTTGGTAATACGGATATTTAAAGCAGTGTTTTCAACCTTTGAACCGTGGTTCGTTAATCATTTAAAAACAGTCACATGCACAGTTGAAACTGGTGCTAGAAAGAGAACTGCAGCTCTTAATGGACGCTGCATTTAGTACAAAATGGTTTGTTCAGACAATTAAAGTTTGAAAAATGATTTAAAGCATTTCTGAATTTTGGCTAAAGGTGATATTGGATCATTTCTGATAACACATAGACGCAACACTGTTCATTGGTTGAAAACAAAGATGTAGGGACATTTTTTGAAATCTTTTATGACATGTTTCTCTTCCAAATAGCTAAATTAGAAACAATTAGGACAATTATGTCTTTGATACAACTGTTGGCAGTTTATCTGAGACATGATTGGCGCAAGTACACACACATAAAATAATGGTCTTTTCTCCACATGAACGTGAAACAAAGGTGAAGTATTAAAGTTTGAAACTAATTTACATTTTTAAGGAATCCGAACTGGCTTTAAAAAAAAAAAAGGGAAAAACATTTATTGCACGTGCATGAGTTTTTTTTAGTAACAAGAGCTCATTAAAAATATAGGGGACACAGTTTGTGACAAGCCCGAGTAAAGACCACGTGGTTTAAACACTAAAGTTTGAAATGGATCCTTTTAGGAAAAATCTCTCAAAGCTTTGCATGTTCTGCAGGCTCTGAAAGTTGCAACTATAAAATAGCTCATGAGACAATTGTAATTGGACATGGAAAAATATAACAAAGTTAAAATTACAGGCCTCTTGTGTATGTTATATGTTTGTGTATGTTATATGTTTGTGTATGTTATATGTTTGTGTATGTTATATGTTTGTGTATGTTATATGTTTGTGTATGTTATATGTTTGTGTATGTTATATGTTTGTGCGTCATGTCCAATACACTACGTTGACCTTAACAAACTGGACCAATACTAACGTGGGGTGTTGTGAGTGTGTTGGGGAGTGAACGAGGAGTGCTGAACGGAATCATGGAATAACAAAAGTTCTGTAATGTTTTAATGTGATCATGGAATAATTATTTTTTGTCAACAGCATACGGTGTAAGTACTAGAGATTCAAAGATGACAAGCTTTATTGAACAGGTGTAAAAGTGAGAGTACTCTGGGATGAGTACTCTGAGAAAAGTACTCTGAGAAAGTACTCTGAGATGAATACCTTGCTGAAGGTACTGGGAGCCCCTCCCTCTGCTGTTTGCCCGGACAGTGATTCGGTCCAACCGCAGTGAGCGGTCATTGGGCGGAGGACAACTTTGGTTTGTAATTCACATTTAGGGGAGTATAAAATTAGAAACATACATATTGTTAAGTCTGTATTTGGCTACAGCCTCTGCCCTGATGCCACACACCGTCTGTCAATGCAGTTATGTTTTGCCCAATTGGATTGATTGACAGGCTGCACAATGCGAAGAGAGGAAAGTGGGTGTTTCTTGTGTTCTAATGTTTGTTTTTCAGATGAAAGATAAACTGCACCTGCTTCAGGGATGACAGTAGTATGAATTAAGGAAATGAGCCTCTACTTTGGCACCAAAGCCCACAATATGAATTGAGGACGATCCGGGAGGAGCAACAGGATTGGAACAGTAATCTACACACACATACAGATGCATGTTTTATACTTTGGACCACGACCAACAGAGGGGAGTATTGTATTGTCATAGGTGGTCATGGTCCTTAACCTTCTAAATCATTAGAAAGAAGTGTAAAACATATATTTACAAGAACAAATAAATAATAGAAAGGGCAGCCTAAAAAAGCAAAATGGGAAAATTATTAAGTAATTTTCGGAGTTGCCAAAATGAAATAAAATTCTATATTTGTCCCATAGGGGGTCATTCTAAATTTAGTGTTGTGCAAATTCAAAAGGAGAAATAATAGCGCTTATAACATCAAACGGATCTACTCTTTAAGATAATAGATCATATAATAATAAGATAATAATAGAATAGAATGAAATAGTCTGGAGCTATAATGTCATTGGATTCGAGGAGCTATAGGTTGAAGTGTCAGAATAAACAATAGTAATAATAGTTAGACTAGTGAATAATCAAAATAGTTCTATTGTGGAAATAAGTATCAATAAGGTCAAATTGTTCTAATAACTAAAGTAAAAAGGAATCAAATGGAGTCAGATTTTAGATGTTTCTGTTTTCCACATCTGTAGGAACTGGTGCAGAGGTGTTTATAGAGAGTAGTATTAAAATGCAGACATAGAACGACAGGCTTTAACACAATTTTAAATCTAAAAATAGCTCAAATATAACATTGCTCTTGACGCAGCCTCTGAGCTGCTCCATTGGAGAACAGGTTAAATGTTATTGTTTATTACGAACAGCTGATGTATTTACACACATTAAGTTTGGGACAACTCTTTAAACAGTTATAAGCAGCGGACAGAAGCCATGAATGTGCTTTTGTTTATTAAATAATTAATTTCATAGCCTTATAATCGTAGAGAACGTTTTAAAATAGTTAAAATCCCTTTCAGGCAACTTGATTTAGATGTATGTCTTTAATATTGGAGAACGACTGTGTTGTTTTTGGAATTGTCTGAAATACAATACATAGAATAATGATTTGCAGAACAAGAACCGGCCAATAAAAAATCGTCTATTGCCAATGCAATTGTTACAATCAGAACTCAAAAATTGGGAATATGCCTTTGCTCAAGCTGCAACCGAGTTTTAGAGTCACAATAGAGTGTAAAATAGATAGATGCTTTCAAAAATAGAGATTATTTTTAGACAGGGCTAATATCAAACGGTAAAAAGACCATTTCCTTCATATTATGTCCAAAAGTATTTACTTCAAAGGTAGATGAAGTTCATTACAGTTTATGCACAGGTTTATTAGATACTGTCAAATTCGCTTGTTTCAAACATAGGTGAATGTTAACAATGCCAAAAGTTAATGAGATAGATTAGAAACAACAGAGATTCAAAAACATTTAAAAGCATTTTAATGTATTTGGGTATAGCACAAAAGTAGATATTTAGGTATTTTTTGAGAATTTTAAGAGCTGTCGACTTGTCAATATGGATTAGAAAATCGAATACCATGGTAGAGTAACTGATCCCAAAAAACCTGCTAAAATAGATTAGCTCCTGTACGGATAATACCAATTTGATTAACGATGTACATTTATCCCAAACGGTCTGAGAGAAGGAAGTGACAGCACTTCCTGGTTCAACAAAATGTGTTTGGAAAAATGAGCAAAGCCCCACAAAATGGCACAGAGCCACTGATAATGACAGCAAACCACCGTATAGATAGATTTATTAGATAAAAACATATGTTTAAGAATAGGGCTCAATAAAAGCAAAATATGCAAACATATTTGTAAATAGATTAGAATAGTTTAAACTATAGTGAATAGTTTTAGTGCATACATTACAGACGAGGTTGAAGAAGAATCAGAATGACAGCAGTGGTCATCAAAGAGTTTAGTGAAGGAATGTTTCAATGTGGTTGTGTGTTGTTTGTCTTTCTGTATTGGCTCTTCACAGATATCAAGCCTGAACTAAGCACAAGTATGGATGATAAACGACGATGTGGATTGTGACCTGATTTTTAATCAGGTCAAAAGAGGGAAACTGTTGCATAATTAAAATGTTGTATACTAATGATTTTGAAAATAGGCCCTCTGAAGAATGTGCACGGGGAAAAGCCCCAAGGACAAGGATTGCAAACAGGAATAAAGAGGGTCAAATGGAGAAACTACAATCAGTCATAGAGATACCAACTTTCAAAACGGGACAAATTATTAACTCCAGGAATAAACATTCTTGTCTCTCTGGCGAGGCCAAAAGTCCAAAAACACCATCTGGCTAATCTCTCTCAGGCAGACTGGGAGATTCTCCAAAGGCATTCTGACGCCTCCCAGTGGACACGGGACGCCAGCACACCCGAAAAGAACATTCGGGAGACGCCCACAAGTGACGTCATCAGACGTCTTGATAAAACTGTTGGTTTGAGTTCTGGGGGGAAGGTTAGCGCAGGGGAAGAGGAGAGGGACATATTAGTTTAGGAGCACTTTTTTGTTGAATATTCTGTATCTGATTGTAAAGATAATTAAATGCAGATGTTAAACTTGGATATCTTCGTCTGATTTCTGTACCAAATTGTGGACACGCGAGCCAAAAGGGAGTTATTGGCTTCACCATCAAAGTAATGGATAAAAAGAGAAAATGTTATCATCACTGTTTAATTTTGGAAAAGTATTCCTTTCTAAGTTAGCCAGATCTTCATAAATTCTCAAATCTATGCTTAATATATAAAGCAACTCATAATTTGGCTCCCACTCCACTTGCAGGTCTGATAAGTCAAAGGAACAGTAGTGAGCGGCTCACTAGAGGCTCCGTGAGAGGCGACCGTGTGATCCCTCTGCGTAAGAGCACCTTCAGTCAGTCTGCCTGGTCCGTTAGAGGCACCAGAGAGTGGAACTCACTACCACAGACTGTTAGACAGCAGAGCACATACAGGGCTTTTACACAGCACCTAAAACAATGGATGGTAAACACATACACCTGCCCACATTAACTGATGTATGATATGCTTATGCAGTCTTGTAAATAGTATATTTTTGAATGTGTGAACACAATGTTAGTCTTGAATGATGTTATCTCTGTCTTGTAATTTTGTCATGTTAATGTATTTTAATATCTTTTTAACATCACAGCCAGGGAACTACAGATGAAAAATAGCCTCCTTGGCTAATTCTGGCTTTTTTAACTCATGTTTTATCATGTGTTTTATTAAATTGCATTGTCCCCCTTTGAAATAAACTAAACTGAAACTGAAACTGAAACTGAGACCAGCACGGACCGAAGAGAGACCGCATAGACTGAGACCAGCACGGACCGAAGAAAGACCGCATAGACTGAGACCAGCGCGGACCGCATGAGACCAGCATGAGACCAGCATGAGACCAGCGCGGACCGAAGAGAGACCGCAGCGACTGGAGAGACCATATGGAGAGACCAGCGCGGTCCTCCTGCTGCAGCAGTATATATTCCACTGTTTTGTGACCCGTGGATGGATAAATGTCCCCTATCAATAGGATGGGGTCACTAACGGCATGATTTCCAATGTATTTGATAAAGCGTTGGCGCATTAAGTTTACAAATGAATTTAAAAAATGACTAAATTACCATAAACAATGAAATAAATAAATACATACATCAATATAGCAAACATATCACTGTAATGTTGTATTTTATTGAACTTCACAACACGAGCGTGCGAACATGTCTGCACTGAATGTGCGTTAGAGTGCTGCTGAGCCCTCGTAGGATTTGTACTTACCCAAGAGAATTTCTGCTTACGAGAAATATTCGTGAATGCCACATTCTTCGTAAAATCCTCGTAAGTAGGATTTACGCACAAATTTGTTCGTAAGAACCGTTCGTGAATGAGGCCCAATGTCCTTAAATGTTCATAAATGTCCTTAATAGTCTTAAAAGTCAAGATTATCAACACTCTCCTTAGACACTTCTGCATCAGCAAGGATTGTGTAATGCAGTGAGCCATGGCGTCATCACCCTCATGTTCTATACATTAATAAAACATGACTTTATAACAACAGGTTGGAGTTGCATTTCTCTTAGAAAAACCTAGCAGCAGTCAGTAAAATACATTCAAAAAGTTTCGCTCTTTCCTCTGATGCATTTTTTGGGTTTTACATGGAGATTATTTCATTTAGAAATATTAATCTTGTCTTTTATATAACGTGTTTTGTTTTTCCTACACCAGACAAATGCAAGTCGGTAATGTTATTGTTACTAAAAAATAAAAAAAAACAACATAAGTCTCCATTTTATTATCTCCTGGATTTCAATGCTTTGTGCTTGAGGATTGTGTAAAAATATAATTTGTAATAATGTTTTTTCACTGTTACATTTGTTCAAGCACATAATTGTTGTTGTCATCGGTCGTTGATTACGTGAATGAGCGCGATGACACAGACTTTTTTTTAGCTCGGTTGCCTGGGCGACCACTTCAAACGTTCCCGCAGCGGTTCCCATGCCGACTGTTTCCAGAGAGACAATGATGATGATGATGATTACGGCCGATCTCACTATCTCCGGCTTCAGTGAAGAGAAGGTGAGGTTTCTGTGAATAGAGGGACAGTGATCTGCAGAAATAACTAAAGTAACTCGAATGGTTTGCACATTTTCTCATGTTTTTTTATGAACACAAACTCTTAGGATCTCTTAATCTTCAACATTGTTATCCTTTTTTTTCTTGAAAGACCACAACAAAGTAACAGAAAACTGTGAAGTGAAAGTACATTTTTCATAGACTTTGTGGAACCTCCTTTTGACTATACAAGTTATAAACATCTAGATACTTAAAGTTTTGCCATTGCATGAATATGATTATGCAATTTATACATTTGAAAACAGAATCAAAACAACAAAATCTCATATTTAATCTTGTGTATTCATTATCATTATGCATTAAGTCTGAAAACCACTGCACAAAAAATGACCGAGAAAAATATGCTTTATTTGTATAAGCCAATTTAAATGAAAAAAAAAGTATTGTTATTCAATCACACTACATTATTTTTCAAGTCCAAGAGACACAAGTACAGGAATAGGAAATCAATCACTTATCAAATACATTGATCTGTTAAAACTCTTAAATCATTCTCTGCTTGTGTCCCTCGATGCCTGAAGTGGTTCCTAATTGGAATGAATTGGTAAAAAGCCCCGTTATCTGCTCGGTCGGCTCCTGTCCCTTTGACCTTCTTTTATATCTGTGTAAGTTTGTGGAACTTAAAGCCACATTTTAAATCTGTGGCATTTGGAGCTGGGGCAGATTTCAACCTCTGCAAAGACCTACGGGGACTTACTGCACTTATATAAAGTGGTTGAAACTGGAAAAGGAACGTTTAACGATTGAATTTGCCATGAGCTCAGAAGGTTGAAAGAGTTTACTTGCACTATAGCTTATATCATAATGCATACCTGCATCCTCGCTAATGAGAAGATTTTTGCTGAGCACTCTGAGTTGCCTTGTGTATGAATTGTTCTATACAAATAAACTTGCCAGAAACCTGTGCCTCTTGAAACATGTGCATTATATCCATACACAGCGATGAGAAACTCTTACTGTAGCCACAGCTGCCTTGGGGCGCACTAACAGACCACCACCAATCATTCATGCACACAACAGACTCATTCTAGGTGTCTTGCCTAAGGACACAGCGGTAGTTTAGCACTTTACAGCCGCCCCACTGTGGCACCTGGTTTTCCTGGAGGTCTCCCATTGCAGTACTAACCAGACCCTACCCTGCTTCGCTTCAGTGGTCTGACGGGGTATGATTTTTACATGGAGGGGGCGCCTTTCTGTGTGGAGTTTGTGTGTGTCTATGTGTCTGTGTTTCCCCTACCACAAAAAAACATACTGCTTTGTAACTAAAATAAATGCTATATAAATTAAAATTACTTACTTAAATGTTCATATATGTTCAGAGTATAATCGGTGCCCGACAAACCGACACATTGACATTAAAGATGCCTGAGGGTTGCTTGCGGTGAAATGCCAAATGGAGAAACAGATTAAAATCATATTATCTGACAGGCAATTCTGACTCTTCACAATTGATTCTTAGAAATGATGAGAAACTAGGCATTAGATATTATTCCCTTTGCCTGTCAGAACATACCATCGTTTAAAATTACAGAGTTAAGCCAATTCTTTTACCAATCTATGCCTACTATATGACGGACTCAATATCTTGGCAATTTGAAGCTAAAGCTGAGTGGAAGACAGGAATAACTTAGGGTGTATTCAGACCTGCACATTTGCTCCACTTTAAACGGACCAGGATTCGTTTGGAACTCTGATCCGAATCTTTTATTCAGGTCTGAATACACACAAACGAATCCTGGTCCGGACCAAAGAACCGAACCGAGACCCACTTTTTGAGGTGGTCTCGGTCCGCTTCCAAACGAATTCTGGTCCAAGTCGAATCAGGTCTGAATACATCCGGTGTCGATCCGACACAACTCCAAGATACGTGCGCATTTTTTGGGCTTAACAAGCCGCAGACAGAAACTGAGGAATTAGCCATGCAGCGGCTAACTATGCTGCTAACTATGCTGCTAACTATGCTGCTAACTATGATGCTAACTATGCTGCTAACTATGATGCTAACTATGCTGCTAACGCTACACAACAACAATGAGCCGTGTGCAGACCTGGAGCCGTGAGGAGACGCTGTGCAACAGGCTTATGGAGTTACAACTGTTCACAGTATACATTGATGTTAATGGCAGCATCTTCAAACCATTTGCATTATTAAAAGCCTGACACTGTTTGAATCACGTCTCAAAGAGCAATATTCCGCATCATGTAGTGAATTGTGTTCTTTGGTTCATACCTGATCCTCAGCGTCTGTTTGTCCCGTGGTTATTATAGATCCATGGTTTATCCACAATGCTGAACAGGGCCGTTATTATCATAGATCCATGTGTGGGACAGGGCACGGAGCGCACAGACAGAGTCTTCTTTGGCTTTCTCCTCACGCATTCTCCGACGCTGTTCCAATATTTAAAACAACGTGTTTGGCCTGTGTCATATGAGCTGCTGTTGAAGGTTTTGCTCTAAAAAGAGCAAACATAGGCAGAGCAGACATGCTGCACATACAAGCCCCCAATGTTTTCCTCCGGTTCCGCGTCTATCCTCCGTGAGCTCTCGCTGTCCAATAGGAGCGCCGATCGTCACACGTGTCAATATGTTTATATAAAAAAGTTCACTTGCAAAAAGGACAGTCTGAATACGAACCGGAGCAAAAGAAAAAAAGTTTGGTCCGCTTTTGATTCGGATCAAGCAAGCGGAGCAAAGGACTTTTCAGGTCTGAATACACCCTAAGTTAATGGAGCTCAAAGTCCTCCCACTGTCACTCACGGCAACAGTATCAGTCAATCAAACTCAGCTGAAGCGCTACACGACAATCCTCACCTGGCAACAATCAGGCACTGCCCGCATCAAGCTTCATATCGTGAGGAAGCTCCATCCAAGCAGCAGCTTCGTTCACGCCGCAACCCTCCTCCTCCCAAACTCCACCTCATTCCAGGGCAACTCTTTCATCCTTCTCCTAAAATACTGACACCATGGTCTAGGCCCCGGGAGATTTCATATCTTCTGCAAACGTGTAGTGCTCTGCCGGGGTCTAAGCTCCAAAATTCTAACCACATGTCTGTACAGCAGCAATAAATATAATCTTGAAAATATTGTGTTATTTATGTTAGACTACTGCCAACCATGTGTTGTTTTGTCTGTTCGAGTCTCTCCAGATTGAATTCTTGCACGCTACGGAGCTCCTCTACATATGTTTTTGCACTAAATTCCATTGTCTTTGTGCGTGCGTTACGCCATGCGTAGCACATAGGACAAACAACCGTCGGAAGTCCTGCCCCCTACAGGAAACACAAACACCAACAGTTATTTACAACCGTCACTGAAGCCACCTGGGTTTCTCATTCATATACAAACCTCAGATCTGCTGTGTTTTTATTCTTGTCGAGGAGATTTGAGAAGTTGGTAAGTGTGACGCCAACACAAATCACACTTAATAATACAAAACTACAACTTGTGGTGATATTCTATTCAGTATTTTTTTTGCGAAGACGCCGTTTGTTCTTTTGTGCAACACTTTCTCAGCACAGATGGAGAGAGTTGAGCGGCCTACCTCCTGCCGACGGAACAATTAGAACAAAACACAGACTTTTGTTTATCCGGTTAGTGATGCAGCAATTTCACAAACTTTTGGATTTATTTTATTTTTTAGGCAAATATTGTAGTATCATAATATTCTAATTATTTAAAATTAATATTATACGTATTTAACCGTGGTAGCTTTATTATATTCTGTAAACTCTTAAACAAATGGTTAAAGTAAAGTACACTTTTTATTCATCGCTGTAGCGCAATTTGTCAAGACCAGAGCACATTTTACTTATTTCAGAACTTATTTTTGAACAAGGTAATACATCTAAACTTGTCTTTCAAAAGAACCAAAAACAAATAATTACAAAATTAACCTTTTTGAATCACATTTTACTTATTGTTTTTAGTGGCACCCAGAGAAAGCCTATGCAGACACAGGAAGAACAAGCAAATTCCACACAGAGAGAGCCTGCTACGATCTGATACAAAAAATCTAATTAAAATCAATCAATTTTGTCGCACCCAGTCCTTTAGCTTCAAAAATGTAGCTAAACTTATCATTACAACAGTCAAAGCTAACATTACTATTGTCAGATGCTGAGAGGATTGGTGATTTTTCGACCACACACGCTACAAATCTCTGCTCATGTCCTGTTTCCATCAATACCACGTCTTCTGCTCTGACACGATCCCAAACCTCTGCATCTTTTGTCGTTTTTTACAATAGGTTCCACTTGTTTTCCTGTCATTCTGAGTGGTGTGGCTAACTCTACAGTCAGAGCCAGAGCAGAGCAGGCTGTTGCTAATGATTCCTTACGGTCAGTGCATTGTGAAAAGCTGCCATCTAGTGTAAATCAACACAACATGACAGGCTGAGCTTTTTGTATTATGAGGATGCAGGGTTTTACATTTTTAGATTGTGTGTAGTGGGAAAACTTAACAAAAAATATAGACAATTGGGATGAAATATTAGCAACCAGAGCTAAGTTTAGCACCGAAACAGCTTCACTACGACTGCAGCCTTCTTCTTGTTCTACTATTGTTGGTTTGGATTATACTGTGTGTGTGTGTTGGGTGTAATGTATGTGTGTGTGCGTATGTGTGTGTGCATGGAAATATATAAGCAACCGCAAGCAAAAAAAAGATGAATGCACACTGTCATGTTGCCAAGTCAAATTCCTATGTGTTTTGCACAATGGTAAATAAAGTAATCTGAATCTGAATCTGAATCTGAACCGGAACAAAATTTAGCTTCCATTGCGGCCTTCCTCTGGGCTATATTTTTTTGGTTTGAAATACACTGTGATTTGTGTTTTGTGTGGTGTGTTGTGTGTTGTGCTTGTGGGTGTGTTTTGGAATAAAACGCATCAGCCACCAGAACAAAATTTAGCATCAAACCCCCATAACTTCTATTACAGCCCCTTCTTCTTACTCAAAAATTATTAGTTGGAATTATACTGTATATGTGTGTATCAGTGTATTTGTGTGTGTGTGTGTGTGTACTGTGTTGAGTTATGAGTGAGAGGGGTTGAAGCCAAAGCAATGATTCGTCCGACGCCTTTTCTAACTACTTCTTTATATTCATGTTTGAGTTTTAAATAAATAGTTTTCTACAATATTTTATTATAGTTGTTTTAATTTGTTGTTTGCTGTATTATTTTTTAATCAGTGGCACTTTGAGGTTTTGTGGTAATTTAAGGTGCAATATAAATCAAATCTTTCTTCTTCTTCTTGTTCTTCTTCTTATAATTGTTATTATTATTATGACCTGCCCATCTTCTTCAACATTTATCAAACAGAAATAAATGTACATCCTTGGTTTTGGTAAACTTTATAATCTAAATTATTTGTTGAATTTGTTGCTCCCCCTCCAGCGCCTGCAATGCATCATGGGTTATATGTGGGCTCTTCCTTCATATCTTGCCCTTGTTGTGCACACTTATGTCTTTGTTTTGAGGAAAAAGTCTCCAGACGCTCATCGCTCACTTAACAAGATGAAATAAACTGTTTGGAATCCTTTAGGGACCAACTCACAGCTGATTGTTAGTGATACAATATTTGTGCGTCCGGATCAGGACTGCTGCTGCTGACCGATTTGTCAGCGCTTAGATCTTATTGGCTTCAAATTGAGACAAGGACATTTTGGCGGAAATGATTCGTGCTTTTGTCTGGTGTGACATCCGCAACACATAAAGGGAAAACATGTGATTATGCGTCATTAAACAATACATGATATTTCCTGATTCCTGGAAGGCTTCATGAGAAATCCATTTGTAATTATGAGATTTTAAGATTGTGGTACTTTTACAACCTTAAAAATAACAATTGGTTGTACAGTATATAGCGATTGTTTGGACACTCAAAGACGCTTCACATGCCATTATTCATTCACTCCAGACACAGTGGTGATCAAATACTATCGTTGCCACAGCTGCCCTGGGGCACACCAACAGAAGCGAGGCAAACAGTGTGTGCTATAGGCCCCTCCGCCCACCACCAACCATTCACACACGCACCAGACTCATTCTAGGTAATGTGGGTGTATTGACTAATCAAAGGACACAACAGTTTGGCCGAGATGTCACTTTACAGCCTCAGCCACCCCGCCATGGCACCAGGTGTTCCCTGAGGTCTCCCATCAAAGAACTAACCAGACCCTTCCCTGCATAGCATCAAAGGTCTGACAAGATCTGGCTTTAACATGAAGGTGGCGCCAACATCTTTGTGTTCCTCCCAACAGAGTTACATTTTGTTTCTAAAAATAATTTTCAAATGAAATATTTATTTATTTATTTTGTCCGTGATAAAGAATGTTTGCTTATTTTTGCTGATATTCATTTGTGTGACCGGACAACAAGTATGAAAACTGAAATGTTATTGTAATATTGTGTATTGTGTACTGTCGCCACATAAATACATACATAATTTGTGTTTTATATTCATTTGAAATATCCGTTTTCCAACATGGATACCTATTTTATTTTTATTTTTTGTGCACTGCAGCCTCACGATCTGCTTGTTACTAAGTAAATGTTAATGAAGTCGTTACCATGCGACACAACACTTCAGACTGGTGCCACTAATTATTTCAGGCCTCAGAGGTCTCAGTCTTGGGCGTCATTTTAAAGAGTGGGACGAGAGAGAAAGCAAAAAGAGGACTGAGTTGACATTCTAGTCTTTTGTTTGGACAAGTATAAGACATTTTAATGTATTTTAAGTTCATATAACATATAAGTATATTGTATTAGTATGATAAACTTTAAAAATGATATGGTATTTGGATGAAACATATAGAAAATATACTTCACAACGGAAGTAAACCTCCCAGCAGTATCACTACTGCTGCCTTTCTTTTGCTCGACAAGTGAGAGAGACTGACAGTTCATCTGCCTAAAATGAGTATGTTTGTTGGTACTGGATTACTATTACCAAATACATTACAATAATCATAGAGTGAAATGTCATGTTGTGGTATTGAAGACATACTTTACATTACTGGTACTGTAAGGATTTAGCAGACAGAGACGGATCGTGGTGTGCCAAACTCTGGAAGTTTATTTACGTTGCTCTCAAGTTCCACTGGTTTACTCTGTTTCTTTTCCTCAGACAGAATAAAGGCAGTACACAGTTTATATAGTCATTGTCACGTCACACATCGAAAGACATACGTGTCACAAAGAGACAGTCAAATCATAGTCATAACATGGAGTCCTTGTAGAGTCCTTGTACAGTCCTGCACGTAGGCCATATTGCTATCTAATACTAATACTCTCCCCTTTGATCACATAATCACATGTGATCACTCAAATCGATCAATCCATAAAGTGGAAAAAGAAGAAAAAAATTCCCAAAAAAAACTTCAAAAAATTATTAAAAACAAAGAAAATGTATGCATTAAACTCATAATCATCAAATCAATATCAGTGGATTTTATCCTCTATCCTGGAAAAAAAAAACAAAAAAAAAAACAAACAAAAACAAAGTAAATAAACAAACAAAAAACAAATCAAAAATAAAAACAAACAAAAACTATTGGACACACAAGAACTCAGCAGATTCAGTCAAAACACAGACAAAAACGTGCTGAGTCTCAAATTTGAAGCTAATTTCACTTTTCTTACTCTATACTATTATTCTAATGCTGATTGTTTACACTTCACTCAATCTTATTTCACTGTATTATTTTCACTTTTTAATCTTATACTGTGTACTTTACTCTCTATTCACTATAGTTTAAACTATTCTAATCTATTTACAAATATGTTTGCATATTTGCTTCTATTGAGCCATATTCTTAAACATACATTTTAATCTAATAAATCTCTCTGTGGTTTTACACTCTCATTATCAGTGGCATATTATCAGTGGGATTTTGCTCCATGTCTATTCTCATTCTCAGGAATAAAACTGTGAACACAGTAAGGCAAATGGTCAACATTTACACTTCTATAGTGGTCAATGATTTATTACTTTTTATTATCTAAAGATATTATTGTCAGGCAGTTTGGGATGAATGTACATCATTAATCAAATTAGTATTATCCTAATAGTAGCTAATTAGGTTTGGGGTTGGGGTCAGTTATTCTACAATGGTGTTTGTGCTGGAAACTTCTCAATATCTAAATATCTACTATTGTGTTTTTGTGCTACACCCAAATTCATCAAAATGCTTTTAAATGCTTTTGAATCTCTGTTGGTTCTAATCTATCTCATTGATCTAGGCATTAATCTAGACTACACTCATATGGACTTTTTGCATAGTCAACATTCACTCATGTTTGAACACAAGTGAATTTGGCAAGTATCTAATAAAACTGTACATAAACTGTAATTAACTTTATCTACTTTTGAAGTAAATGCTTGTGAAATGGTCCCTTTACCATTTGATATTAGCACTGGCTACAAATAATCTCTATTTTTGAAAGAATCTATGGTTGATGCATTTATCTATTCCTATTTTTACTCTATTTTTTAACTCAAAAGCTCGGCTGCAGCTTGAGCAAAGGCATATTCCTAGTTTGTGACTTCTGTCACTTTTAATGGCTGTAACATTATTCTGATTCTAATATTATAGCTGATCTATCAAAAGGATAACATTGTAGGGTACTATTTTAACTCTTATGTGGAAATGTGTTTATGAACAACAAAGGAAGTCAAATTCTACTCTTTCTACTACTACTAAAAACGCTACAATACTTATACTTTATCATTTTCAAAGTTTTTGTCTGTCAGATGTCTGAATACTCAACATTTATATTGCATTTGTCACAGTTTCTGGTTGTAGCAATAGCATCGGCAATAGACGTTTTCATTGGCTGGTTCTTGTTCTGCAAATGGCTGTGTCCAATAGATCATCAGATGTCCAGAAGCTAGGGACAAACAAAAACAAAAGAAAGAATCATGAGTATCTCTCTCATTTAGCACTCATCAATGTATGATTTCAAAAATATAAACATCACTCCCCAGTTTTCTCTCTCAGGTCCTCAGATCCTCAGGTCCCCTGAGGGTGAGTCTCAGTCGTCATCAGGTCAGGTCATAGAGAGAGATGTCATCTTGGTCATCAGTAGGGTCCAAGCCATAGTTTTGGTCTCCAGATGCACATCAGGATCTCCAGATACAGTCTTTTCAGTTGAAGCACATCAGGTCATTTGCGATGCACTTCTGGTCAATGGTGCAGTGTCTCAGTTCCTGTACACAGCTTGTTATGCAATAGTTACTCTCTATGGTTAAATCACTTTGATTCTACTTTAACACAATTTCTATTCATGCTGTTGCTAATGTCCCTCAGACAAAAAGCAAGCGCAGTTATTCAGTTTACTTCTCTAATTTGTGTTTTTATCAGATCTAATTCTCATCAATGTAATTACTTCACACAGTACAAAATCAACAAATCAAAAGTGTCAGGACAGAGGTCAATTATGTCCATGACAATATAGAATTCAAATGAACATTTCTGGTCTCAAAAAATACTGATTCAAATAAAGATTCAAGTGATAGACAATTAAAAATATGTGTTTACATTGGAGTAAACTTTTAAAATGCTTTTTCCTCATGTTCTGCTTTTTCATGTATCTATATGTAAATGTGAATGTGTGAGTGTATGTGTGTGTGTGTGTGTGTGTGTATGAATTTTGGGGTTGTCTCTCCAGACTCCACGAACCACCTGTAGGTCTCAAAGGTCACACTGTGGTGATGTAAACCAACTGGACACACTTTCAACTGCCTCTAGGTCTCTACCTGACGCTCCACCCATCACGTCTCCAGATACCTCTCTTTCATGGCCCCGGTCTCTCTCACACCCACTCAGTTCTGCAGTGGCGTGGGGAGGGGCAAGGAGGTGGCATTTCCCTTTGCTCTTTGATCTGTGACCTGTGGCTGGGTGGGCTTTGCGCTGTCCAGTGTCCAGCAGTCCAGTGACCCTGTACAGTGTGTGCTCTTGGTTCTGGAAAACAACCTTATAGTCAAATTAAAAACAACAGAGATTGTGAATGAGATTGTTTTTCTCTCTGAAGTCAAAACAATTTGAGCGCTCTGGGTTTTCCCAAGCGCTATGTAAATAAAGATTACTTATTCTCTTACTAATGATGACATTTTAAAACCAGAAACTCTCTTAATAAAAAAACAAGACTCAAATCTCTTAAACCTTCAAACTTTAAAATATGTATTATGTACTTTTGTACTGTGTGATGTTTTTAATCTTGAACATCTTGGGTTTCACTTTATGGACTTTCCCTTTTACACTTATTTATCTCAGCATCTATTCTACTAATTTAAAATAATTGCAGCATTTTTCAAATGAAGTCAGTATGAATTGGAGCACATTTTAGACCAGGCTCCTGTGCTGCGTGCATCTGCAGCAGGAGGAAGGTCAGGTGCATAGTCAAAACAAAAACAAAAGTCACCACTTGCAAGGTGAATTGGGTAGTTTAACTTAATAATATAATACTTTTACAGCCTAATTCCCTCTTTCTTTTTTAGACGAAGTCTACAATCATTAATCACTTTTAACAGATTCTAATTTAAATGTTTGAAAAACGGCTTTTGTAACTAAAATAAAAACATAAAAAAATTCTCACTAACAGCTATGAAATATCAGATACAATAATGGACTCACAAAATAAGCAGCAGATTTAAAAAGAAAAGCAAAGCTTTTTGTACTAATCTTTGGGTTTCAAAAACATACTAATTCAAAACTTCTATTCCCTAATGGTGTTTAAAAACGTTTAACTGTGTCTAACACAATGTTCAAATGGCAAATTTAGCAAATTTAACGGAATAACTACTATGAAAAGCCAAAAGTCCTAAAGCAGTAGCTTTGCTTCAGATTCACAGCCAGAGCAGCGAAGGAGGGGGCCGTTTCCCTGACAACGGCAGCAAGATAGAGATGTGCACACACAGGCAAAAAGATACAGAAGAATAACTTTCAAGATTACTTTGTTAAGCGAATATAACTGATGTTGTTCTTTATACTTTTGTCATCCAAATCTAGAAGTGATCACTTTCCACACTAGTAACAAAAGGCACTCTTGTCTTTAACGTACGCTTCTATTTTATCGAGGTAGCAAACTAATTTAAACTCAAAATCTCTTTCTAAAAAACAAAAACAACTGTTGGATACATCCCTCTCATAGCTCAACTGTAGATAAAACTCGGCAAAAAATGTAAATAACTCACGAAAGCTCTCATAGCTCAACTTTAGATAAAACTCTGCATTCTCCGGTGAACTCTGTTCACGCCAAAAACAAACTAAAAAACAAAAAAACTCCCTTTTTCTGTATGTAATTTAAACCGTGATCACTGAAATATTGTTGCTTCTTTACTTTTGTCATTTATCAGCCTGAAATTCGTCAATTTCAAAGCTTTTGTAACAAAGGCCTCCTTAACACGTTTCCCTTTTTATTGCTTTTATGTTTACACCATGGATTCACTAACTATTTTCTATTCTCTATTCTCTGCCCCGGCTACTCCAAAGGCAGGGACCCCGATACGTCAGGGGTTCCTTTTTCTCTCTGCCCCAGCTACTCCAAAGGCAGGGACCCCGATACGTCAGGGGTTCCTTTTTCTCTCTGTCCTGACTACTTCAAAAGACAGGGACCCCGATACGTCAGGGGTTCCTTTCTCTCTGTCCTGACTACTTCAAAGGACAGGGACCCCGATACGTCAGGGGTTCCTTTCTCTCTGTCCTGACTACTTCAAAGGACAGGGACCCCGATACGTCAGGGGTTCCTTTCTCTCTCTAATCTTATCTATAGATATTAGACATTTGGTGGACCTCAAAAAAGGACCATAATTTAGTTCACTCAATTAGCAGACTTTGAATAAACAGGTGTCCGCTCTTACCTTTTGTTGAACAGGGCCCAGGCACCGTCAGAAGTCCACCAAATATCAGCTTTTCCACGTCCAACCAGGTCTCCAGATCATGAACCAGCGCTCACTAGTACCGGGAACTAGTTTCCATCGGCAGAGACCAATCGCACGTCAAAAATCCCCGGAATGCGGACATGGGAAAACAATTTGAAACGCTAAGTCCAAAAAACAGGACACAAAAAAATATAGTGAGACAGCGAAAAAGAGTCCCGGAGCCGGTCGCCTCTCCAGCCTGCTGGACCGCTCCCAGGCCCCAGACACTCTCAGCTCTCCCACGCCGAGAAAAAGAAACAAAGCAAACTCCCTCAAAACAATCCAGAGAATGGCACAAACCGAGCCGCGCATTCTCCACCAAATCTGTTAGGATTTAGGCAGAGAGAGACGGATCGTGGTGTGCCAAACTCTGGAAGTTTATTTAAGTTTCTCTCAAGTTCCACTGGTTTACTCTGTTTCTTTCTCTCAGACAGAATAAAGGCAGTACACAGTTTATATAGTCATTGTCACGTCACACATCGAAAGACATACGTGTCACAAAGAGACAGTCACATCATAGTCATAACATGGAGTCCTTGTAGAGTCCTTGTACAGTCCTGCACGTAGGCCATATTGCTATCTAATACTAATAGTACGCTTATTTGCAACTAACATTCACCTTGTTTTAATAATCTCCTTGAGTTAACACAATAACTCCCAAATCAGTCCATTTGACGACTTTTATGATTTGAAAGTGTGCATTTTTGATCTCCATAACTTGACTTTTTACTTTTTCTGTTTTTGTTATTCTATGGCAGTTCAAGCCCATTTTCCCCAAGAGCCTGGCCCTGAGCAAAATTTGCAGAGTAATTACCATTGCAACACATTGTTTACTGTGAGCAGATTGCATTTGGTGTTTTAGCTGTATTTCAGTTATATTTCCCAGTGTTAGTTTAATTTTAAGTGAGTGAGGATGAAAAAAAAACCTTTTACCTCAAACACACTTTTTCCATTTTCCATTTATTTGAATGGGGGCCGTCAAACTGACTGCTCTGTGAGTTTGAGTAGTTTCATGATTATACCTAATACCTACTTCACAGGTCTCAGCATATATCAGGCACATTTAGACCTTACTTTCAGAAGTCTACAGATGCAACACACAATCGCTTCCGGGCTTTCTCCCAAACAAATCAATACAAAGGAAATGCTACTTTTGTTTAAACTTCAGACGTCCTGGCAGGTAAAGGCAGAGTCTCGGAAGGTTTTGTATTCGACCGTGAGGCCATCTCTGACACATGCATGCAGGAGAACATTCACCCCCTTACCTTTCTTCTTCTTCTTCTTCTTCTTCTCTTCTTCTCTTTCTAAAAGCAGCTGCAGCAGGACCCCCAGGCTGCTTGGATCTCTGGAGATGTAAGAGAGGACGAGGAGAGGGAGGTGAGGGGATGGCTGGAGGATTAGGGCGGGAAAGACCACTGTGCGACCCCTTTGGTACCAGCCCCTAACAGAGACTAGAGAGGTGCTGTCACGGGACTGTCGCAGGAGCGTGGAGGTATCAGAGGTCGGATCTCCAAAACAGACAATTCTATCTGAAACGGCTGCCGATTTTAAAGAACATTTCCGCCACCTACACCTTGAAATATTGGTGGGATTGTGCATGACTTTTTTTGGTGACCATTTTCAGAGTAATTAAGTCTGTACTGACTTTCTCCAGCAAATACTCTCTTCTTCACATCAGCCTAATTATCAAATGAACACAAATAAATAAGACTTGCCCTTTAAATTAATACAAAAATAAATGTTCTTATCTATGTATCTGGACTTTGTGACTTTTAGGTAACTCTTTAAACAACACACAAGTTAAACATGAAATTAGCTTACTTTGTGGCCAAATGTCACTTCAGGGGTAAACCAATATGAGCAACTTTTAGCTGTGCACAAACTTAAATACAACCAATGACACATGTAGAAATACCAATTTGCAGCTGAGAGGATGTACTATCTACCTGAGGGCCTTTCATGATCTCCAGTTCTCATTATATGATATTAGCGTGACAAAATTGAAATACATTACTAGCATTGTCTTTTAACCTTGTTATGTATGTACTTGTATTGTTACAGCCCCACAGGGATTATTTGCAAATGCATTCCAATGTGGGTTTACTGCAAATGGTAAATCAATGAATCTGACTCTAGTGTGGATTACTTTTTCTAGGGGAAAACAAAAATATTGTTGTTGAGATTCGAAACCAAATAAGGATCAAAATGACATAAAACCTTTAGAACAACACATACACCTGCTGATCAATCTAGGGGAAACCGGAGCACCTGGAGGAAACCTACACAGACACGGGGAGAACATGTAAACTCCACACAGAAAGGCCTGGAGGTGGAATCAAACCCAGGGCTTGAACACTGCAAATATGTATTTTTATTTTTGGTGAATGGCGTGTGCTCCATAGGCTTGCAGATTTCACATCACAGGAGGTCCTTGTAGCGTAGATAAAACCAGCGTGCACACTCCTGCTTGTCTCTCAGCACTTGTTGCTTACTTACACACACACTCCCCCCCGTCCATTTCTCCGGCTTGCTTCGCTGAAGTGTGCCCGTTCGCCGATGCCAGACCCCCCGCTGGGCCGGAGAGACGTTCCACATGGCTCGGAGAGTGACAAACATTCTCGTTCCCCCCACTGCTCCAGTTTGAGTCATTTCTCTTGACTTCTGTACAGTATAGCATCAAGCGTTGGGGAACGTTTTGCCAAAGCCCTCTGCTGAGTTCACAAACAAGCAAGAAGCTGCAAAGTTTCACCCCCAATTTCTCTCCCTTTGCGACCACTTAAAACTATCTTCGGCTCCCGCGGTCGGCCCATGTCAGCGGGAGGCAGTGGAGGTAGTAGCCAGTATGTAGGCTATTTATATGACCAGTACTTTAAATCCAAAACCATATGAACCGACATGATGTTGGCAGTTTGGTGCGATTTGGAAAAAGATGAGACTTTTTCTCATTGGCTTTTGGTACCGGATACAAGGTGGAGCTATATTTTACAGGAGAGTGGGGGTTGTTATAAGATTCTTGCTTTTGCCCACTCCTTTTGAGCAGAATTAATACTATATACTGTCAATAAAATACATGGATAAATATATGTTTTGATGACTGCATTCAGTTGTTCAGGAGTTTGCTTGCCTGATTTGATGTATAGAAATGATCTCTCTCCCTCGCTCATTTGTCCTGAAGCGATCCATTCCCACTGATGAAAAACAAAACATTACTTTGAGAAGACAGAGACATTTTCAGAAGACACAAAAAGTAGAAAAAAAGGAGACCAAATGGATAGAATATCTATTTGTCTTGTGCCAAACTTGCGGATGATCTTATTTATCTTATCTTGTTTGTTTTCTGACCCAACAGAAAAAAAGCAAAAATATTTATGTGGCATTTTGTGAACAAATCAGACCATAACATGTTTTCAAGTTTTTCTGCATACGCCATGAGATAGAACCACACGGCTTTCAAAGTTTGATACGCTATAGTTCTTTGTGACATTAGCTCCAAAAAAACAAACAAAAAAACATGCAAAACATTATTGGTGTTTATATGACCAGGAATATCCCACTGAGTAAACAAGTAAACAATTCCACCTCCAAGCCTTTCTGTGTGGAGTTTGCATGTTCTTCCTGTATCTGCCCAGGTTTCCTCCAGGTGCTCCGGTTTCCCCTACCACTAAAAACATGTACAATAGATCTGAATGTAAGGAGTGAGTGATTGGATGGTTTTGGTTGGGGTCTTTGATGCCAGTGTGTTCGGCAAATGGAAAATTATCTGAAAATGGTCTGTAAAATGCACTATATAAATAAACATTACTTTCTTACTTACAAATTGCTTAACTACAGTGGCAACCTACAATATCATAACAAAAAAACATTTCCCAATAATACTTTGGCTTTTGCACCATGTAACTCATCCCAATCTGTTCCTTTCTCTGCTCACCTGAATCAAACCCAGCGAATTTCCGAAAAAAAATAAAAAAATTCTTCCATTCCTTGTCTTTGTAGCTGGAGCCAATGACTGGAAGGCTCCTCTTCTTCTACTTCCAGCCAGTTCTCCATGCACCTGTGCGGGTCCACATCGCCTCCACACTCCTGGCCCTCTCCACCTGCCGCTCTCTATCTTGCGAACACTCATCCACAGGACCGTAGTACACAGCGTGGATCCACACTTTGAACATGAAAGAGACGCACAATGCTCTCATCTTTGGGCAGATGGATGGAGGAGGTAATGCGAGAAATAAGTAAACCATTGGAGGTTTTTGGTTCGGTTGACCTTTTGTTGGGAATATGTCTTGTACTTTTTTTTTTCTTCTGCTTCTCACCTTTATTGTGCAAGCATCCAAAAGCCCCGGGCGATGGGTTTGAAATGAAGGGGAGAGGGAGAGAGGTAAAAAAGAGGCAGACGTGGACTTCTGAGTCAACAGGCCGCCGCTTATATAACGCACAACTAGGCTTTGAAATAAATGCGGTTTTGTGGAGGAGTTTGTGTCAAGTTTAAGCTTCGATCCCATCCCCACCTGTACACCATTTAGCCAGTCGATAAATGTGCGGAGCTTCTGCAAAAAGAATAAAGAAATGGTTTGTAGAAGGAAAATCAAAAAGGATGAATTGAGGGCTTATGGGTCACTTGGCGGATTGATTTTTTTTTTGCAATCTCAGTCCACCATTCAATTATATTAATGTATTTTTTTATAACCTTAATTCACAACAGTAGTTATCTCAAAGGACTTAACAAAACCGTTGAATTTGCCAACACAGATCAGAGAATCAAACAGGACAAGAAATGCACCAATAAAAAAACACATAGAGCCATTGGTTCATAAGGGGTGGATTATCATAATTTCCATAAATGTTGATAAAGTCCATACATTTTGTTGAATGTCGAGTGTCCTGGACCATCACCACTGTTCTTGGACTCTCCTGCATCCAACAAGGAAAAACTCGCCACTTGTTATTTTGTGAACGGAGCTTTGGTCTAAAACAGAATTATTCTGATGCTGGTCTTAAATATGTTTACACATCTCAGTCTATAGTAAAACATGCACCTGAATGAGAATAGACGGGTATTATATGAGTGTTATTTGTTAGAATGTAGTGTTTGTGTCCCCCCCTCCCTCTTCACATCATATCACATTTTTTACTATTTAATCTTTCCTGTTTTTTATGATTTGTTTTAATTTTTTTTGCCCCGAGCAGAATTTCTCCTGGTGGGATATATAAAGTAGTTCTTTTTTGCTTCACCTGTGCTTCAGACGAGTTTATCTAATCCGGTCTGTTCACCACTTTAGTTAAGTGTTTGTCAAATACACAATACCTAACCCTAACACTTTAGTACAGTATTCAAACACAGTATTCACACAATAATAACACAGAAATAGAAACAGAGACAGAGTTAGGCCTGGGTTAGTAGTCTTATGGCGTCAGTAAATAAACTTCTTATCATCCGGTTTACTTTGCCTCAGTCAGTAGTGCATCCAGCTCTTGTGTAATTTGTGTTTTGTGGATCAGTTTGTACTTACCTGCTGCTTTGTGTCTGGTCCTTACAACCGCATTCAGATCTTGGTATTCAGTCTATGCTCCGGCACCTGCTCCTGTCTCAATCTGCAAATCTTATAGTTATTTTTTTTGGTACTAATCAATTAATTATTTCAAAACCCATACAACGCAATTTACAACAAAATGACAGAAGACAGAGTTTTCAGAAATTGGGTTGAATGACGGAAAAGTGTATACAATTCCATTCCCCCCTGCACCCTTTCACCACAGTTTCTGGCAATTTGGAACTAAGATGTCAAAAAATAATGACACAAAAGCAACACACACACACACACACACACAAAACACACACACGCCCAAACACTGTCTGACCCCACACCCCTCTATCATCCCTCTTCTACTATCTTCATAATTTTTTCTCAATAAACAGTGTTCAAACCAGACATGTTTCACACAAAAAATATTTGTCTTTCTTTGTGATTTCATCCTCAACCTGTGTTTGTGTGTTTACCTCTGATGAAATGAATAAAACATCGCTAACATATTTATACTTTGATTGTGCAGATCTTTCAGACCTGCGTCCCTTGCCTTCTACCACAGTCCTCCACCAGGGGGCACTGCTTCTATACATTTCACTCACCGAGCTCAGGCAAATCCACATAGACTCATCCTCCACAAGCAGCACTCACGCACACATACTACATGAGGGAGACGATTCCTAATCTTTAGCATTAAACAAATTGCACTTTAAGTTTACATTGCATTAGCATATTTCCGATTAGCGCAGAGAAGGGAGGTGTCCTATAGGGCCTGGAGTGGATTTTCTGCCGTGACGTGCCAACCACACAGCAGGCTTTTGATCTTCCAGGACCTGAGCAGAATTATGATGCTGTTTGGAGTAAGCGAGAGCGCACAGCTGCAGCCGCCTGTCATTTCCTCTGCACTTTTAGCACAGATTAGAGATGCACAACTTGTATAGGGCCAGGAGCAGAGGGAGGAAGAAGAGGACAATGAAATGTTGAGTGGGTGGATGTAGGAGTCTTTGTTATATCGTTCTAACTGATATTATGCGTGTGCTGGCGATATATGTATCGGTATTTATTCAGTTATTACTTATTTAGGACTGATATTAGCCTCTGCTTCATGTATTCTGTAAAAATGGTCATTCGATTGGATCATGTTAATATGCACTGCAAAAGGTGATTAAAATATGAAGTAATAATTGCCTGAATCAAGTGGTTTTTATCTTGAGTTTAAATACATTCTGACTGTCTTTAAACAAGATTTGCCAATGGGACAAGCAATGTTGTCTTACTTCAAGAACTTTTATTTCAGTGCTGGGTTGAGGAGGCATTAGTCTAAGCATTGATGGTAAGCTATTCTCTACATCTGTTTTTACCAAGAGTCTACTAAGTTACTAACTAAGTTTTTATTTATATACCGCCTTTTCACTGCAGATCTGAGTCTCAAAGCGGTTTACAATTGTTAATTTTTGGGCATTTGTCTCTCACTCCACACAGAGATGGGAGCGGGGTCACCAGTACAGGAGGCACATGCCAGAACTATTGGACATATTTTTAGTGGTAGGGGAAACCGGAGTACCCGGAGGAAACCTACGCAGACACGGGGAGAACATGCAAACTCCACTCAGAAAGGCCCTGGTCCGACCGGGATTCGAACCCAGGACCTTCTTGCTGAGAGGCGAGAGTGCTATCCACTCAGCCACCGTGCCGCCCGTAGTCTAGAATCTTAACCCTAACCCAGATAATTTTCCCAGAATCTTATTACGTGCGATTTCAGATCAACAAGAAATGTAATCACTGATTCAACATTCATTCAAAAATGTATTTGCTACTTGCAGTAAAACCACATTGGAAAAATTGTGCAGGAATACCCCAGTGTGCACCAGACAGAAGACCACCAGAGCCCTAGCCACGGTGCCAGTTTTCCGGCGCCATTTTTTTCATTTTGCTTGTCCCATTGGTAAAAACAGATTTTTTTTGACATATTTCTCCTCATTTTTTGCTGTGTATCTATCTTTCTATCATAGTTAGACGAAGCAACATCCTTCATACTTAATACGGTTTTTATTTTGTGTACAACAGCCGCACAAAACACAAAGTCAAACACAGAATATAACCATGAATCCATTGCAGCCGCTGAGGTCAGGTTTAAATGACTGTTTTGGCGCCGCGTCCTGAGTGACAGTTTGGATCCTGCTACCTGTGGTCCTGTGCCCTGTCTGATGGCTGATGGATGAGCCAAAGCCTGCCACATTAACACTGTCTGCCCCAGTGACGGATCGCTCCAGCTCAGGGGTCAGCACCACTGCCCGACACCCAAGAGGGGACACCAACACCCTGTCTCTGATGAGCCTCACGCCTACTGACACTAGCAACACTCTTGACGCTGCTGCTGATTATTCATTTTTCTCTTCAGCTAATACCTATCCACGAGTTTTCACTTCATGTGCATCTGTTTGCTTTCATACACTGTGCAATTTTTGATATAGCAATACTGCATGTTGCATTTCCATTTTAAATGGAAACTATGTTGTATTGGCTTGGTAATTTACTGCTATTATTTAATCCTGTGTCAGTGGTTCTGATTCCTGCCCTGACTCTGCTCTATCCATCTCTACAGATCACGCTCTGGTGCGTAAAGATCCCGTCTCTGTGAGGTTCCTTTTCCACACACTGTTGCTATCAAAGGGGATGATTGATTAACAAAGGGGATGAAAATTAATGAATTGAATGAATGAAAGTTTGGATTCACAAAGAACCTCCAGAACAGGAAGCTCACAGTCTTCTTTCAGAGCAGAGCACCTTGTTTAGAACTCTTTCTTTGGCTGTTATGTCGCCAAACAACAAGACAAGTACATCCATTAAAAAAGGTAAACACAGTAGAATAAAAAAGTGCAGGAAACAATTATCACTGTGAATTTGATCATTTTAGGTGCTCTGTTTGAACTGCATTTCAACATAACTTCTGCCGGAGGGAAGAAGCTGGAACATGGCTTTCCCGGCGTGGCCTAGAAGAGTCATTGATTATTCTAAGAGCTCGGTTTAAGAGTCCAGATTCATAAAGAACCTCCAGAACAGGCAGTTCACATCTCACAGTCCTTTTTGCAGAACAAAGTACCTTGTTTATAGCTCTTTCTTTGGCTGTTTTGTCACCAAATCACACTGTCACAGACCCAACACTTGCAGTTGTATGTCTCTCTCTCTCTCTCCTGACATACAACTGCATCCGCTGCTATAACTTCCCATGTGTTACTGCATTACAGTGTGGGTTAATGTGGAGGAGCTGCAAGTGGCCATTCACTCTTAATTGAGCTTAGAAGCGTCAGATGTTTTGATACGATAAGAGGATGAGCGCGGATAATGAGGCCTAACATGCATTATTCCAGACGGAGATAATGAAGAGGTATCTACGCAGGTGCTACACTGGCCCTGATCACGAGAGATACTCTGCATATTTTGTGTTTGGATGATGCTAAGTGACCACGGGCAGAAAATACAGTGATAAAAATGTCCGAAACATAAGAGACCGTTTTGCAAAAGGTGGGGGGGAATAAAATGCATTTACTATGTTTGAGGACAAGTCTATAAGAAGTCAGGAGATTCAGATTAATAAATCGTCCCACATTCAGGAAATTGCATCAACGGTTGTAGAATAGAAATAAGGAACACAAGATAAAATAATATCTCTATACGGAAACTATAATCTCAAACTATAGCATTATGAAGGAGCATGAGTTAAGTATAAAATCTGACTTTTTTGGTCTTTGGGCCTGAAGATTGTAGGTTCAAGCCCACCCCAAGACCTACTTTAAGATTCCCACTGATGTCTACTGTTGTTGTGTTCTTGGGCAAGACAGTTACCCCCACTTTGCCTGAAGCCCCCACTGAAAGATATTGAAAGAGCATCTGTGGACTCACCACCTGCAGGAGGATCAGTGAGGGTGCAGCTTTGACTGCCATCCCCCTGACCCAGATATGGATTATTAAGGGGAAGAAAATGGATGGATCTCTTCAGCAAAATAAAGGAGAAACCCATAAAATAGTGCTGCAAAATACCAGCATGAGGGTAGTAAGTGACGTGTGGCAAAGAACCCAAATGCAGACACGGGCAGAGTAACAGAAGTCTTTACCTATGCAAAATACAAAAAGAAAAGCACAAGGCACAGAGGGCAAAAAGACCAGGGTCAGGCTCAGAACTGGGACCAGGCGTGGCAGAGCGGAGATCTGCGGCAAACAAAAACAATCAGGTAAGTGAAAAAAGCTAAACACTACAGAGCAAAAAGGTAAGTAAGTAAGTAATCTTTATTTATATACCGCCTTTCACAGACCAGAGTCACAAAGCGGTTTACAATTGTTATTTTTGGGCACTTGTCCTCTCACTCCACACAGAGATGGGAGCGGGGTCGCCGAACAGGAGGCGCATGCCAGACCTATTGTACATATTTTTAGTGGTAGGGGAAACCGGAGTACCCGGAGGAAACCTACGCAGACACGGGGAGAACATGCAAACTCCACTCAGAAAGACCCTGGTCCGACCGGGATTTGAACCCAGGACCTTCTTGCTGAAGTATTGCAAGAACGCACTGAAACAGAGCTTACGAACTGGCACCAAGGATCTGGCTTCAGAAGGACTTGTACCCACTTGATTGCAGAGTTGAGGCAGCTCCAACACACCTGCCCCTGCTCAGGGAACAGGTAGGGGAGGGGGATGAGGCAGAGACTCTTGGAGTATCAGAGGAGGGAGGGGTTTCTGGAGGAGCAACCCTGACAGTAAGTAAGTAAAGAGACAGTGGACACATGTGGTTCTATATTGCACATTTGATAAATCCCGCATATTATTCAAACTTTGAGAGAGACCGCTGGTGTTTGCACTTGCAATGCACATTTGCCTTTATGTATGCGATTCCGTTGATGGATATGGAGATCTGTTAACATGAAAGAGCACAGCTACAAACCATGCAAATCCCAAAAAATGTTTGAATATGGACCAGCAGCATTCCCCCACTCTATTTCACTTCAGCAGCGAATTTATCTCCGTCTCCTCACACATGCACTCTAATGACAGGTCTATAAAACGTGAGACAGAGCGGTTTTAACATGACACATATGTGCAATCAATGCATGATGGTTGTTCAGTTATCGCCATTATTCAAGCAAGACTCCAGGTATTTCTTGAACTCTGTCTGGGGACCAAATGATTATATTATCAGCAATTGTAGTGGAGAAAGAACCACAAAGGTGAACAGCTGCATTTCACGCCACAGGGGACGCAATCTAAATGTAAACACACAGAGAACACCTAAAACGATTGCTCTTTCCGTGTATTGCATTATTCGGTAACAACTAACTGAACTCTTTCTCAAGCAGCAAAGTGAAAAGATTAGATTTTTGGCTTCTGATCCGTGGTTGATAAAAGCCTTTTCTTTGGCGTCATTATTTGAATGGTGGTGGTGTTAGGTGTACTGTTCTTTAGGCACCCGTTTCCATTGTTTCCGGTTTGCTCCTTTTTGTTATTAACTCATTGTGTCCCATTGACGCACAAATACGTCAAAGCGAATAGTAACGTCGTGTGCCATTGACGCATTAATACAATTGCTTTTTTCGCTATTTTCACGTTCCCAGATGTCTATTGTATCTAATATGTATGGGGATGACTTGAGACCATATTTTATCGAGCCAGCAGGTGGCAGCATTTCTCTCTGAATGGTTTGAAAACATGTAGGTGCACATGTTGTGCCTCTTTTTTCTCAACTTTCTGGTGATTTCAGTAAAACTTCCCTCTACTCAACGGAGGATTACAGGGGAACGAAAAAAGCTATAAACAAAATTCTTTTTGCTGAGGAAAGTAGACAGTCCATTCTTTTAGAATCTGGTGTCGGATTTCAGATAGTCATAGTACACAATATTCTGTGGGTCTTGAAAAATCAGTAAAAATCATCAGAAATGGCTGGCACTATGGGAGTACCTGTTCTGAAATAGGCTGGCATTCAATGAGTTAACAGTTCTGAACCCAGAAGTATTATTTCCGTTGACAATCCACAAGGGGGAGATGATGGAACCTAACGATGGAAGCCAATAGCAACCCCCAGACACTGTTGCACAACAAATTGAATCAAGATATGTGCAAGTTATTGTAAAAAATCTACAATATAAATATTTATTTTGGCCTAAAGTATGTGTTTGCATTAGTTGCAGATAAGTGACTCACAACATTTCAAATATTCAGAATACTTTTGGTAATTTCTAAATCCTCCAGCAATGAGCAGGGGACCTAAACATCTGGGCAAGCATTTCCAGCAAACACACTCTCTCTGAATACTTTACACTGTGCTTTTACAAATGAGAGATAATGTGGTATTTTCCATGTTGAGTGTGCAAATAACTGACATATATTTTAATTGGACCTCTGTGAACTACTGATCAATTCTGTTGGTCTACTGTTATTTGGCAAAATGTTTTTGGCGCCACAGAAAAAAAAAAAAAATTCAAAGAAAAGAATTGGGCTGCTCTGTAAGTTCAAATTGCAGGTAAAAAGCCGTCTCTTCACATTTTGAGTAACAAGGCGGCTGTAAAATGCCACAGTAGTGTGCATAGATCATAGTCACGTCTATCTCCGCCGTTCTAACTAATGGGCCAAAAATAGTGCTTTACTGGAGTTATCCAAAATGGCTGCGAGTGGTCCCGCCCACAAGAAACTTGTGAAAAAACGCATCTGCGCTAGCCTGGTTGTACCACACCTTAGTACAAATTTCATTTCATACTAAGGTCTGGATTTGCTCCATTGAGCTCCGTTAACAGGTGGGAGGGATTAACTCCTTTTGCAGATTGAAACGATTGGATCTGAGTTTATCGTGACGTATGTATTGCACCCGAGTGTGTTGTTAGCATTAGCATTTAGCCTAGCCATCTCCTTTGCTGCTAACGGAGCCCTTGGGGAGTAGCGCCACAATCTTAACCAGCAATTACATTTGCTAAACATTCCTCTTGCTCCTGCTTCAGTTTCTTGATAGAACCAGACCGGATTACTTTACTATCGCATTCTTCGCCATTGCCAAACCACAACCTGCCCGTTCGGCGCAAACTCTTGACGTCACCGGCACCGACCTACGACGCGCTCTCTGAGTAGCCGGTCGAAATACGATTGTAATCGCTAACATGGGGACCAGACCCAGACGCTACATGCAGTGAAATGATGATTGAGCGGAGTGTACGGATGGCTAAGGCCAGGCTACATCTGCGCATGACTCAGCCGGCAAAAGCTCCATTCAGTTGAACGAGAGACTTTATAATTTCAGAACAAGTAAACTAGAGTGGTCCAAAAAAATTCACCCCCCTCAGCATTGACACAAATGTGGAACGGAGCTTTGGGCCAAGAGCCAACTTTTGGTCCATCCTGTAAAGACGCATTCGAGAGGTCTGCTATATGTTAGCATTGGCTAATTCTTGTTCTGGATCCACCCCCATCGGCCCGGGGTGGTATTGTAAGCATGTCAGCGCACGTCATTTTGGCCGGGACCCGCCCCCACTGGCATTGATGCAAAGACGGACACGGTCATATACTGGGGGACATCAAGCTTGGATGGATCTACCCTGAGATGAGTAACCCGAACAGTAGTGCGCCCCTTTGAGCTGGTCAGACCTAACAGACCAGTTCAGACGGGACAATCATCTGTGAGGAGCTGCTTTGTTCCATTAAGACGACCAACACAGGAGGAGCGACTGATCAGGGTTGCCAATTCAATATGATCCACTTTTTGTATAAATAAATAAAAAGATAGATGAATTTTATATAATAAATTTCCGTACGAGAAATTCAGGTGTCCAATAGCAGCAGAATCCATCCATACAAACAAAACAAATAAATAGATCATTCCAAAAGTAGACACTGATATTATCAACATGAAATAGTGCTGCAACTGTTGAAAATATGTCAGTTTAGGTCTTTGGGAATCATGGCCATCTGTGATAGTGTGAGGAAATGGTCACAAAATAAATGTATTTTCTGGTCATTAATTAGATTTGGACTAGCCTAAAGCCTCTTCATTAAATCTAATGCCTCCTTAGCCTTTTTAAAATAGCTCTTGGCTACATTTTTGATGCTTGAGAGGATCAAAAAACCCTCCCTGCTCTATTTTGGTCATGAAATAAACTTTTCATCGCTGAACTTTCTGTTTGATTGTTCATCTTCCCTGTGCCTTTGTCAGTGTCATTGTGAACTAAAATGCACATTTGTTCTGGGTTAAGAAATTGTCACTCAAAACACTTTTTCGTTCCAAGTTATTTCACACCAATTTCAAAAACATGTTGAAGTGTGTCTCATTGCAAGTACTGGAAAAATAATAATTATCTTCAATAGCATTGATGTGAAGCTGTTGCAGAAGTCGAGTTCTTGAGTTTAATAAAAACATACAATATAATATCACAAGAGCTCCCAGGGCAGTCAATTTGATGGCTTTTAGTGTCGGAAGTAAAATTAAACGCGTGACTTTCTCCGTTTCTTTCTGTATTGTCTTTTTTAATTTTTGAATAGAGTAGAGAAGAGCAAGCGCCAGTAACAAGTCCCTGTGATCCAAGATAGCATCCTATTCAAATCAAAGGCTGGTGCTGAGTGGCGCATGTGCCACCACGGGGACCGAACGATTAGCGGAACTCGCCCATATTTGGGCATCGTCTGGTCCTCCTGGTTCTGCGCAGTGGACGAGCTCCCATGATGCATTGCGCCAAATATGTGTGTGTGGCTTTCATGCACGTGCACAGAGGGGCTCGATGAAGCAGAGTTTGTTGCATTAAAGTGTGGATTTAAGGAAAAGTTCAGAAAAGGAACGCTAAAATCCCCACAAAATCCAACCTTTGTGAAAGCTGTAGGTTCTCTGTCAGCTGAGGTCGAGCTGTTTTAGTTTATATTGAGTTTGACGAAGAGTTGTCAATGATGTCTGAAATAAATTGATACATTTAAATTGAAAAACTATTAATGTATAACATAAATAACACTGTTTTTAGTCCAGTCCTGTTATGGGTTGAATCCTCTAAATTATACAACTTTGATTATAAGTCGGTTTTGGGCATTTCAGCGGGGTGCATACGTCAGCAAATAATTCACTTTATTTAGAATCATATCTCAAGAATATAAAGTGCCGCTTATGATTATTATATTGACTCAAAATGCTTTGAAAGTGCTTATTTGATTAAGAGTGCGTTATCTGGGTTTGGAGAAAAGGTGAGCTTTGCAGCGCGTGATTGGATTAGCAGACCTGTGCACTGAAGAGCCAGGAATCTCATTTGATTCTAAAGGGTGAAGGAATGTAATTAGATGTTTCTTATCTTGTGGCATTGTAAAAAATGTATAACAATAAAACACAGAATTGCCACAGTGTACGAAGTGAAAGCACTATTGATTTTTGATCACTTTGAAATTGGGCTCCACTGTTAGCAAAACTTTCTCTTTTTCATCCAAAAGTAAAACCAACTGTATTCACGGCAGAAGATTTGGTATAGACACAAGTTCACAATCATATTTATTTTTTTTTTAGGCAAGGCACGTTTTTTTGTTCACCGCAGTTCATACACAGGGTAACTCAAAATGCTTAACAATTAAATTCAATTCTGTTTATTCTTGTATAGCCCTAAATCACAACAGTAGTTATCTCAGACTTAACAAAACCGTTGAATTGGCCAACACAGATCAGAGAATCAAACAGTTCAAATACAGAAAACAATTTGGTATTGGTCCATAAAGGGCAGATGGCCAATATCCATAAATGTTGTTGAATGTTTAGTGTCTTGGATCATCACCGTCCCTAGACCCTTCTGCATCGGCATGGAAAAAACTCTTAAACTCAGTGGGAGTGGGGGGGAAACCTCGGGGAGATCCACACTGATGGACGGATCTGCTCCGAATGGATGGGTAATAGATCCAGGACTCAGGCAGTAGAGCGAAGACCAATGCCACGCAGTGCAGGATTCAGGCTTCAGAAATTACACAAAAAAGTAAGTAATCATTATTTATAAAGCCTATGGAGTTTTTCATTTATTTCATTTTTATAGAAAAAGAGTTCAGATATTGTTTCATTCTCCTCACAGTGATGACGGAAGCGAGACCCAGAACACCATCCACCCCTCACTGATTACGTTCAGACCTATTGTATGTATGTTTTTAGTGGTAGGGGAAACCGGAGCACCCAAAGGGAACCTACACAGAAATGGGTAGAACATGCAAACTCCACTCAAAAAGACCCTGTTCCGAATTCGAATCTGGGACCTTACTGAGAAGCGAGAGTTCTATCCATGCACAACTAAACAGGCTTTTTCTCTGAACATGGTCAGAGAAGAGCCTGTCTCACATTCTCAGGAAGACTGTTTGAGGTTTAAGCTGCATACTGTAAATCTAAAAACGCTGATTCATGTATTGTTGCCATTCTTATACAAAGTCATCCGTCTGAAAGTGGCTCTCCTCCACCATGGAAACAGTGGCATTTATTCACAGTCGTGGCCACTGCCTGTTTTGTTTTTTTCTCTTTTTTACAGCGCTGTTTACCCGCCGGCTTCCAGAGTCTTGGCAGATTTGAGAGAGAGGAGGCAAAACTGCAGAAAAATGGATCTAATGTGCTCTGCGCTGAGGCGGCGCGGTCCCCTCGGTCATGGGACGCCTTCTGTCGCTAACGAGGGCCCATCACAAAGTGTCTGAGAGCGTCACGAGCCTCTGATGTGGAGGGAGGAAGTGGGAGGTTAAGCGTAAATAAAAAGGTCAGCGATGCATCAGAGCCTGTTATATTCTCTCGTGAGCCTCGGGACGATCTCCACTTAAAATAATACAGTCCAGAACAGTAGCAGAGGACTGGGAAGAGCGACTTTTACAATCGCGGGATTCTACGATTCAGGTACTGCCTTTAAATACAATACATGTCTTTTTTTTTTTTCCTATCATTTTCTTCCACTTTATTATTCCCTTTCTGGCGATCAGAGCGGATGGGTCTACAGAATGATGGCTTCTCCGGCATGGAAAACATGGCAAAGTGGGGTTAAGTGTCTTGCCCAGTGACACAGCAGCAGACATCTGTGGGAGCGGATGACATGGGTCGTGGGGGGATCGAACACTGTCGCCTAATGCCTGGCGTACATCGGACAGGCAAGTGATTATATCCGTCACCTATAAGTTGCTGCCCCGCACACATCAACAATCTGGCGAAAACGGGCAACTCCTAGTAGCAGACCAGTCTCAGGAATAACAGAGCGCACATCGACAGCAACTGGCCTCAACTACAGTGTGTTTTCTGTAGCGGGCGCGCATACACACGCAATACACACATGTTGTTGGAGCGCGCCATGGATCTATTAGAAGCGCGCACATCGGGTGATATCTCCGGATCTGAGGACAAGTAGTTGCCGAAAAGTAGAACAAGTTTTGCTTTTTACTGTACGGTGATACAAATAATATTTGCCTCGACATATTTAGATGAGATAAACTGGAATTGGACTCAAAATCTTTCAGCTGCTATAGATTAGAGTCGTAAGCGGTTTTAAGAAGTAAAATTTAGCCCTTCTTGTATGTGACATGTCAGACCTCTGAAGCTAAGCAGGGTAGGGCCTGGTTAGTACTGTGATGGGAGATCTTTGAGGAAGTGCAGAGGTGTGTTAAATTACAAAGTCCGTATTGAGTAGAACAATAAATAAATTGCCTAGAATGAGTGTAGGCTGTGGATGACTGGTTGGTGTTGGCAAGAAGCTACTACTACTACTACTACTACTACTACATCAGCAGGAGACCAGTCCCTGTGCTCCTCAAGCGTCCGAGTTGGTTCACATAGTTTGCAAAAATGTCGCCTGATAAAAATCATAAAAACAGTGATCTACGTCTGTATATTGTTCTTTTAAAAAGCAATCAGCAGATCAGCAGCAGCTCACACGCAATCATCTACAATCAATTACTTTCTAACACGGGTCGCACAATCTCAGAACTGTCCCATTGTGTTGACCACTTTTCTGGATGAAGCCGGTTGATGACTCACCCTTGTTTGTCTTGTCAATATCAGACAGATCATTTAAAGCCACGAAACTGCGAATCTGAAATTGTCCGATGCCGTGTTTATGCGTGTAGGTTGTGTTTTTGTGTGTGTGTATATTGTGATGTCCCTGTTTAAAGCTAAATGCATCACATTATTAGCCAAATGCTTTCGAGGTGCCATCATTTATCATACACCGCCATGAGATAAAAGCGTTATTACTGCCGACTTTTGTTTGTCCTCCTTATTGTGGCTGCTTTACTGACAACCGTAAGAAATGTCGGCTCCATCACCGTATAATTAGACCGGGCTGAGGTCAAGGAAACAGGACAGAGATAACTTTTCTGACACAAAACAAATGCACCAGAACTATTGTAGTCTTCCAAAGTGGGAAAGTACAGCTGTTAGGGGGGCCGATAATGGGCTTTCAGACAAAACAAGAACTTTTGAAGAGCTGCTCTTTGGTGGTTTCGACATTATACAATACGAATGGCTCAAAATTGGGGTTGGAAAAGTCCACAGATGATTGGTGGCGAGACGCTGCTTCAAGTTTACAAGTTTGGGGGGTTAGATAGATGGATAGATAACTTTATTACAGACTCATGGTCCAGATCAAACACAGACACATAACAAAACAGACGATAAAAATATCTAAACTTTGAAGAGGCAGTCATACCAATGTTGACACAGCAGCGAGGTTTAACTTGAACTTTTTCAGACAACGAGGTTTGTACATACTCTAAACACTCATTGACTGCCATTGACGTCTGACACAGGTGATTTCTGCTTTTTGACTGGGGAATACAGGACAATAAAAATAGCTAAAAACAAACATATTTTTGCTGATGAAAGTAGATAATCCAGTGTTTCAGAATCTGCTTTTATATTTCACATTGTCAAAGCACACACTATTCTGCGGGTCTTGAGAATCAGTGAAATCGTCAAAAACAGCTGGCAGTCATGTTCATGTTGAGAATCCTCTGTAGGATCTAAATTATAACGTGACGGCACTGCTCACTTAAGTCAAACTGGACTAAGACTTTAAAATACATGGCTACACTTTTCTCCATAAGAAAGCTTTCTGTACAGGGAGATTCCTAACTGGATGCAACCTGTAAGTCCAAGAACTGGGGAAAAGAGAGGATAGATGTGTATGATCAGAGAGTTTTTGGCTCTGTGTCTTGTGTGTGTGTGTTTGTTAGTGTGGTGATAGATAATGAGAGGGGTCGCAGCCCAATGAGCATCTCCATTGTCTAACCCCTTTTCAAACGGTATAGCGTACTTTTGTATATTTGTTTATCGTTGGGAGTAACAGCAGTTTAAATGTGTTAATTCATTGAAAATGCATCAATAAATCTGAGGTTGCTGCTCAAATGAAAAATGCTCACTACAAATAATAACTCTGATTTTTTTACTATGGTTTATGGCTGTTTGTCTCCAATCTGCCACAAAACTTTCTGATTTGTCTGTGCATCCACACAACACAACATTTGTTTTTGAAACTTGGCACACATTGACTTATGGCTTTGTAGAAAAGATTTGATATACAGTATATTCTTGAATCTATTTCTATTTTAAGCGTGATGACCATCCTGCTTGTTCTTAACCGGTTGAAATTAACCCGTCCGACTTCACAAAAGCACCGTCACCTCTCCATCCGTAGCCCAAACATAAAAAATAAAGACACACAACTGACAATAATGGGTAAATGCCTCTCTCGACTCAATGTGCTATAGAGCTGAGAGAAGTCTGAGAGTAAAAGAAGCAGAAAAAATCCTCCTCCAAAAGTGTGATCCTTCCCCATAAGTTCACAAATGATAAATGGAGCTTCCTGACACTGCACATAAGCAAAGCCTAAATGTCATTGTGTTCTGAAGCACTGCGAGCCTCCAACCACCAACAAACTTTTATAGGCCATAGTCATTACTTGGCAGTGCGAAAGAATACGACATCGGCCAAATGTAAAATCCAGGACATTCATGGACATTTATTTACATTTTTTTGGACATTGGTCATCCCGCCGCCTATGGACCAATGGCTCCTAAGTGTTGTAAAGTCCTCGGAGGTGACTGCTGTTGTGATCAAGGACAATACAAAACCCTCAAAACATCTTCCAGAGCGACTACCGTACTTTCCGGACTAGAAGACGTGTATGTATATAAGCCGCACTACCTGCATTTCAAAAGAAAATCATTGTTGACCATTTATAGGCCACACTTGAATGTAAGCTGCAGATAGATGATCACCATTGGCTGCCTTGATTCATTCCCAGGTCTGTTGTGACAATAAACAAGTGTCCTATAGCTACCAAACTTGATAGAGTCAAAATAATGAGTCCATAAAGTCTGCTCGGACAACAGGAAAACTCTTTCGTAATAAAAATACACATATTAACCGCATCGTTATACAAGCCCAGGGGTTCAAAGAGCCAGGAAAAAACTAGTGGCTTTTAGTCCAAAGATGACAGTAGCTACATTGCCTCTATGCCATGAGTGTGAAAAGTGACTGATGTAAATGTAGCTCTCTCTCTCTGGTCTCTCTCTGGTCTCTCTTTGGTCTCTCTCTGGTCTCACTCTGGTCTCTCCCTCTGGTCTCTCTCTGGCCTCTCTCTGCTCTCTCTTTGGTCTCTCTCTCTGGTCTCTCTTTGGTCTCTCTCTCTTTGGTCTCTCTCTGGTCTCTCTCTTTGGCCTCTCTCTCTGGTCTCTCTCTGGTCTCTCTCTGGTTTCTCTCTTTGGTCTCTCTCTGGTCTCTCTTTTGTCTCTCTCTGGTCTCTCTGGCCTCTCACTGGTCTCTCTCTTTGGTCTCTCTCTGGTCTCTTCCTCTGGTCTCTCTCTGGTCTCTCTCTTTGGTCTCTCTCTGGTCTCTCTTTGGTCTCTCTCTGGTCTCTTCCTCTGGTCTCTCTCTTTGGTCTCTCTCTGGTCTCTTCCTCTGGTCTCTCTCTTTGGTCTCTCTCTGGTCTCTTCCTCTGGTCTCTCTCTTTGGTCTCTCTCTGGTCTCCCTTTGGTCTCCCTCTGGTCTCTCTTTGGCCTCTCTCTGCTCTCTCTCTGGTCTCTCTCTGGTCTCTCTCTCCTCTCACTCTGCTCTCTCTCTGGTCTCTCTCTCCTCTCACTCTGCTCTCTCTCTGGTCTCTCTCTCTGCTCTCAAACACCAAACATCAATCAATAATCAATATTTTTTTTTTAGATGTGCATTTGTGGAGTTGTAACGTAGCCCCCTTTTGTTCGGTTCATTCTGTTATCTCAATGTTTTATTTTATTTTCTCTATTGGAGTAAAGACAGGGAGAGCAGAGAGTCCGCTGACCTGGCCTCAGAGGGACTGTGAGGGGCATGTGGAGCAGCAGATGGTTTGGAGGGAGGTGCAGGAAGCGTTTGGGAAACACAAGACTCCTCATGTTTAAAGAGCGACTAAACACCAAATCAACTTTTTTTAACTCATAAACTGCATAAGTATGTTTATTGTAGTGCTGTCTACATATCCTGGTCATTTTTTTGACATTTTAGTTCAAATTAGATAAAATATCACTTTTGAGCCAAAAAACGCTGTGTGGCGCCCTCTCAACCTTTTTGGTAATACTACATTTGAATTTGGTTCTGGCCTCTCTATTGACTCTGAAGTTCTCTATGACATCAGTTGTTTTGTGTGACGTCAGTCTGTCAGAGCCAGTGATTTAAACCCATTCAACTCTCACATGCGCCCCAGCTGCAGTTTGGAGTATTCTGGCGCCATCTAGTGGATTAAAATTAAATTACATGAGTCATTCTGAGATTATTGAGTGTGATTAGGTTCAGGTGTGTAGCTTTACAATTATCTTAGTGTGTAAACAAGGGTGGAATGAGACTTTCTGGTCTGTAAACTATTGCTTTAAGCAGCAATGACAACTGTCTGTTTTTTTTTTGTGAGACAAGTGAGCTGTCAAGCACAGCCCAGACCACGCCCAACTCTAAGCCCCCCTTCTTGTCCCTTGGTCCTCCAGGCAACGCCCTTTTTAGAGAAAATTTTCAAATCTTCATGTGGGCGGAGTAAGGCTGGGCACAGGTGTTTAGTCGCTCTTTAAGGTGAGATGACCCGACCGCCGGGACCTGGAGTGCGGGGGTTCTCGACGAGCACAAATGTAATTGTTTGTTTCTGGCACGGGCATCCTTAGCTTCTACTCTGACACTGTCTGGAACTGGCCTGAAAATATGAAGACGGTTCTAATCCAGGTTTAAAAACAGTTTTGTTTTGCGGTGCATATTTTGATGTTAATGGATTGTGATTTATCTAAGCAGGCCTATGAGAACTTTTTTGACCTACCATGTTTATTTAAAATTTGATGGGTTTTTTTATTTTTTTGTATTGAATTTACAAGCGCTTTGAGGTTGTGTGTTCAGATTCAGACTGCTTTTTTTTATCCCAACTGGTAAGATTAATTTGAGAAGAATAGGGCATAACACACAAAAACACAGGAAATGTCAAACTGTAACATAAGCAGTATGACATGAGGTGGTAATGTAAGGTGCATTATAAATAACATGTATTATTATTATTATTATTATTATTATGCGATTGTTTCTCTCTTGTTAAACTACCTGAAGTACAGTCTTTTACCTGAGGACATTTCCTCAAGTCTTCAGGTCAAGACTGGACTCACTTGAGGACCCAGACCAGGCTCTCTGGTCTTACGGATGGAGCAAAAATGACGTCTTCGGAGGCACTTCCTCTTCTACACGTTTTCATAAAACTGTTTTGTGCGACATTGTTTGTCGGCCTGAACCAGGAACAGAGAGAAGACTTCACAGAGTTGCTGGGAGTCCTCTCACTACATTTTCAGGCCTGGATAGTTATAGCTCAGTTCATAGGATTAGATAGGGAAATATAGGAGCTCAGAGAGGTTTGTATTAGTATTTAATTGTAAAGAGAATTAAATATTGTTTATTCGAACTCTTGAATACTCTTCTTTTCTTGTCAAATTCTGAATAACATCCACAAAACCTTGCTTGCACAAAATATGCTTGTGTCATATTTTTATCAGTTTCAGCTGATGGTGTGCCATGTGAGTGTCAACCACAAAAGGCCGCAGCTACAAAAAAGTTTGGGAAACACTGATCTACACTACACTTGTTTTGAGAACGTCTTTAGCATCTGTAGCTGGTCCATTCTCATCTCCTGCACATGAACAGAATCCCCAGCTGTGGTGCTTTTATAGCCATCTCTTCTCATCTATAATAGCCACAGTCAGCACAGCAACCGTGTCCAGCCTTGGGCTCAAACACAGCGTGCTCCGGGCTCCACTGGCGCTCGCTCACATGTGCCGTGTGCCGATCTGCGGGACTCCAATAGCTATCGTTTACCCCCAAGGACTGACGGCCCCCCCCAGCCCCCAGCGCTTGATTAGCATGGGCCGATCCTGCTGTCTCTTATCGGGCCGGCTTCTGACGGAGTGAGTAAGAGGAAAAACAGCAGGAGGGGGTGACTGGGGGCACTGATCTTACCCATCAACTTACTCAAGCTTCTGAACGCACAACCTCCAAAGCACATCACACTCAATCAAAGCTTAATGTCAGCTTCATGGACTAAAGCGAGTGCTCTCTGGTTTGAGAAAGATGCTGAACACGTGAGAGTCGTGTATATATATATATACGTGCTGCCCTCAGGTTGGATTATTTATAGGATTTGCTTTTTATGTGGTTGAAGTAGATGGAGGAAAAAAAAACATGTTTGGGTGAGTATCTTTCAGAATAAATGAAAAAAATCTGATGAATAATATTTTTTTAGCACATTGTAAATAGCAAGTTTGCACAGAGATACAAACTAACATAAATTTAAATATACAAGTCTGCCAGCTTGATTTATTTCTTATTTTTTTGGATGGGACAGTGCGTATTAGCGGTAAATACACCAGATTGTAGCTAAGTAGCCAAATTCTGTCTCTAATCCCATAGTCACAGTCAAAAACACACACTCTTTCAACCCTCAGCTATTGTACATGTTTTAAGTGTCATATGGGGAACCGGAAACCTGGGAGAACATGCAAAGTCCACACAGAAAGGTCTCAGAGGTGGGACTTAACCCAGGACCTTCTCAACACTGTTATTTTTGGTCAAACTTTAGTTCAGCCCTTTATAATTAACAGTTAATTAGTGTATAATTTATGGTATTTATTAAGCACTGATTATGCGACATTGCCATATTTCAACATCTAACTAACTACTAACTGACACTAGGGGTTAGGCTGTACTAATTGTCTCATCATTAGCTGTTAATAAGTTAGGGCTAATCTAAACAGGACTAATCTAAAAAGAGACAATCTGCACAGCTATGTTGCTCCTATGTGTCTTTTTAACACGTGTAACGTTTCGGGCTGGGGTCCTTCTTCAGACATGAACGCCCGGACACAGGGGGTTGCAATTTAAAGTCTTGGTGTAAACTGGTCATGTCACAAATCTAAAAAACTACAAATATACATATAGACGAATAGATATACAAATATACACACACAAACGTAAAACAAACAAAAAAATCTGAAAAAACTATAAAATACCAATAAAAAAAAGAAACGCAAATAAAACAGGACGCTGTTTTCAAACCAAACAGAATAAAAACATACTTAAAACAATCCAATGAGGTTCCAAAAGTTTATGTTATTTAAAAATGTACTGAATGTGAACTGGTAATAATTTAATTTAGTTTATTAAGTCTAAAAATCTTACTGTAAATGTCAACAGTGCGGGGTTTAGGTCCAATTTTAGTTTTAAAAAGACTTGAGGGCAAAAGACGCACTTATTTGGGCAGTTTCAAGATGCCCAAATTTGGACTTCCTGGCCTACGCAGTGAGTTGTTTGGCCGGTGTAACGGGAGTGAATGTGAAACCTGTGATGTTTGAATGACTGATTACTTTCACCTTCTCAACTCCTCTCCTTTTCAGCTGCGAAAGGAAATATCCTCTGTTGTTAAGGGATCCAGTGGACTCAGGGTGTATTGCTAGCTTGAAGGCTACTGAATTGGATTTGTTGGTGTTTTTACTGACCGAGGGGGAGCTAAGGACAATGTTACACCTAACGATAACTCCATCTGTAAACGCTGAGGAAAAAACACATGTATTTATAACACTTACCCAATTACCTCCCTCCTCATCTTCCTCTTCCCCCATATACAGTATATGACCCCATCATATTTAAATACCTCATAACATCAGTTGGATTGTCCCATCTACTCCTTGCATTTAAGGAACATCCTACATTGAAATTGCGTTCCGTATAAATATTCCGGTCACATGCCTTTTTGCACTCTTTGCACACAGCTCCTCCATCTGCTGCTGTTTATCCGACTGTGTGATGTCATACAGTATGTAAACTCTACCAGTGTCCCCGCACACATTGGATCCATTGATAGAGGTCTGTAGGACTTTTATGCCTTGTTCTCTCATTGATCCTCTCCAGATTTTTTTTCTTTCGTATTTCTAAAAATCACAGTTATTGCAAGTTAGGTTTCGTTTAAAAAAAATACCACATTGGTCAATAGGTGGCAGTGGTGATCTGAAAGGAAGTTGACAATGAATGAGGATGTAATACATTCATTACAGAAAGACTAATCAGCAACAACTCTACTAAAGGTTAAGGTTTTTTGCTTCGACCAATCCATTTTCAACCCACGCACAGGTTTTCTTGTTTACTCTTATTATATTTTTTTCTGTGAATAATAGTTTGTACCGTATTTTTTGAAAGCCGAAATTACAAAATAACGAAGGAAAGAAACATAAGTCGCATTTTTAGAGCATAGGCATTTTTTTGGGGAAATCCATTTGATTAAATCCAAACAAGGAAAGCGATAAACAAGGCCAAACTATGACAACAACTGCTACCTATGTATGGTATGGTATGTACTTTATATGAACAGGGACAGTGTACAATTAAAGATGAACACAAAGGAGACATGTATTGTAAAGGGGCGCTTTATTAATCCCCATTGGGCAATTCAATCCACTGCATTTGATCCATCCTGATTCCGCAAAGGCTTACGTCAGGAGCAGTAGTCGAAACCGGAGGAAACCTACGCAGACACAGGGAGAACATGCAAACTCCATTCCGAAAAACCCTATTCCGACCGGGATTTGAACCCAGGACCTTTTTGCTGAGAGGCGAGAATGCTATCCACTCAGCCTTTTACCAGGTTGTTGCAAAGATGCTAATTTCCACCCGCAGTCTCTTTCTTACATTTACAGACTTTAAATAACATTATTCACAAAACATGCAATTTAATACAGTTCCCCAACTTCTACCAAACTATAACCCTCACTCACTCACTAACTGCCTCATGGCCGTCACAGAGAAAGTAGATTTAGCAAAAGTGTCTCGACATTTTCTGATGCTACATTCTCCTCTAGAGGTGGATCGAGTTGTTCTGGTCATTTTGTCTGCACTCAATGTTACGAATCTTCTTAGAGGAGCCGCACTGACACCATGGATAATATCAAACAGTAAGCAAACATTGGAGTACAATGTTAGGCTTTCAAAGTTGAGAATATCATATTTAGAGAAGATGATGGTACCGCCTGGACTATAATCGGAAGAATACGGTATATCTTATGCATGTTTGAAAGATATACAATAAAATCTCTACCTTTAGCATAATTGCCCTTTGTGTGCCCCGGTGTCGCCGTTTAAAAACATATACGTAATACTAAGACGGTTTCTCTCAACGTCTCGGGCTGTTTTCATCTGCTCCGTGAGTGTTTCATGGCTGACCTTTTAAAGAGGTATTGACTTTCTGGCTGCACATTAAAGAGAGATGACTTGTGTCTTCTGTGGTCGTCTGCTCTCATTTGTCAGGTGTCAGCTCCGCTCCCATCAGCAGCCCACATTTCACTCCTCATTTGCCCATTACCCTTGTCCTGCTGCAACACAAAGTCAATGACACTATGCCAATACCTCGTGGCCGCAACCTAAAAAAACAACACAAATGTCACAAGTAGAGATTTTTTTTTTTGCAATTGTTTTCTATGGGGGGTCAAATTGGGGTATTGGTATTCTGCGGAGGGCCGGACTCCTTCTCATGGTTCCCCATTTAAGCTGAATTAGAAGAAAACACATTTGCTCTACTGCAAGCTTCAGTTAAAAATTTATCAAAAATATGAACTTGATAAATACAAATATTGACAAATGGTATTTTTTTGTCTTTATAAAACATGGCGCGTACTTTAAGACAATTATTATAATTTAGGTCAGTTGTATAGCATTGTATAGTATCGTATAGTCTGCACAAAAGTGAAATTGTGATAACGCTTGATACAACTCATTCAATATTACTTCACTTAAGAGGTCGGGAACCGTTTTAGCTGAGAGAAAAACAAGTCTCATACTTTAAAATGCATTTCTTTGGGAACCATACGCTTTTTTTACTCTTAATAATTGTGCATTTTTTCAAACAAGAGCAACACATTTAGAGTGCAATGCACTATTTCATTGTTAAATACAATTTTTACACTGAAGAAATCCTTTACATGAAACATTCTTGCTATTAGTGCCTACTGAGATTGATCCGAGAGCCAGAGTCAAACAAATCTCTTATCTGGGATGTTGTTAGCTTCCATTGATAGCTACGTCGCTCAAAGCAGTCTCGATATGACATATTAGTGATGGAAGAAGACAGCCCTGACACGAATAAAAGATGAGATTGGTGAAAATGGTAAAGAAATGAGAGATTGAGATCCTTTGAATATTCAAGTTCCTTCTGAAGTCAACCAAGACAGAAATAGAGGTATCTGTTTTAGAGGTATAACGTTCAAATACGAATGGAAAGAAATGATTTTTCATTGCAACTTTTATTATAGACTCTAGGTACAATTTAAAACATACAGACAGACGATCATTTGCCACGTTAATCATCTTGAACTCATCAGTAACATTTTCGATTGCACACCCTCTCCTCAAATTATTTTAATTAATATTCTACTGTGGACTTTTTCCTCATCTGCTCCTGTGTGGCCCCCCTCCTCTGTGTGTGTGGCCTGGGATGGCCTGTCCCGCGGGGGCCCCTGTCACTGCTGCTACCCCAGCTTAAGGAAACAGCTCTCAGTCCAAAAGCCACACAGAGGAAATGTATGCTGCTCACACCACTGATCCATGTTTGACTCCACGCCCCCTTCTCTGCTCCCTCTCTGTATTCAGGGCTTGTCTGGTTAAGAGAATTTCCAAATAAAAAACGATGAGACGTAGGTTTAAACTTTAATAAGAGCCAAAGTGCTCTGATACATGTTAATGAAGCAGACCCTGTGTCTTTGTTTAATGCTCATATTTCTCTGCGTCCATCATCCAAAGCCTGAGATCAATTATGTAGGATTTTTTTGTATTATTATCTTGCTAAAACCACCTGTGCTTTACCCATCAGTGCATGTTGAATATATGCTCCATCAAAGGAATGTGGGGCCGATGTGTTTCAAGTTATTAACCTTGTGCCAACATTCATGGCATGTAGCAGGACTGATTGCAGATGAGAATAGATTAGATGGAATTTATTGTGCACCCAAAGGAGAATAGGTTATAGATCTACATGGAACATACTCAGGTATTCGAGAGACATAGATGTGAGAGAGCAGGAGCTTTACAATGACTGCGTTTACTAAGTGAAAACCAGATCTCTCGCCTCGTCCAATTTTTGATGGATTGAGAAAAAGGCATGCAAACCCACGCTCCCAGATTGAGATGTGAAAAAACAGTCCTTTTGGTGTAACGGGATCAAGTTAATAATTCCATACATAGCTGTGATGACCTGCTACTGTAGCCAGAGCTTCCCCGGGACAAACTGATAGGAGCGAGGCAACCAGTATGTGTCATTGGCCCCTCAGACTAGTACCATTCATACACACACATGCACCACACCTGTTCTAGGAAATGTGGGTGAAGTGTAGGGTTGCCAACCGTCCCATAATACGGAATTGTCCCTTATTATAGAAAAACTATGTGCGTCCCGTATTGAACTGATACGGGACGGCTTTTGTCCCTTATTTTCAGAGCCACCTTAAATGCATCACTCACTCACTGCATGTCACACACGCACACACACAGTAATGATCACAGTTTAAGCATCTACCTTTCGGCCAATCAGTGTCAAAGGGGCGTAGGCTCGATCACAGATGTTGGTTTAATGTTAACAATCGCCAGCGTGTGCCGTGCCCGCAGCACCATCACGACAGAAGTTTGGTAAAGTAGCGTCATTTTCCCTAGATTCGGACTTCCGCGGTCAATAGCTCACGAAAGCTACTTTGTTAAACAAAAGTAATTGTGCTAAAATGATCTTCTCTATGTTGATTTTACAAATTCAATGCGCTGTTTTAATGCAGAGAAATCCTCTGAATTCAATGCACTGCAAGCGCCGAGAAAAGCACTTAGGGACCGTCAACAAATATCCAGACCAGCTTTAAACGAACAACAGCTTTTATTGAAGCCACAAACCGGCAGTACCTGCACTAAACTCTCAGACAATATACATAATGATGACCATATCAAACTGCTACAGACTTTGGTTTGTGAGTTTTTTTAATGAATACATGTTTTTCTTTTTTTATTTGCTTTTACAGAAATTGGTCTTTACTGTAACATTCATAAATAATGTATGTTACAGTATATTTTTGTATTACTAATAAGAATGCATTAAGTCCTTAACCAGCCAAAGAATTCCACCTATTTATTCAATTTCATTTTTGACTAAGGATTTTTTTTTTTAGATGTGGTCAATAAATTACAATCTAAAAACTGTGACTATGAAATTCCATGATTACTGTGTAGACTGAAATTAGGACTAAAAAGTGCTCAACCGGATCCACCCAAATGGTGTCCCTTATTTTTTTGTTCTCAAGTTGGCAACAGTATTGAGTGTCTTGCCAACATACTGTAACAAGTGTAGGCTCCCCTTTTTGGCACCTGGTGTTCGCAGAGGTCTCCCATCACAGTGCTAACCAAGCCCAGCCCCGTTTAGTTTTAGAGGTGTCCTAGGATCAGACTTTCAAGTGCAGGTGGCACCACATTCATAAACTGGATCCTATTGAGACAAGGCCAGCAGATGCACCTAAGAGCACAGGGAAAGCCATGATCATATTAAACATATCTCACTCACGTTGATCATTGCGACGACACGTGCAGTACCCTTAATACATGTATTCATTCTTTTTTTTTTTCAGAGTGAAGTGAAAATTCAAGACTTACAGTATTTACAAGGCTAGGCAAGTATATTTACAAGATACACAATAGTATTTGCCATTTGCAGTAAAACCACATTGGAGAAACTGCGCAAGAATACCCAAGTGTGCAAAAGACAGATGATAGTACACAGCAGTCACAGGGAAACTTAATTAAGGTCACACAGTTTGAGTTATAGGACAAAGGTACAAGACACATTTTAAAACAGCACAGTGGCGCAGTGCTGTTTTAAAAGGCTCTTTTAAGTTAAAAAAACAAAAGCGTCAAAAAGCCTAGAGTTGTCTGAAGGGACATTAACCAGAAACCCATTTTGTGGGCTTCGTATTTCTGTGTTACTTTCTCATTAAGCTCTGCACACAACTTCGGTAATAACATAAATTTTTTATTCGTTATAGCATAGATGCCCTGGTAATCCTTGCCTTTTCTTTGGCAAACATCTTTTACTACTTTGCCCAACCATTATTACGACTTTTAGAATGTTGTTCTGGGCCTAAATTGAAATGATTCAAACAATATTATTGCAATTTAGGGCGAAAAATAGATATTTTACAGACTTTTCCATCCAACAGTCTGATACGACCGGATAACAGTAATTGTATCAAAATGCAAAGTATAAAATCCTGCTTGGAGCCATAGTAACCATTTATTTACATATGTCACAAAACTGAAAAAAAATCCAATGCCGGGACATCAACGCTGTATAATAAACTCAGAATATATGTTACATTTTGTTATTTCCCAAACCTTAGGATGCATACGCCCACGTTTCAAACCTCCCCCGACCTTTCCCTGTGGCCATATTCAAACTTTTCAAACCCAACGTGTCCATGTTGTTCCAGCGCCGCTATGTTGAAACCTCGAGGTAATGAAGCAACACGGCGTGGACGCGAGTTTGGCTCATGGACAGACAAAAGACAATGAGGCAAAGCTCCAGCCACAAACAGCCTCTTAACGGCCCTGGACGCCGAGCGAATCGGACAGAACAAAACAAGTAGAGCAGGTACCGCATGGAGACATGTGCATCCACGCAGAGAGAGAAAGAGACAGCGGGGAAGAGGGAGACGAGAGGAGGAAGGAGAGAGAGAGAGATACATAAAGAGAAATATAATAAGCTTTGTGTCTATCATAGGTGTTGATGACAGGAATTTGACTTTGGATTACAATTGCAGTTACATTTTGAACTGCTAAAAGTCTATTGTGTGTACTTGCTGCACTTGTATATAATAGTAATTTTAAAAGGTTAAGGTGCACTTTATTCATCCCCTAGTGCAGGCATGTCCATATTCAGGCCCATGGGCCATTTGCGCGCCTCAGTGTCATTTCAAGTGGCCCTCTGCCTTGCTGACCCAAAGTAGTCTTTGAGATCATAAACACAAGTTCACTGTGTCATCCATCCAACTTCAGCTCAAGCAATATAGACATGTTCTACCTTGTTCTTAACCCAGTACATCTGGATTTCAGTCAGGGACTATACTGTATTTTTACATAATGTACTGACATGGATTTTGGAATTGTTTTCATGAGATGGTCATAACCCAACTTCACCCAGAGGCTCCACCCAGAGGCTACTCCACCTCTGCTGCTGTGACCTGAAGGGCTGTTGCTGATTTTTCTTGAATGATCAATTTTTATTTTTTATTTTTGCTGCTACTGGACACCTGAATTTCTCTGACGGGGATCAATAAAGTATCTATCTATCTTCAGCTCTGTTATAGATCATTCTAAAGCTCAGAACAGCCCGATGCCAGTCAAGACAGTTTTTCAATCCGTGATGTCGGCCCCTGCACTAGCCTGGTGAATGAAAGTGGCCCACTTATTAAATTGTTTGGACCCCTGCCGTAGGGCAATTCATCCTCTGCATTTGACCCATCCTGATGCCACTAGGGCAGAGATTCTGCTCCTGCTGGGTCTGATAGAAAACCTGCAACCATACGGCCCTTTCTGGACCGGTTTGGACACCTCTGCGTTAGACCTCTGCGTCTATCAGGAGCAGTGGTTGCCGTAGTATCAGCACCTCTGAACCCATCTCCACATGTTGGTGCTCGGCTCGGTCAGGACTACCGCAGCTGGAGGATTTTACGTATTGTAAATGTTTTAGTGGTAGGGGAAACCAGAGCACCCAGAGGAAACCTATGCAGACACGGGAAGAGCATGCAAACTCCACTCAGAAGGACCCTGTTCCGACCCGGGATTCAAACCCAGGACCTTCTTGCTGAGTAGCAGTATTCTCTCTAACTGCAGTCGTGTGCAATTGCGCGCAGTGAGAAGTGAGAGTTCTATTCACTCAGGAACTATGCCGCCCTAATAGCCCTAAATCACAACAGTATTATCTTGGAAGACTTTCCAAACTGTTGATTTGTCGACACAGATCAGAAAATCAAACAGTTTGAACACAGGAAATGCAATAGTTAAAAAACAAAGAGACATTGTTCCATAAGGGGCAGATGACCAATGTCCACCAATGGACATCTATCCATCTGGACAATTATTATTCAAGCATCCATCCATCCATTTTCTTCCGCTTCTTCCGTTGCCGGGTTGCGGGGCATAATTATTATTATTATTATTATTATTATTATTCAAGCAAGGACTGTAAAATCAACCAGAACTTCTGTGTGGTATTACAATGTTTGTAGTCAATTGTCTGTCTGTAAAATCAGCCAAAGTCAGGGGAATAAAACGTATATGTGGTTAATAAAACGACATATATACAAAATTCCTAGGAACCTGGCCCTGACTCTGGATGTGTTAAAGTCTCGTGACAAAACCCTGACCCAGTTCCCAGACGTGGCTGACGGGCGGCTGACCATCGCAGCCTCTGTTCTCACTTCTCTGACGGCCGTATCAGTCACCGGGCAGTTCGTTTGTGCTGAGCCAAAAATAGTTACGGTAATGATGGTTTGGGTTGAGTTTGGTCCTGAGGGTGATCTGACGTTAAAAGGGTAATGATTCCTGTCCACACCACTCCGAGGAAACAAGAGCATGTGAGATTTTATTATGGTACATCTCTGTTTAACCCTTAAAATCAGTTGAATCAATGATGCGTCTTTGGTTAAGGTTTAGGCAGGCTATGGCACACCGTAAAAAAAGAGGAAATATGAGGTAATATTTCTTGAATTGAGTGGTTTGATCTTAATTTGAGTTCATTCTGATTTTCGTAAAACAAGATATACCAATGAAACAAAGCCATTTACTCATGCTTTATTTTCTCATTCCAAAGGAGACATTTCGGTAAAATTTTTTATAATTTGTCTTGTCCTATTGGCAAATATTGTTCAAAGGCAGCCAAATTGTGCTCAAATTAAAGGTATATATGAGGATTTTCCCAAATTATAGGAAAGAACCGCGCTCTTCAGAGAGAACGCCTCCGAAAAAATTAAAAAGTGACTCGCATAACACCAGAATGATTGACAATTAGGAGGACCAATAGTTCATATGATCCACCCGGAAGGAGAAAATTCTCCCATATACCTTTGAGATACTCACTGTGTGTAACCTTTGCCTTCAGTGCCGCTTCAGTGTTGCGAAGATTTACCAACAGAAAATAGGTTTGAGTGGTGGGGGAAACATGCAAACTCTACTCGACCCAGTTAGACATGGGAATCAAACCTGCAACCTTCAACCACCAGCCGCCAAAGAAAGTATGGAGTTGTGAGTATTTGTGAAATAACAGAAATGCATTTAATCTCAATGTAAATTAATGTTAAAACGCTGTTGGTATACATTCTCTGGATCTAAATCACACTTATCCAATGACAATAGAAATTAAAATCATGCTAATTCAATTGACTTTAGTGGTAGTAGTTGTAGTAAATATTGTGTGTAATATTTAGTGTACATCACGAAATGATGCAGACGAGGCAAGTTTGTTCATGTTCACTTATATGGATAAGCATGGAGGAAATAAACATAAATATAGAAACTTATTCTAGTTTCACTTTGCATCATTATCCCGTCCTGCTGAGACCTCACAGTGTCTCATACGTCTTTGCTTGTTGTTGTTTTTTCTCTCTCATACAGCGTTCTGTGATATTCATAACCTCTTCCCCTTCGATTTTCTTCGTATTCCAGCGTGGGCCCTGTTTATGGAGAGACACTGCAGGAACAGATTTGATCAAAACATGTGGGGCGGCACACGCTCACGGCTGTTTTTGTATTTCTGGGTCCAAGGTGACTGAGGGATTTTTGGGTTTGAAAAATGTTTCTTTATTGGCTCCTGTGGCAACTTATGTCAATGTCCTGCCAGGGATCTGCGTCCATCCTGCTGAATTATGTGTTTGTTTGGATATATTTAGGTGTGTGGCAAATGAGTGAAGGACAACAAGGTGTATAGAGTAGAATTATGTTTCGACAACTTTCACTGCGATGTGATGTATCGCTGTTTTGCCTTTCGTTTGATAGGCCTTTGGTGAAATTTGATGTGAAACTGATTTTTTCTGCAAACTTTATAAGACAAGGCTAGTTTTTACAGTGTTCTATAGCACAGTTCAAACTCATGAGAGTGAAAAATAATGGTTGTTTTGACCTTATTAGATCAACATTTAGAGTCTTTCGAGAATACGTCTTTAAAGTCGAGAATGCAATCTCCTTTTGACATCGAGAGGTTAGACACTTAGACTGACGCAGAATGTATTGGTCCACAAGGGAAATTACGTTGTCACAGTAGCTCGCAAAGTATTTCACAATAAAAATAACATTAAAGTAACAATCTGAAAATAAGAATAATAATAAGATAATTTTGTGAGCTTCTTATAAAACATTTTAATGAGAAAAATATTGTGTATATATGTATTATAAAGCTTTATTAAGCAAAGCTCTTCAGTGTGAATTAAAAATAATTTACTGTTAAACTTGGCAAGAGGTGCCTGTGAGTGTACGCTGGCTACACAAGCAGCGTTGCAGTATTTGATACACAATTATGTAAATGATAACAGAGAAATCAATTTGTTTTCTGCAAAGCCACGACTCGGACAGGGCCAGGGTGCAGTTGTGGGAACAGTTAAACTGGCAGGAGTCTTTTCAAATGAGACTGGGTCACTTAGACGTGTGCTGTTTTTGAATATGTTTTAGTAAAGTGAGTAGAACGAGTTTCACTGAGCTCTTTTTGAACCGTTGGTATTCTGTGGACGACTCGGCTTTGATATGAACCATGTCATCGACTGTGTTACTTCAGGGTTCAGGTTTATCAGGTTTTAAAGTTGTAAATAAATATTCATGTTCATAGTTATATTGCCTGTCAAAATAACTATTCATGCAGTTTAAAAACATTTATAAAATAGTTTAAAGTCCAAATTATGCACTTTCCAGACTGAGAATAAACTCACAGCAGCAGTAGAACGCTCCATTGATTTGAAAGTACTTTCAAAACGTTCTATCGGCCATTATTTCTTGATAACAGACCTCTCAAAACAATAATGACCGCTGCCCATGGCAACGCATCCTCTGCTTGTAATTCAGATGTGTACATTACTCCGCAAGTAGTCCGGCCACTTCGTCACAACGGGCTACATCACTACCTCTGTCTCTGCGAGTGAAGCTATCGGAAATATCCATCAATCAACACATTTAAATGTTAATCGGAGAATACATTATACATATACATTCTTCACACACGTGCACAGAGGGTTTCAGAATTATCTGTTAATGTTTTCATGACAAAAATACTGTTTTAATGCGGCAAAAAGCGGTCGCGGAAGTACCCAGAAGAAACTATTACCATTAGTGAAACATTTTAGGACACATTTGCAGAGGATCTGATTATAAATTTAGGTTGAGTTTATGTTTGGGTCACTCACCGCTGATGTTCACAATTCTATGTTCAGTTTTCATGTAGTTCGAGAGAGTTCTTGTTTGGAAGTTGCTAGCCTAACTGTTACTCGCCTGCCACGGGAAAACCTTTGGGAATTTGCAGACATTAAATAAACCTTTAGGAATTCATAAAAGTGGACCGAAGTTTATTTTGTGTATGTTTGGTTGGTACAAAGTCGTATAATAAGCGGGATAATGTACTTACTACTTACTTACTCAACCACTAATATCAGTCCTCCCAGTGTCTGCGTAGGTTTCCTCCAGGTGCTCAGGTTTCCACTGCCACTAAAAACATGAACAATAGCAACCACTGCTCCTGACAAAGGTCCGAGTGTCATTGCTGGATGGGTCAAATGCTAAGGACCATTTTCCCGACAGGTAATATTCATGGATTTAATATTATATAGAAACCGCTGCAATGTTGACAAAGCATTGATAAACCAGAAAAAAACGTTGCAAAAATCTCCATTCATCCGACATGGTATTTTTCATGGAGAATCCCCGGCACAGTCAACAACCGTGTCCCAAATATCACTTCAGACGTTTAATTAAACACAGATGATCAATAAGTAACAGAGGGCTCATTCTGGACGTCTTTTACTCTCTCGCCGTCGAAGACAAAATGGAAGACTGGCGATGGGGAGCCGTAAAAGTGATTTAGAATCAGATCCAGACGCTGAATGGTGCAGAAAATACATTTTTTTTAAAACTTCCTGCTTTGGGAAAGATTGTTTTAGAAGTTATCCGAGAAACTAGTTGATAGATCCAAGATACAAAAAAGTAATTTTCCTGAACATACAGCAAAGCCCACGGAGAGTTAATTCAAATCAAAGTCTTATGGGATATTTTTGTAGCACAGTCGTTGCAAGATAACCTTTCAGTCCCCAGTCCCGATGCAGCCGGCTGCAATAAATAATCAATGAGCCTGAATTATGCACTAATAAAAAGGCTTCTCATTTTAGATTATTATATTATTAAACTTTAGATATTTCAAAGTTACTGGAGGCTCTGGAGATATGTAATGGCCGCGGCGTATGCATATTCACAAGCCGGAAATGAGAAGTAGCACTAATGACTGCGTCCACGAAATACTGCCCAATAGATACTTTTTGTTCTGTTGCGATTATCAATATCACAGTAATAACACAGTGCTATGTTGGATATGCTCAGGCGGCACAGGAAGAACATGCAATTACAATCCTTTATATGAGAGTTATGAATACACACTTTGTCTTGTGTTCTTTGACCGCTGCTTAAAATGAATACAATATATTATCTGGTGACGGTTTAATTAAATATATACACTGCATTTGCTTCCTTCTCCTTGTGATAAAACCTTATGATCTTCATGTTCACTATTTTTTCCACAATTTATCCAAATTTGTATGTCCTTTTGTATGTATTTGTGTGTCCTTAGGGCGGCACGGTGGCTGAGTGGATAGCACTCTCGCCTCTCAGCAAGAAGGTCCTGGGTTCGAATCCCGGTCGGACCAGGGCCTTTCTGAGTGGAGTTTGCATGTTCTCCCCGTGTCTGCGTAGGTTTCCTCCGGGTACTCCGGTTTCCCCTACCACTAAAAATATGTCCAATAGTTCAGGCATGCGCCTCCTGTACTGGCCCCGCTCCCATCTCTGTGTGGAGTGAGAGACAAATGCCCATAATTAACAATTGTAAACCGCTTTGAGACTCAGATCTGCAGTGAAAAGGCGGTATATAAATAAAAACTTACTTACTTACTTACTTACTTAGTGTCCTTTGAACCAGTTTAGAGGCGTTTCATTTTCACCCATGTCCAACCCTTGCCAGTATTTACTTTATTATTATTCTTTATATTGGTGGAAAAAAACTTTAATTGATACATTGCGAGAGCTCAGTTATTTTCTTAAATTCGGCATATAAATTTATTGATTGGAGATTTTCCACTGGAGCTATTATTTCCACTTGCAATTTGATCATAAAAGTCTGTATATGATTTGTGTCCGGGAACGATGTATAATTGTTTTCGCTAAACGCATTTCTTTCACTTCTATTTAAAAAACAGCTCTCAACCATTGCCAAGTGCTCATGCTTTGAAACCTTAACTTTTCATATTGTTGCCTTTAGTTTTTTTGTATTATGTAAATGTTTTGTGGTTTCACTGTTTGAATTGTTTTGTTGTTGTTCTGTAAAGTGCCCGGGACTTGTGCTACAGACCACTTGGCCAGGACTCCCTTGAAAAAGAGATCTCCCTCTCAATGGGTATTTTCCTGGTTAAATAAAGGTTGAATAAATAAAAAATATATAATGAAAGACGTATTTTTGAGTTTTTTTAGTATGAAATAGAATGGTTGCACCGAGAGCCAAAGCCACTTCCTATAGTTTGGGACTTCTTGTTACTCACAATGGCAATACAAGTAATTCTGATTCTGATATAGATTGAAGAAAACATTTATTTTCATTTTAACGTTTGTTTTGAATATGTGAACACAATTTTAAAAAGACAGAAATAAAACATATGGAAAACTTACCCCTTGTTTACAGATCAATTGTACAATAGAATACACTATAATCCAACTCAAATATCTTGGTCTAATAATCCATACAATGACTCAAAATTCTACTTCACATTTTAGACATAATTCTGATAAACCTGTAGCATCAATCCACAAACACGTGTCTATAAATTGCCACAAATAGACTTTCCACAAGACACTTCCGATTCTAATTCATCATATTTTGTACCAACCTGCAGTGCATCTTGACAACAACAACCACTTTCCAAACAGTTTTTTTTCAACATGCAATGAAAATCTAATCTTGTTTTAGAGATTATGATCCGTTTCTGTTCTCATATCTGTTCATGAGCAGAAATCGCCAGTATCCAGCAGATGCATATACATGTTTTAACCTTACCCCCCTCCCCCCAACACCCCCTCCCTCCCTCCCTCCCTCTAGCGGCCCCTCCCGCCCCTCTCATGTCCGCGGCTCTCACAGCTGTTCCCAGTGTCGCTCTCGCTCGGCTCCATATGCTGCAGCAGGTAATCGGCTCGTTAGGTGCCGACCCACTCGCTTCCACCGTAAAGGACGTGTATTTTTATAATCATATATGTGCAGCAGCGGAGCAGGCCTGATAGAGGGGATGTCATTCTGGACAGGAAAGGCCAATTTATGTATGTATAAATTAAGATTGGAGAAAATGTATAACTCACGCTTATACACCACGTTCTCAGATGTTTTTAGATTCACACAAAAAAATCGTATTAAATAAAATGAAAGAGCAGTTTTTTTCCTATGAGCTTATAATGTGAAACTATTTTCACTATCATAGGGCGGATCGCTGTTTGTAAACAAAGCGGCAAATCCCGCGCATGCGCGTTGCACTGGTGGGCAAAAGAGCGGTAGAAAACAATGGATCCTGAAGTGTCAAAGTCAAACACGCAAGCAATAGACCCGTTATCTGACGATCTGAAATTGTCAGATTATGCTTCAAAGCTACCAGTCGATGCACGAAGGCGTTATGTTGTCAAATTGTTGTACAATTTTGGTCAATGCATGCTTCCGGACCCATATCTACTTGGGTCCGAGTGGAGGAATGACGCTAGCCTGTGGCCAGAGATTGAGTATCCAGACATTTTTGCCTATCTCATCGAAAGTCCAGGACATTATACGAGGGAGACACTGAAAGCCTACAAGTCTCTTGATGCATGCAGGTAATTGTAATACACAACTTATAAATAATGTTTTCTGGCGTTAGCCTGTGCTGCGTTTACTCGCCAGGATTAGCCACATTAAGCTACATCCTGCTACTGATCAACAAGTTGTAATGTATATTATAGTGGTCATGAGAATTATTTATGAATTACTTGATTTTAAATGTTTTCACAATGTGGTATTGAATAATGCTATATTTTCAGGTTTGTCGTCAGTGGGCACGTCCAAATGGTAGAGTACCATCAAATCAGCGAAACATCCCCATACTGCGCGTTAAGAGCCAAGGTTACTCCATCCCAGCGTGTGACAGAGAAACCGCATCAGCCATGGGTGTACCTCAACAAAAATACTGCTGCTGTGTTCTGTGCCCATTGTACTTGCATGGCTGGGTAAGTCAATATTAGTAACGTTTCTCCAATTTTGACATGCATTTAAATAAAAAATAACATTAGTAGAATTTCTATAATCTTCTGTTTTTATTACTGTGTTGCTTTTCTGGTAGACATACTATTTAAACACTTATGCATTATGTTTATTTATTTATTTTAGCCTGGGAGAGGTCTGTAGTCTTGTGGCAGCCTTGTTGTTCAAGATGGAAATAGCAGTCCGCCTTGGTTTGACATCACGATCCGTTACAGACGAGAGCTGCAAGTGGAACAACACTTTTCGAAAAGAGGTAATAATTCATTATAAAAATAAATAGTTGATTCTTTGTGAATATGGTAGCCATTGAGATTAGAGTGCGCATGCGCTGAGCAAGCAGCAAGTCTGAAGTAGCTCCGGATATCTTGTCGTGTTTGTCGTTGTTTTTCACTGTTTTTAGAGCCTGTCATGTGTAAACTCGTCTACAGCAGGGATGATCTCCTTGTGCTACGAAAGTCTGGACACGGAATGAAACACCCGATTCCTCGGGAGATTAAAAAACCTTTCCGAGGCAACCGTGCGGGTGCCAGGCTAAAGGCTAAGAAGCGGAGATTCAAGCCGGCGGTGCCGTCGATTATGATGGGTAACGTCAACTCCTATCATAACAAATGTGATGAGCTCGCGGCGCTTGTCAACTATCAGCGAGAGTTCCGTGAGAGCAGTCTTCTCTGTCTAACGGAGACTTGGCTCACGGATGTAATACCGGACATTGCTGTGGAGCTTCCTGGCTTTACCTTGGTGCGTGCTGACAGGGACGTGAAATCGAGTGGGAAAAGCAAAGGCGGGGGTCTTGCAATTTTTGTGAACAATAGATGGTGTCACCCCGGACATATTTCTGCTAAGGAAAGACTATGTTGTAAAGACATTGAACTACTGGCAGTCGGATTACGTCCATATTATGTTCCGAGGGAATTCAACAGCATCGTCACCATCATTGTTTACATCCCCCCAAGAGCGGAGCCGGCAGCAGCGTGTGACGTCATACACGATACTGTCGTGAGATTGCAAACACTACACCCAGATGCTCTTTTTGTTATTTCAGGTGATTTTAACCATGTGAACATTGCCCCCCATTTGACTGGATTCACACAATATGTGGACTGTCCCACAAGGGAGCAGAAAACTTTGGACTTGTGCTTTGTTAATGTCAAAGAGGCCTACACTGTTTCTGCACTTCCACCTCTTGGTAAATCTGACCACAACATGGTTTACCTGAGACCTGTATACAAGCCTTGTGTAATGACTCAGCCTGTAACAACTCGGACATTCAGGAAGTGGACGTCAGAGGCCAGTGAATCCCTGAGAGCCTGTTTTGAATGCACCGACTGGAGTGTTATCCAGGATCTACAGGACAACAATGGAAGGACAACCACTGACTTTGACATTGACAGAATAGTGGGATGCACAACAGACTATATAAACTTTTGCACAGATATTGCCCTGCCCCTAATCACTGTCAGGTGCTTTCCTAACAACAAACCTTGGATCACGGCAGACGTGAAGCATCTTCTAAATGAAAAGAAGAGGGTGTTTGGTGACAAGGGAAAGCGAAGGGAGATACAGCGGGAGGTGAAAAGGAGTTTAAGAAAGTCCAAGCTGAACTACAAACGGAAGCTGGAGAGAAGGTTAAAGGCTAATAACATCAAAGAAGTGTGGAGAGGAATGCAAAAGATCACGGGAATGAAAGGAAGACAGAGCTTACCAGCTGGTGACAGGGATCGTGCAAATGAGTTCAATCGGTTTTATAACAGACACAATGTAACATCCTCATCCTCCCTCACCCCTGCCCCTTTCCTATCCCCCCCTCCACCCTCTCCCGACCATTCCTTCCTCCAGGCTCCCTCTGTTTCCTCACCGCTCCCATCTGTGACTGCTGATGAGGTGAAAAAACAACTGCAGAAGCTACACCCCTGCAAAGGTCCTGGACCAGACGGTGTGAGTCCGCGTTTATTGAAGGACTGTGCGGAGCAGCTTGCGGCGCCGCTCCAGACACTCTACAACTTCAGTCTTCAGTCTGGCAGAGTCCCTGATCTGTGGAAGACATCCTGTCTCGTCCCTGTGCCAAAAGAAGCGCGGGCTACAGAGTTAAAGAACTTCAGACCAGTGGCTTTGACCTCCCACATTATGAAGACACTGGAGCGGCTCGTCCTGCACCTTCTCAGGCCTCAGGTACATCACGCACAAGACTCACTCCAGTTTGCCTATCAGGAGGCTATCGGAGTGGATGATGCCATCCTGTATTTGCTGCACCGGACCTACTCCCTCCTGGATCAATCTGGTGGATATGTGAGGATAATGTTCTTTGATTTTTCTAGTGCATTCGACACAATTCAACCAGACATCCTCAAACAAAAGCTGGAGAGGTTAGGGGTTGACCGGATCTTCATCACGTGGATCCATAACTATCTGACGGGCCGGCCTCAGTGCGTGAGGCTTGGCCACACCACTTCGGATTATGTCGTGAGTAATGTTGGGGCTCCACAAGGAACGGTTCTTGCTCCTTTTCTCTTTACCATCTATACATCTGACTTCAAGTACCACTCTGACACTTGTCATGTTCAGAAGTACTCGGATGACACAGCCATTGTGGCCTATGTCAGAAATAACCAGGAAGAGGAGTACAGGAACTTGATCACTGCATTCTGTGATTGGAGCACCAAGAACTCACTCACTCTGAACACTAACAAGACCAAAGAAATGACTATCTACTTTGGCAAGAAAAAGAACACTTTACAGCCAATAAATATTCATGGACAGGACATCGAACGCGTGCACACATACAAATATCTAGGTGTTCACCTGGATGATAAATTGGACTGGAACATCAACACAGAGGCGCTCTACAAAAGGGGTCAGACCAGGCTCTTTTTTCTGAGGAGGCTAAAGTCCTTTGATGTGTGTAATCAAATGTTGTCTATGTTTTACCATTCTGTTGTGGCGGCTGTTCTCTTTTATGCTGTCATTAGTTGGGGCAAAAATATATCGGTCAAAAACCGTAACAGGCTGGACAAACTGGTTAAGAGGGCGGGGTCAGTGGTTGGGGGGTCACTGGACTCTGTTGAGGCAGTGGTTGAGAGGTGCATGGGGAGAAAGGTCCAGGCCATCCTTAGTAACTCCAGGCACCCTCTGTATGGGTCTCTGTCTGCTCAGAAGAGCAATCGATCGGATCGTTTCCTCTCCGTATACAGCAGTACTGAGCGCTTCCGGAGATCCTTCATCCCTGCTGCAATTCGATTTTACAACGGTCATCGCTGATGTAAATGTGTGGGGGTTTTAATTTTTTTTTTTTTTTTTTTTTTTTTTTTTTATTATATTTATATGTATTGTCTTTTTTATCCGCTGTTTTGCTACTAAGGACAACTGAATTTCCCCTCGCTGGGATGAATAAAGTATTTATCTATCTATCTATCTATATGTATTTTTTAAATTACATTGAATAATCAGTGTCATTGTATGATGTTGCATGGAATTGAGATACCATTACGCCTTTCGATTTAATAAAAAAAAGCTTTGACATTTGCAGCTGGAGCCCGTGACCATCACCAATCTCCAACACCTGATAAAGGGTAAGAGGACCAAGCCAGTACCCTCCATTGTTCCATCTGGTAAAGACAGTCTGCCTGACCTCAGCATTCTCCAGTCACTTCATGCTGTCTGCCCAGATGCAGTTTTCTTTACAACAATTCCTCGCCTGGATCCAGAAGAAACAGACACGGAATCAGAAACTGAACACCTCAATGAAATTGTCCGTCCCCTGAGAGACCTGTATCAGGAGCAGTCAGAGGAGGTCAGTGACGACAAACTGAAGATCATCTGGGCCACTTACCGATGCACAGCTGAACATGCAAAGGAGTTGGAGCTGGAAACAAAGGGGCAGGCTGTATGTCCATTGTGGTTTGAACAAAGAAAAGGACGAATCACTGCGAGCAAGGCCCATGATGTTCTTGTGAGAAAAGACCAAACAGACCCAGACAAACTTGTACAGCTAATATGTGGCAGCAAGTGTTACGACTTGTCAAATGTAAAGCAGGTCAAGTGGGGAGTGAACAATGAGGAAAAAGCTAAATCTGCATATATCAATCATGTAAAAAACTGCCACAAGAACCTGAACGTACAGAATGTGGGTTTACTGGTGGACCACGAAAATCCATTCCTGGCAGCCTCCCCAGATGGCCTTGTGTCATGTGACTGCTGTGAGAAGCGACTGCTTGAAATTAAGTGCCCTTACAAACACAGGGACAAAGTCATCCAAGATATAACAGATAAGGACTTTTGTCTTTGTTCTGACTATAAGCTTAAAACCTCACACCGATACTTTACACAAATTCAGTTACAAATGTACATATTCAAACTGATGTTTTGTGACTTTGTTGTATACACAAACAAGGGGTTTATTGTGGTCTCTATTGGTTTTGATGTAGAATTTTCTGCATTGTTAGTGGAAACATGCAAAAGATTTTTCTTAAAGTTTGTATTAAAAGAACTTGTAACCAGAAAACTAGAAAATTTAAAATCTGTGGATACACAAACTGAGGTTGTTGAGGCTGGTGGCACAAAAGTGTGGTGTCTATGCAAAGAACCGGAGTATGGACGCATGATTGAATGTGGAAACACTGACTGTCCCACACAATGGTTCCACTATGAATGTGTGAACATCAGAAGATGTTCCAAAGGGAAAGTGGTTATGCCCAGAATGTGCATAGTAATATGTAGCAGTAATATGTGTTTTTCTATTTTACTTAAGTTGATATTGTTAATATATTAATATTGAGTGATGAATATATTCACATCTGACTAAATGTCAATGATCAGAAACCATAAACATTAAGACATAGAAGCTTAGGAATGTGTGTGTACTTGTGTTACTAGTATACTTTCGAGGTTAATTTGATCATACTCTAGGATTAGAGATGTTGAACTCTTTTGCCTTTACATGTTTCAGCCACCATCTGCAGGCCTGCATCAGAAGTGATGACGGTTGAAAGATGTAAAGGACAAAAAGACATCTCTAATTCTAGTGTCTGACCAAATTAACCTTGAAAGTTATATTAAGACACAGAGATAGTGTAGGTTTACTGATGTCAACTTCCTTTTATTTGCAATTGTCAATACAAACATGTATTTACATGTCAATACAAAAGTAATACATTTATTAAATTGTGATCCAAATGTATTCCCTTTGGCATTACTCATTATCATTTCAAGTTATTTTTTTTTTTTTAATCATAGACTTAGCAAGACACAGGTTAAAGTTAAAACACTCTGGTAAATACAATGAATGAATGCTATTCTTAGAAGACTGGTAGACCTGGTAAACAGATTATTAACAGTAACAAGCACTAGTGTATTTAGAACATGCGAATGGACTTGGCTGAACAATAAGTATGATTAAGAATTATACAAAAGTATAATATTGACAATGCATTTTGTTACATGGTACAATAGATGAAACTCAATTTCTTGCTATTTCTCTACAACACACTACATTTTTTAAAATGCCAGTTCATTTTACCAGCTTTGGCTGCAAATTGCAAATTCCAGAACATATTGTCAAAATGCTGTCACAGTGAGGAACCATATTAAGATGCATTTGTCCGTTCAGGATTCCAAAGACTTTTAGCCTGCCTATGGCCCTTTCTACATGGATTCTGACACGTGACATGCGTCGACTAGTTTCCACCTGTTGCTGTGTTAGTTGTGTCTTGCCCTTTGTGAATGATGGAATAGCAAGGTAACAATTCCTAGATGTTATCTCTTCAGCTATCAGGAAACCTCGATCAGCCAAGACAAGGTCCCCGTTCTCAAGTAAGTCGAGATAACCACTCCTTTGTGTTACAACTTTATCGGACACTCTTCCTCCAAAGGCACGCGATACAAATGAAATCGCTCCAACTGGTGTTATTGACACGAGATATTTAAGAGTGTTGTTATGTTTGTAATTTGACCAGGTAGATGCACGGGCTGTTAAATTACCAGGTCTATCAATATATATCTCAGTGCAGTCAATTATGGACCTCGCATTCTTGTACCACGGCTTGAATACTCTGGGCAGAGTCCGTAGAACATCTTCCCTCTCAGGCCAGTGAATGAGGAATTTCAGTTTGTCAGCCATAACAGGAATACACCTATTCAAGACATCAGACACAGTTGTCTTTGATACCTTAAACCTATTGGCAATGTCAAAATTATGCAGGTTAAGCTTTAGCTTAATGAGCACCAGTAACACTGTGTCTTCCTGGCTTAGAGAAGAAAACATTGGCAAGCTGTCCTGGAGGAAAGTCACAAGCCAGAGGAAGACTCTGAAATTGGGTAATCCAGTATAGAAACTGGTCAACTTGTCACTGTCTCCACTTCTCAGGTACACTGTACCAAACTTGCTCCCAGCCAGTTGTTCCTTGAGCTTTCTGTTTTCCACCTGTAGACATTTAAGCTCCTGCTGAACATTTTGGTGTACAAGTCGCAGTGTAGCCAATTCCTCAATCACAGTCGTCTGGTCTGCGATGTTCTCGGCACATGGCACTGAAATGAGCAAAGTTTTGGTCAATGTTTAACATAGGCAAGTATAATTCTAAGAATTAAGATGAAGCATAAAAGATGGAAAACTTCAAATACTAGTATTACGAAAATAATTTGTTAAAATATGTGGTGCATGTAGAATAAAGGTTTATATGCCTTGGCCAAATATTGTTTATGGTGACTCAGTTTCATAATGAATTCTTAAACATAAAAGTCATATTTATTTCATTTAAAACAGTTTTCAAACATGCATAGTACAAAATCTTACTTTCAGAAAATTGTGCTTCACAGCTGAGGGATGACGAAATATCCATCAATGCTGGTACTGCAACATGTTGGTCATTCTCGACGGAGAGCTTCTTCATTTGCCTGGTCTTGGCCCGATTGTGTCTATCCAGCTTCTCTTGTGGAGCAGAAGTCTCCACACTGTAGCCCATCTCCAGAGACGGCGCATAGTCCGGGGACTCGGGGTCATCGCTAGCACAACCTGAATAATGGAAAAGCTTGAATAATACACCATGTTGTAACTATGCTTTTTTATCATTGTTTATTATCCATATAGGCATGGGGCGATATGGAGATTTTGTCTCACGATAATCTTGGCCACAACAATTGTGATTAGCAAAAATATCACAATAATTACTATTTTATAACTGTATTTCTCTAAATATCAGCAGAGTTAAGTTCAATCTGGTAGGTGCACAATAGGAAAATACACATAAATGTGACTTGAACATATCATTTGGTATGGCAGAGATACTAGGAAAGGGAGGCTAGCTGAGTTTGGAGATGCTCTTAAAAGGCTAGTTTGAGGGGGGGGGGGGGGGGGGTAGCTACACTTACTTACTAAATATAATGTACTTAATATATACATGTGATTGAAAAGAAAAAAAAAACACCAACATCAAGTTTAAATAGATATGATACTGAGGTACTGGGAGGTTAGCTCCAAGCTACAGGTTGGGGACGCTAGTAATAACATGGTCATAAAATGGCTATTTTAAGGGGGAAAAGCTACACATACATGGTTAATAGTTTATTGTTAAGATATTTCTTTTACCCACATAATTAAAAAATATATATACATGATACCTGATATGAAGTGCTTTCCACACACTCGATCTTGGGAACTTGGCTGCCAGTCCTTTCGCTTGATCGCCGTTAGCCATTTTCTTAACTTTCCTGACTGATTTGTTGTAGGAATTCTGTGCCACGACAGTTTGCTACCCTTTTCCCATCTATTCGTGCAACCAATAACGACACAACTCACCACCATTTTTGTTTTAACTGGATTAAATATGTGTTCTCTGAAAGGCCGCGCAAATAACAATTAATATGGCGTTGTTGTTTTTTGCCAACCAGCGTGTTATCGCGAGAGGGCGTGACGACACGGCGATCCGGCCTATTGTCACTGAGATATGATTACAACACATAGCACACTACTAATGCTATATGTATCAATTGGAATTAGCAATTGCATGAAATTATCTTATCTTTTACCTGTCTTGTATGAAAGTATTTTATTGTTTTATTTTCAGACATGCCAAGTTTATTTCTATAGCACAGTTTATACACAAGGGAACTAAAAGCGCTGAACAAAACAAGAATGAAACAAGCAGACAAGGCATTCAAATAAGAATTAAATAATAATAAATAATAAAAGGCATTATAATAAATAATTACACTGTGTTAAAAGAAAACACAAAAAAGATACAATCCTTCAGTTGTTTGCACAGCTAAACAGAACCAGGATTGAAGCGCTGTTTGAGTAAAAGCCTGTCACATCTTCAGGAAGACTGTTCTGAAACGCTGGCTCCCCATGCTTATACTTATACTTATACTATACTGAAATAAAATTAAATAAATACAAGCATGTTTGGGCAGTTTTGTGTTGAGATAATGAAGGTATAGTGCCCAATTTATTATTTGTTGATCATTTTCTGCTTTTTTATAATCAAAATAATTTTATTGTTTGGGTTGAACCAAAACTGGACCAAACATTATACTAATAATAATAATTAAAAAGTAAAAATAATAATACATTTTCTTTCTTAGGCCCATTTCTTGACACTCAAGGTTCCCCTTACATACAAGTAAATAAATAAAGAGGAATTATAGTTGAAGACTGATGACACATGGTTCTCAGCGCTAACTCTCACCTAGGATACCAACTCCTTGTACTTAAAAAAAAAGCCATATCTTGTTAAATCCTCCCTCCCTGACTCCGTACATATGATCCGCTAGAATGCTCTTATAATCACGATATTCAGGGTGGGTCTTATCACGCCAAAGCTCCCATCACAAATGGTCTCAGTACAACCCTCCGAGGCCTAAACTATAACACAAGATAAGGCTTTAATTAAGATGTAAGTTGGACGTGCCATATTTGTCAAAGCTATTCTCCCCTGCACACCAGATAAATGTGTCCACGCTCACTTAGCTTTACTAATCTGATTACAGTCCTGGCTTGTTTACAACCTGTTTAATCGTCTGACGACTCATTTTTCTGGCCCCATCTGCGTCCTGACAGTTTTCTGTTTAATGTTATGGGACCATCTTGCAACCATAATAAAGGATCTAATAAAGCAAAGACACAACCGTTCACTGGCTCTATTTTAATGATGGATGGGACAAGTTTTGATTGAAGCCCTGAGTATAATGTTAACTATGTATTTTGTACTTTTTGGCACTTGTCTTTGTTGGCCGATAGTTAACTTCCAGCTATGCATACTTAATATAATGATAATATAATAATAATAATGATGATAATAATAATTATGCGTTTTTTGGACACTCTTCACATATCATTATTCATTCACTCCGTACAGGGTGGTGTTAAACTACTACTAGCCACAGCTGCCCTGGTGGCACACTGACAGAAGTGAGGTAACCAGTATGTGCCATCGGCCCCTCTGACCACCACCAGCCATAACATCCACACACCAGACTCATTCTAGGCAATGTGGGTGAAGTGTCTTGCCTAAGACACAACAGTTTGGTACTTTTCAGCCCCAGCCGCCCCACTGTGTTCAGAGGTCTGCAGGCATGGCCACTTGAATTAAAATAAGAGAAAATGTAAAAGTATATATATGAATGTAGAAATATATCTATAGTGATTGCTTTCCTTCTCCTGGGTTCGAATCCAACCCCAGACAGGCCCTTTCTGTATGGAGTTTGCACATTCTCCCTGTGTTTGCGTAGGTGTCCTCCGGGTGCTACAGTTTCCCCTACCACTAAAACCACATGCAATAGATATGAATGTAATGGATGGATGTAATGGATGGGGATGGCCATCGGTGTCTCGCTTCTGTCATCTCCATGTGTGGAGTGAATGGGACTTACTGGTATAACTAAAATGTGAAGCGCTTTATGTGACCTTGCTCTGTGAAATGCGCTATATAAATAAAGATACATACTTGACACGCGAAGGGGCAACATTGCTGCTTCTCTATTCATTTCCTGTGGAGCATTTGAGATGCAATGAAAATCGCTGGTCCCTTTTGTCGAGTCGTCAGGTGTCGGACGCATTCCAAGAAAGATTAAAACATTCCTCAACATTTCTCACTGTCGCCGGATAATACAGACAATCAGAAAGCCTTTCATCGATGGACCAACGATATGACAGATCGGAGAGCAGTCATTTAATGCTATTAGTTTATTAGAGTTCTATGGTGTTTAAAGTACGTCCACAAGTTTGATTATTAGTCTTATGTTATGCATGAAAAAAATATTATAGCATTATAGCAAAGAGAAAAAAAAGAATGTATTTTATTGAAAACATGGAAATTACTATAGTTTCTCTCTCACACACACACGCCTACACTATAATAAAAACAAACTTCTACATTCTTATACATTCAAATTAGCCCACAAACATTGCTAACTACTATAAAATAAGATAGAAATACAGACTCCTACATGGGATGATACATTTCCCATAGTCCCGATTAGCTCCGAGGCATCTTTGGTGGATTGTGATTTTAACAGTTTTGCAGCGCTCTTTGAGAGAACGAAAAATCAATGGCAAGGGAGAGGATGTTTAGCGCTGGGATTGGTCATCGAGGTTCAAAGTGATGTGTTCAAACTGTGCAGTGACCTCCGCTGTGGCCCGTGAACCAAGCCGACAAGCAGGAGAGGCTTCAGAGAGGAGGCATTTAACCCTCACACCCCACCAACCAGCCACAACCTGAACTTTACACCCATAAACTAGCACCAAGCTGAATTTTACGCTCGCAAACCAGCACCAACCGGAACGTTACACTCGCAAAATAGCGCCAACCTCAATTTTATACCCACAATTCAATTCAATTTATTTGTTTATAGCCATAAATCACAACAGCAGTTATTTCGGAGGACTCTATTCGCCAACACAAGGCAGAGAATCAAAGAGTTCAAATAACTATAACGATAAAAGACACATAGAGCCATTGGGCCATAAGGGGCAGATGACGTATGTCCATAAAGTAAGTTAGTGAGTATGTAAACTTGAATTATTACTTTTCCATTCTCTCCACAAACGGTGATGAAGGCAGTAAGACGCCAGACACACTGCCGCATCAAAGCCTCCAACCAACATCATCCATTCACTCTCAACACATTCAGACCTATTGTAGATGTTTTTAGTGGTAGCGAAAGCCGGAGCAACCTGAGCACCCGGAGGAAACCTATGTAGACACGGGAAGAGCATGTAAACTCCACTCAGAAAGACTCTGTTCCTACCGGGATTCAAACCTCGGAAGCGAGAGATTATCATAAATGTTGTTAAATGACCTGGATCATCACCACTGTCCTTAGACCATCCTGCGTCGGCAAGGAAAAAAGAAGACCAACATTATGTGTATTTTAAATGTTACGAACCTCATTGCGTATCGATCAATGTTCATGTTGGTCAGTGTATTTTTGTCTATACTTAATTAACGGATGAAAACAACGTTATAACAATTACATCTCAATCGCGACTGTAACTTGTGATCCAAAACACCAAATTACAAAGCCGACCGTAGCAAGACAGTAAAGAGTACTAGGAAGACATTTGAAGCATGGTTAGATTATACATTGATGTTACAAACCTTTCTACAGACACTATTCAATCCATGTTTGTGGAAAGTGTGTGGCACAACTGCAAACCTACCAAGACACGGCCGTCAATAAATGTACATTATTCGTCTTCAATATACCAATTAAGTAAGTTAGTCATCTTTACTTATATACTGGAGTACCTGGAGGAAACCTACGCATACACATGGAGAACACGCAAACTCCACTCAGAAAGCCCCTGTTCTGACCGGGATACTTCTTGGTAATAAGCGAGAGTGCCATCCACTCAGTCACCGTGCCACCCATGATACATCCTTCAATATAGCAATGTGATTATTTTCTCTGAATTTACTTTCTGAGTAATTTTTATTCAGATTTTACACAGACATTGTCATTTGTATTTGGCATATCAGGTCAGATTATATCCCAAATGTCGACTGAGAAAATGTAGATGGCTTTTTGACAGCGTTTGTATAAAAGATACAAGTTCAATTCCCAGTTTGCCGCTGACTGTCTAAGCTGCTGTTTCACCTGCGGCAGTGGAATACACAGTAAACAATATACTTTATAAAAGGAGAAAAACAAGCTAATATCCTTCTGCTGCTGGCGTTGTATCTGATGCTATTAGCTTCTAAATGGTCTATTTCATGAAAGAGCTAAACCGACGTCTCTGGAATCTATTTTTTTTATTAAGTGTGGCAAAGCTGACACAGATGACTGAGTTCCTTGGCCTACGCTGTTTATAGTATTAAAGTATCTGTTTTAAAGTAAAATGTTCATAAATACATCAGTACTTCATGTGTGTTCCAGCCCATAGTAACAGAGCTGCTACACAAGCTTCTAAATCTCACATTTTCTATACAGCAACTTGGCTTCACACATATTTTTCAACACAAAAATTGCAGGCAATAATTTCTTAAAATCTAGTGGTTTTTTTTCATTTGGAAGGGCTCGACTGCTAGAGATGGGTATGTTTAAAGGCTAACTCTCCAAACTTTCTTGATGAGAACATTGGGCATTAAAACTACAGTAGAAAAACCTACAAAATAACTGAAATAAAGTCCACTCAGCTTTGTAGTTTCTAGAACTCAGAACAAATTAAATTGATTCTTGTTCGTTCTAGCTGAGATTTGCCAAAGGGACAACACCGTTTAGTCTTTTTTCAAGAACTGTTGCTTTTTTTCCTCTTTCTGGTATCTTTTAAAACAAGATTGAGTTAATGCTGGGTTACCTTACTTTTTAACCCCAATAAATGGGAAGAATGCAATAAAATCCATGTCACTAGTTCAACACGACTTAGTTCTATCTATATTTACACGTGGGGTTTTCACTCCTGACACACCTTTAGATCCTATTTTTCCCAATTAAAAAGTGAAAAAAGAAGAAGACAAGGACGACCCTCACTAAGCCAGCTCAGCCCACAGCCCAAAGAGTCATATAGCATAAAACCCAAAAAGTCAGAAGGATTGTGAGGCCGCGCTTTCACGGTCTGTATGCATACTAAGATGCAGTGCTCAAACCATTTCTGTTGGGTTAAAGACAGAATATTGTGGTCTGTTTTGTTCACAAATAATTATACTTTTACAAGCCACACGTTAAGAACACTTAAAATGTTGCAAATGTGCAAACAATTTTACATTCCCAGCTTAGTTAAGTGTAGTCTTTATTTGGGAGGGACAGTTGTTGATTATGAGTTGCCTTTTTTAACATGATAAAGGCAGGAGATCTCCATAATTGACAATTTACATATTTAAATTTAATTAATTTTATTAGTGTTTTAATTAATTGTATTATCTTAAAAAATAGATCCTGTTTTTTGTGTGCAATCTGAGGCTGGATTAGGCAAGGCCATTTCAATTGTACAGCTCAGTTCATACACAAGGCAACTCAAAGTACATAACAAAATTAGATAGAAAAAAATCACAAAAGGCGTACAGTATTTTCACAAAAAGTAAGGTTACTATGTTTGTTTGGTTTTTTAATACTTTACGACAAGGCATTTGGCAACACCATGCACACAGATAGTTTATCAGTCATTATTTGAAGGAACAATGTACAGAGACATTAAGCTCAAAGACAGATATGTTTTGCACCAGATTATAACTAAACAGCTAGTTTCCATCTGCAGTCCTTACACAAACACTTAAATTAAAATTAAGAATCAAACCAATGTCTTTCACTTTTCTGACTTTTTCACTATGCAAACACGACGATAGCCCCAGTTCTTCATGGACATTCATCACCGCTGTATGAATGACAACCCGTCGGGTTCTAATGGATCCTAATAGGTGACAGAGTCTTTCTCCTCGGCTGTAAAAGTTTGGGCGCGCTTTTTAATGGAGTCAGAAGATTGTCACACATTTAGGACCTTATCTCTGCCCATAATAGAGGAGACCATGGATGTTTAGCTTCAGCCGCAGATTAAGCCTTTTTTCGTGTTTTGGACCTTGAAATGGCATTGCACATTCACCATGGTGTGCTTGTGACTTGTGCCTGCTGTTCCAGCCTTGCACTCGATTGCGTCAATGGGACCACACATTTCCAAGACCCATTGTTCATGTTTATGGAATTCGAATATGAGAAAGACAATGTTGGATATCCCTATAGAAACAGTCCACATTATGTCAAAATAAAATGCTATTATAAAACATAAATCTTGCATTATCAACTTTGCTGATAATATTATTTTTTAGTTTTATCCCATGTGTTCTTTCACTCTTGATGTCGGTCCATTGTGTTGATTCCCTGGCTCTTGTTTCTTCTTAATCAGGATGAAGTTGGAGATTTTAGACTTCTCTCCAACTACTTCTTTTGATTCTCAAGTTAAGAGATAACATTTAATTTTATTTAATAGAGTTTGTTCAATTACCTTATTCTGTAACTTGTGCAACAATGATATTTCCCCGCTGTGGGACAAATAAAGGATCTCTTAATCTTAATCTGTACCCTGTCCTTGTATTTTACCTTCAGATAAGTCGTTTTTTTATTCATATTTTGCAATATTTTAGCTTTGGGTCCTTCCTCTCTTTTTCTTTTTTTGATTGTGAAAATGTATTTGTTTCTGGTTTGAAATGATGGATAAACAGCACTTTACAATAATTATTTTTGTTCACAAAGTAGTTGCCGGGACTATTGCTGCGCTGGTTCTGATCGGTTTCATTTCACTCTAGCTACTAGGTCAGGCATCACAGAAACACAGATGGCTTTGAGAACCAGGAAGTCAAATCAGCAAAGAGGTAAAGCTGCAACGTCTGTAGTTCAGCAGTAAACAAAGCGGTCGAGATGGATGTCGGCCAACCCCCAAAATTGAGGATTTTTAAAAAAGACAGAAACATTATTTTGAGATGCTTTCAAAGGGAACGTTTATTTATTTCCCTTCTTGTTACATGACCAGACAGCACCAAATGGTTCAAGCTAAAAAAGCACTCGCCTACCATGTGGCGAACACGCCCTTATTGTGAGATATAAGATAAGATATGCTTTATTTATCTCACAAAGGAGAAATTGGCATGGATAGAAACACTCAAGATTGTGCAAAATGAGAGGAAATATGCAAACATGTTAAATGCAGGATATATTATGTACTGAAAAAAAGTGTCAATTTAAAAGTTTTCTCAGGCAGTTTCCTCAAAATGAAATTGAATCTGCGGATGTATCAGGCTAGTTGTCAGCCACAAGTAATAGTTATCTTAGCTTCTTTATGATAGGGAGGTTTGTGGCTTGCATTGAGACCCAAAACCACATTATGGGTGGTTTTCATAGTCTCCACCCAACCACAATAGCTTCTGTAATCTGACAAGAAGATTGCATGACCTCGACGTTAGCAACAAGCTCATTCGCCGTTTCGCCAATATATTTAGCATTGTCTTTGTAAACACATGTTGATTTTTGACAGCTTGGTAATGGCAAAGCTGCATCATCACGTTCCCTTATCTGCGATGTTATTCGGAATAGGCGCTGCTGGCCTGAGTGGATCGGATTTGCCTCAGTAATCTAATCATAAAAGTGTACCCGGTTGTAGAGATTGGCGAGAAAGCAGTACGGCGGCGTATATAGACGACACAAACCCAGGTCGGATTAGGTCTGCAGATCTGTAACCACAATACTCTCTGGTGCACCGGGAGAATTGCTGAGCTGATACAGTCAATAAGGATCAGAAAACAATGGTGACAGATAAATGCGGCAGCTCGTGCGGGTCGCGTAGAGCTCCTCGCAAGATTGCTGACAGGTCGCTGTGTGTGCAGGGAAATTGGAAAGGTGCCGCATTTTTTTTCTTCTCCACAGAAATAAGGTGATGGGGAAAAATGAAAGATGGCACAAATTCAGGGTGATGCGCATGTGGCTTCTTTCTCTCTCGCTCTGTGCCGATGTTGGGGGATTTTCTCGATTACCGGCGGAGCACAGAGGACACTGGTTTCAACTCCTCTCGATCGTCTTTGTGCAGACTAGATTGGACGTGGATCTGATTGGTTAACACACCTACTTCACAGAGCTTTTCATTGAAAGCTATATATAGATTAAATTGCCATGGTTTAAAGTTCGCCCACTGTTTTTCTCAAGCAATTTACTATTCTCACTTGAACTTACTATTTAATGTTACGGTAGTGTGTTGGATCCCAAAGCAGAGATAGAGATGTGGTTGGATTAATAATGGTAATGGTTGTCATTTTTAGTTTTAATTGTATTGTCTGTTCTCCTGTGTATTTTTGTGTGTTTTACCTCCTGTTCTGTTGATTGCCCGCCCTGATGTGTTACACCTGCGTCTCCCAGTTAAATTCCCTGTGCTCTTTCCTTTTTGTCCGCAGTCCATTGTTCCCCAGTTCCTATATTTTACAATCAGATGAGTTTTGTATTTCGATTCTTGTTTATTAAATTAAATAATTTTTTGCAATTTTGAAGTTTGAGTCCCTTCTCTTTTTATATGTGACAAATAATAATATATATTTTTTTATTGTCATAATAATACAAAGTTAAAATAATTAACAGTAGATACAGTTAATAGATTAACAAACCCCCCTGTTCAGATGCCATTAGAGCTTACTTCCAAACGTAAATGCAATGAGTTTGCACACTTTTTCAATGACAAGATTCAAGGCATCAAAAACGCCATTGTCTCCAATCCACAGAAAACAATCCAACAGCCAGAAAGGCTCTTTGAGCTAACTCACTTTTCAGCTGTAGACGATAAAAATGTCCAAGAGATAATCTCCAGTTTGAGCTCCTCCACATGCAGCCTGGATGTACTACCCACTAGATGTCTGAAGTCTGTTCTGAGCAGTCTGTTACCTTCACTCACACAGATAGTAAATATGTCCTTTCATTCTGGAATTTTCCCAAAGGCCCTGAAAACTGCAGTCATCAGGCCCATGCTAAAAAAGAGCAGTCTGGATGCCACTGTACTTAACAACTATTGTCCCATCTCAAATCTGCCATTTATGGGGAAAGTCCTTGAGAAAGTTGTCTACCTACAGCTTTCTAGATTTCTTATCAACAACTCATTTGATATGTTTCAGTCCGGCTTTAGACCCCACCACAGCACTGAGACTGCTCTCGTCAAGGTTACAAACAATATCCAGCTGAACACTGACGCAGGCAAAGTCTCAATCTTAATCTTGTTAGACACTGTCGACCATGAGATCCTCTTACAGAGACTAGAGGACTGGGTTGGCGTCGCTGGCCCCGCCCTAAGTTGGTTTAGGTCTTACCTTGAAGACAGGAAGTACTTTGTGGAGATTAGAAACTGTGTCTCAGATAATATGGCCCTGACCTGTGGAGTACCACAGGGGTCGATCCTGGGACCTCTTCTGTTCAATCTCTACATGCTGCCGTTAGGTCAGTTAATACGCAGAAACAAAGTTTCCTATCACAACTATGCAGACGACACTCAGATCTATGTCTCACAGACTGCAGGAGAACATGTACCAGTGGACTCACTCGTTCACTGTATCGAACAGATCAGTGAGTGGATGCAAAACAACTTCCTTCAGCTAAACGCAGACAAAACTGAAATGATTGTCTTTGGTCCCCAGAAACAAAGAGAGAGCGTCATCTGTCACCTCCAGTCTCTCTCCCTAAAACCTTCAAACAAGGTCAGAAATCTAGGGGTAATACTGTACTCAGACTTAAATGTTAATAGCCACATCAAATCAGTAACATCAGCAGCTTTTTACCATCTAAAAAACATTGCCAGGATCAAAAACATAGTGTCTAAAGCAGACTTGGAGATTCTTATGCATGCATTTGTCTCCAGTAGGTTAGACTACTGCAATGGCCTGCTCACAGGTCTGTCCAAACAGGCTGTAAAACAGCTGCAGTACATTCAAAATGTAGCCGCTCGAGTCCTGACTAGAACCAGGAAGTACGACCACATTAGTCCAGTCCTCAGGTCCCTGCACTGGCTTCCTGTGGCTCAGAGAATAGACTTTAAAACAGCTCTGCTTGTGTACAAATCTCTCCATGGCCTCGCACCAAAATATATTAGTGACATGTTAGTCCCATATGAACCAGCCCGGACTCTGAGGAGCACAGGGACTGGACTCCTGTTATAGTGCCCAGAGTCAGAACTAAACATGGGGAGGCTACTTTTCAGATTCATGCTGCTAAAATCTGGAATAATCTCCCTGAAGATGTGAGACAGGCCTCCTCTCTGACAATGTTTAAAAACAGTTCTGTTTAGCTGTGCATACAACTGAGGGATTTTATATTTTTATCTTCCTTTTTAATGTTCTGTGATTGTTTATGATTTTGATGCTTTCTTGTTTTGTTCAGCACTTTGAGTTGCCTTGTGTATGAATTGTGCTATACAAATAAACTTGCCTTGCCTTGCCTTGCCTTACATTCATCAACACTTAAGGACATCGGTCATCTGCCCCTTATGGACCAATAGCAAAGTGTTTTCTATTTAATTTAATTTTAACTGTTTGATTCTCTTATCTGTGTTGAAGAATTAAACGGTTTTGTAAAGTGCTCCGAGGTAACTGATTTAGGACTATATAAGAATACATTTAATTTAATCAATTTGAAAGCAAAGCAAACATTGGAACAGTAAAATACAACACGTTTTAAACAAGCAGTTACAGGGCGTTCAGTAAAAATGTGTTTTAAGAAGTAATTTGAAAGAGGATACCGATGGTGCTTGCCTTATCTCCTCAGGCAGATCCTTTCAAAGCCGAGAAGCCAGAATCAAGAAGGCTTTAATTTACAAAAAAAACTAACTTCACTAACTTGGCCATGGGATAATCTGGCAGAGAAGTGGAGTCTGAACCAGATTTTTAAGGTCAGTGTTACGAGTGAATATGATGCAGGAATGAATGCCTTTCAGCCACAGTTGAGGCAGCCACGCCACCCGTCATAAAAAGGGAGGAGGGAGCCAAAAATACAAGAAACCAACAACCTGAGGAACATAATTTTACATTGTACTCAAGTAAAACGACAAAAGCTTCATGTGGACAAAATTAAATTAAACTAGGTGTAAGTTCTTTAACTTTTGTTGTACATGGACGCACTGTGGTTTTCAGCTATATTAGTACAGCACATGCCCTTGGTTTTGAAGCCTACCAGATATAATGCTGGTTTGGAATCAGATTCAATATATACTTTTATTCATTCAGTAATTATCTTCCCCTTTATTAATCAATTTCTGGGTCGGAGGGTGACAATCAGAGCTGCCACCCAATTTACAATTAAGTTTGATGTTTAATATATTTTTTGCTGACAAATACCACCTCTGAAGCTTAGTACAAATTGCTTTTTTTTCATTTTGACCAAGTTCAACACAGTTTCCCCTCCCCCTCCATGTGCTGTAACATTACTTCTGACCTGTCCCTACAGAGCTCAAACAACTTGATTGTGTCTTCCAGGAATGTAGACTATTACAGTATACTGTGAGAGTGCGGAGTGTGGAGCGGATAATGGAAATGTGGGCGAGAGAGAGGAGCCTCGACACCGTTACCAAGATACTTTGCAGCTTCCAAACCAGTGAAGGAACTGAGATGATTTGAGTCAGGTGTCATTCCAGCTGACGTTCATGTCTACCATGTGTAAGAAAACTTTACTCTCATTAGGCTAAATTGACTTTAGGTATCCTCTACATAGGTTGCCATAGTAACCAGAGCCTATCTGGTTTTATCATCCCAAAGAAGAACATAGCGGATTGAGTGTCGGAAAGCCCTAGCGTCTCATTCTTTAAAGCCACAAAGTGCTTACTGGCTCCAAACTGAAGCTAGATTTAGACCCTGGTTCAAACACAGCTCTTGACCCAGACCTAAGTCCAACATGCTTGTCAATGGCTGCAGGGGTGATATTTTTTTGTCTGACAGTGGATACTTAAAAGTTTGCAGAATCTGCTGCCATTTTTATTTGAGTGCCTATCCGGAATTGTCACATGACGCTCACCACAACTGCAGTTCCACCACATTTCTTTGCTGCACATTTTCTGCTGCTTGAAAGGACATTTTCCTTTCAGTTTTCCTGCAGGAGGGGCCACTCACGTTTTCTCATGGCTCTGCTAAAGTTAAATGGTTTTTTTCTGTCAAGCCAATGGTCAAAAGTCAGATACAAGACCAGTTAAATCTCATTACAATAAAATATATTAATCTCAAACACTCAAAACATACAGAAAAACATAGTTTGAAAGGGGGTTGGATGAAGTAGACGCTTATTTGTGCTCCATTCCAAAAAAACACACAGACCAGACACAGGCCCAAATACTCTCTGACCCTACTCATCTTTTTTTTTGCAATTGGGTTGAAAGAGGTGGTCCCAAAGTGGTCCTGTTATAGTCGCATTCTGAAGTCACACTGTCATATGGCTACAGTCTTAGAGGTTTGAACCAGTATGAAACAGGAGGCAAAGCTAGCGCCACCACTACCTCTGACGCAATATTTTAATTCATCCCTATAACTAGATCATTCCGAACTTTTACAAACATCGTCTAGGGATGTATTGTAAATGCATGGCAGATTTTAAAATGTTTGCAATAATTTCTGTTTGCGTCAACCTTGCATCATTTTTGTTTTCACCAGATTTTTTCTCCAACTGTTGTTATACATTTGCCAACTCCATTTGATGTAAAAAGCCCAAAGACTTCCGGGAGATTTGTTGCCACGGTTACTTTCATCCATGTATAATTTAAATATGTATGTATATATATATATATAAATATATATATATATATATATAATATATATATATATATATATATATATATATATATATATATATATAATTACATAGCTACAAACACATTTATTTATTATATCAGGGCCGCCGCAAAGAGTGAAATCCGGTCCAAGACCAGTCTTCCAAATGTATATTGAAGAACTAATTTGCCTCCTCTCCCTAGGATGCACAGGGTCTCTGCTTCGCAGCCACTGGCAGTCTAGTTAGAGGAGAGACCCGGCTGGGGCCCTGTCATGAAGCCACCTGTGCCATTCCCTTAGTGATAACACAAAGAATACATTACAGAAAGACATCTGGAGTTAATCAGTCTAATCTGGAAAATCTAATTCTTGTTCCGTGTAAGAATCAGCCGACCACAACCGCTGATACTGAAACTTTGAAACTTGCTATGCTAAATGTCAGATCTCTTTCTAACAAGTCTTTTTTAATCAATAATTTTATTTGTTCTTATAATCTTGATCTTATGTTCATGGCTGAAACTTGGCTTGACCAAAATACAGAAAATGCAGTTTTAATAGAAGCATCACCACCAAATTTCAAATTTGAATCTGAAATACGGGAAAACAAAAAAGGAGGAGGCTTAGCTGCCATTTTTAGAGACCACTTTGTCTCCCATAGAATGTCTCTTGGGAAGTTTCCGTCTTTTGAATATGTGTCTTTTAAAATACAACAAAAACAATCTCCAATACTCTTCATAGTTCTATACAAGCCACCGCAGTCATGTCACAGTTTTATTGATAATTTTACCGAGTTGCTTTCAGTTGTATGCACAGATTTTGATAGTTTAGTTATTACAGGTGATTTTAATATTCATGTGGATAATGTTGATGACAGAAATGCAAAAGAGCTGAGTTCTTTACTTGATACCTTTGGTCTCACTCAGCACGTGAGTGGCCCCACCCACAGCAGAGGGCACACTCTAGACCTGTTAGTTACAAAGGGGGCGAACATTTATAATGTAAACGTGGTCGATGTTGCTCTTTCGGATCATTTCTGTGTATTTTTTGACATGTGTTTCACTAACAAACCACCAGTGGACTCTGCAACTGTTCGAAGAAGACACATAAATGAAAATACGAGTGAACTATTTATGGGAATGATAAACTTTGAAAATGCATCGTATTCTACTGTAGATGAACTGTTTAACTCTGTCACCTCTAGTGTTTTGAATGTTCTGGATACCGTTGCCCCTGTGAAGGTTAAAATAGTGAAAAATAAGCAGAAGGCGCCGTGGGCTAAAGCAGACTCGGTCAGAGCACTGAAGAGAAAGTGCCGGAGGGTCGAGCGGAAGTGGCGCAAGTCCAACCTCCAGGTTGATTACAAGATATTCAAAGATAAGTTGTGCGAGTTTAACCGGGTGCTACGTAGTACGAGAGAAAGGTATTTTTCTGAAATGATTGAAGGCTGCAGCAATAATCTGCGTGTTCTGTTTTCAACAGTTAATAGATTAACAAACCCCCCTGTTCAGATGCCATTAGAGCTAACTTCCAAACGTAAATGCAATGCACACTTTTTCAATGACAAGGTTCAAGGCATCAAAAACGCCATTGTCTCCAATCCACAGATAACCATCCAACAGCCAGAAAGGCTCTCTGAGCTAACTTACTTTGCACCTGTAGATGATAAAAATGTCCAAGAAATAATCTCCAGTTTGAGCTCCTCCACATGCAGCCTGGATGTACTACCCACTAGATTTCTGAAGTCTGTTCTGGGCAGTCTGTTACCTTCACTCACACAGATAGTAAACATGTCACTTCATTCTGGAATATTCCCAAAGGCCCTGAAAACGGCAGTCATCAGGCCCCTGCTAAAAAAGAGCAGCCTGGATGCTACGGTACTTAACAACTATCGTCCCATCTCAAATCTGCCATTTATGGGGAAAGTCCTTGAAAAAGTTGTCTACCTACAGCTTACTAGATTTCTTATAATTAACAACTCATTTGATATGTTTCAGTCCGGCTTTAGACCCCACCACAGCACTGAGACTGCTCTTGTCAAGGTTACAAACGATATCCGTTGAAGACTGACGCAGGCAAAGTCTCAATCTTAATCTTGTTAGATCTGAGTGCTGCCTTTGACACCGTCGACCATGAGATCCTCTTACAGAGACTAGAGGACTGGGTTGGAGTCGCTGGCACCGCCCTAAGTTGGTTTAGGTCTTACCTTGAAGACAGGAAGTACTTTGTGGAGATTGGAGACTGTGTCTCAGATCATATGGCCCTGACCTGTGGAGTACCACAGGGGTCGATCCTGGGACCTCTTCTGTTCAATCTTTACATGTTGCCGTTAGGTCAGTTAATACGCAGAAACAAAGTGTCCTATCATAACTATGCAGACGACACTCAGATCTATGTCTCACTGACTGCAGGAGAACATGGACCAGTGGACTCACTCCTTCACTGTATCCAACAGATCAGTGAGTGGATGCAAAACAACTTCCTTCAGCTAAACGCAGACAAAACTGAAATGATTGTCTTTGGTCCCCAGAAACAAAGAGAGAGCGTCATCTGTCACCTACAGTCTCTCTCCCTAAAACCTTCAAACAAGGTCAGAAATCTAGGGGTAATACTGTACTCAGACTTAAATGTTAATAGCCACATCAAATCAGTAACATCAGCAGCTTTTTACCATCTAAAAAACATTGCCAGGATCAAAAACATAGTGTCTAAAGCAGACTTGGAGACTCTTATCCATGCATTTGTCTCCAGTAGGTTAGACTACTGCAATGGCCTGCTCACAGGTCTGTCCAAACAGGCTGTAAAACAGCTGCAGTACATTCAAAATGCAGCAGCTCGAGTCCTGACTAGAACCAGGAAGTACGACCACATTAGTCCGGTCCTCAGGTCCCTGCACTGGCTTCCTGTGGCTCAGAGAATAGACTTTAAAACAGCTCTGCTTGTGTACAAATCTCTCCATGGCCTCGCACCAAACTATATTAGTGACATGTTAGTCCCATATGAACCAGCCCGGACTCTGAGGAGCACAGGGACTGGACTCCTGTTAGTGCCCAGAGTCAGAACTAAACATGGGGAGGCTGCTTTTCAGATTCATGCTGCTAAAATCTGGAACAGTCTTCCTGAAGATGTGAGACAGGCCTCCTCTCTGACAATGTTTAAAACCAGGTTAAAGACGGTTCTGTTTAGCTGTGCATACAACTGAGGGATTTTATATTTTTATCTTTTTTTTTTAATGTACTGTGATTATTTATGATTTTAATGCTTTTTTGTTCTGTTCAGCACTTTGAGTTGCCTTGTGTATGAATTGTGCTATACAAATAAACTTGCCTTGCCTTGCCTTGCCTATTACATAACAACAACAGGTTTTGTTGCTGGATTTTTCAACAGTAGCTCAGTTGGTAGAGCATTGGCCTTCAGGCCTGAAGGTCGTGGGTTCAATTCCCACCTCTACACCTTCTCCACCGACTCCCACTGATGACTGCTGTCGTTGTGTCCTTGGGCAAGACACTTAACCCCACTTTGCCCAAAGCCCCCACTGAAAGATCAAGGCTATGCTCACACTCAGAGAGCAGCCGTCCTCCTGTGGACTCACCACCTGCAGAGGGTCAGTGAGGGGCTGGTGCTATGAGACTTGGGTGGCATCTCTGATTGCCACCCCCCTGACCCAGAAATGGATTAAAGGGTAGAAAATGGATGGATGGAAGTTATAGTCAGTGCAAATATATTGTGGTAAAGTGTAATTTTCTCTCTTTCCAGTTAATAAAGCTTGGTTCCGGTCAAGTCCTAGTCTAGTCCTATCACAATGAAAAATAAAATAACACTTATATTAGTGTTGGTCAGAGAGAAGAACTATGCATGAGTTTTCGTTCAGCAGAAGTTTGTATCTTTTATTTGATTCACAGATGATGATGGAACTAAGGCATGAACAAATACATCCATCCATCCATCCATTTTCTACCCTTTAATCCATTTCTGGGTCAGGGGGGTGGCAGTCAGAGATGCCACCCAAAGTGAACAGTGAATAGTGAACAAATACATGATGTTATAAATATTAGTTTAATGAGGAATGGTCAATTATCTCTGTCTTTACATCATCTGCTCATTCATATTCCAAAATTCTCTGTCTTTCATACTTTCTGGTCTAGCAGGCAGTAAATATAAGGTCTCACCAGCGTTTTTAATTCCCTGTTCTTCCCTCAGCAGCAGAGAGAGAAACTTGTCAAACCACATTTCAAATACATTAATGAAAACTGGCTTCACTTTTGACAACCTGACAGCTAGATTTCCATGTGCCTCCAACTTAAGTGCAAGACATTGTTCTGCGAGCACAGAACGAAGACTTCTCTACCTGCTGCTTTGCACAATGAAGACGTTACGATATATGTATTGATCTCTGCCACTTATGGCCATTACTTGAGCGCTTTCACAAAGACAAATCACTTAGCACAAAGTCTGGGCTGACAAAGAAGCGTTGGATTCTATAGCTGGGTTTCTCTTCTCCAGTACGCTGTTATTTCTGTGAAGGTTTGCAATAGGAATTTCAAAACAAATTCCAAGATTGTCCAATTTTCTATATTGACAAAGTTGATTTAAGCTTTTGTTAAACCCGTCAATGGGTTTCTGCGTGATGAAAATCCCACAGACTTGACAAAAACTGGGTGGTATGAGAGTGAAAAAGAAAAAGATTTTCACAATACAATATAAATAATACATCCAACTTATATAGCGCTTTTTGGACACTGAGACGCTTTACAAAAGACGTAAAAATAAAGCAGAAAAAGCAAGCTGAAACAGGTGGGTTTTGAGAAGGGATTTAAAGTTTTGTAGTGATGCGTTGTCGAAGTGAGTTCCAGAGAATGGGGGCAGCTGTGGCGAATTCTCGGTCCCCCAAGGTTCTGTGTTTAGTCCTGAGGTGTCCCCCAAGGTTCGGTAATTGGTCCTGAGGTGTTTAGTGAGGAGGGCGGAGCCTGTGGGTCGGCGGGTGGAACTGTAATAATGGAGGAAGTCAGTGAGGTATGAAGGGGCAAGGTTATGGAGGGACTTGAAGGTGAAGGAGGACCTTGTATAGTATGTGGTATGGGGCAGGGAGTCAGTGCAGTTGTTTGAAGACGGGGGTGATGTGGTCTCTGAAGCGAGTGTGGGTGAGCAGACATGAACCAGTATTTCAGCAGTGGATTGTGAGAGGGTGGGGAGGAGGCAGGTGATGTCGGGGAAGTGGAACAAGGATATTTTAGAGATGAGGTAGATATCTGTCACGTTTTGAAAAGGAGGAAGGACCCAAAATGCTGCACTGTCAAAAATATGAGATTGAATACACAAAAACTCAAAATTAACAACATTCAGGATAATAGAACTCCAAACTCAAACCAAGACCAAGACAAAACAGGGACAAAAACACAATGGACCAACAACAAGGGAAGAGGAGCACAGGGTTTAAATACACACAGGGAGACACAGGTGAAACACATTAGGGCAGGCACTCAAATGAACAGACATGAAGCAACAATGTGAAAAATATTGGACTGAAAAAAATAAAAATAAAACTGTCACAGATAAAAGACCCCAGGAAGACCAGTGACCACTTGAGGAAGCTAATGGGGATCCACAAAACTACATGAAAAATATAATGCAGTGACAGTACAGTACATGGGGCCAGGGTGTGTGCATACTGACCATTCTCACCACTGAATATTTCTGAACTCAATTAATAAATGAAAGTTTATTTGCACATGGAAATAAAAAAAAGTCTTGAGAAAGAATTCTATGTTTAAACTGTTTGATTCTCTGATCTGTGTTGGCAATTTCAAATGTTTTGCCCTCTAAGATAACTACTGATGTGATTTAGGGCTATATAAGAATACATTGAACTGAATTGAATAAAAAAACCACAGAACACTGGGGTAGTCTTGCACAGTTTTTCCAACGTGGATTTACTGCAAATGGCAAATACATTCTTGAATCTAGAACAGAATAAGAACAAAACAATGAATAACAATAAATACAAGACAAAAAATAAAATGTCAACAACAAAACCATATTCGTCTCTCTCTGGCTCCTCTCCCACACAATTGCCTCGAAGGTGCATCGCTGGCTTGTTTTCACCCATCCAGACAACACACACAAGTGCTTTGATTGTTTTAATTGTTGCTCGCAGTGACAATTAACATGTGGATACAGACTGGAGCCAAACACGCTGTACAAACACAGATTTTTTGCTTTCATGGCATTTTCAAAGGCAGTCTGCTCTCAGCCTCCACAACAAGCTGCTGTCTTTCCGACTGGGCAATCTCCTCCGTGTTATATCAAACCCGGACGCACAATGTCTGATGTTGGGTGAATTATATTTCCTGGATCAGTGTGATTTGACCAGTGTTTGTAGCAAAAGCAAAATGTTTGTTTGGGAACATTTTACATCTATTAAACAGTTTTGACTTTGGTGGTTTTATGGACATGTACAAAAATAAAATCAATCTATTTTTTTTGTTTGGTTTTGTTGTCTGCATAATTTTAGTATTTTTTTCCACTGTATTATATAAATCAGACAATTATTTTAAAACGTTGGGAAAGATCATTTTAGTTTGTCCATTTAAAAATGGAACCAGCTTTATTAATGTATCTGTCCACTTCAATTTATGACTAAATGTGACAAAAAGTTGTACCAATTGTTATAAACGTCAGAGGGTGTCAACACAACAGATGCACAAATTTAAAACAGAACATAAGACTATTGAATTTTGTTTTGTTTGTTTGTTGCTGGAAGTAAAATAAGTATCAAAAAAGTCATGTTTTATAATGTACTTTGAGTTCTGTTTTCTTGCTGGTCCTTTGAAACACGATGTATGCCATTAGAGGTGCGTATGGAAGGGGAGTAAGTTAAGTGCACTTTCGACGCACAGATCACTCAAGTTGAGAGCATTTTTCTACTTATCTCCTGATTGCGACTGAAAATTCATGGCTCACCTTCAACTGGGGACACGTCGTTCATCACAGGGTTGGGAGTGGATATTCTTTGGGAGAATGCGAAAGATAAATTATTGTTGATAGAAGAAGCATAATGGATATTGCTTGGTTTGGTACAACATTCTAATGCAGAAAAAATATACATATTCAAAGTTGATGAAGCTGTTGTGAGAAGTGAAGATGTTAAAGTTGGTTTTGTCTGGTTTCATAGATACCATACAGATATAGCAGTGACTGAATTGTTTTAAAATATTACTTATTGTTTTACCATATGACTTGGTAGGATCAACTAAATTACGTATTTTTCATAGTGAATATAATAAAACAGTCCTTCTCCTTGGAATAAGCTTCAGCAGTAAGATTTGGTGGAGGAGAATAGTTCGACCAATGGTGAGGGTTCTCAGCTGTTTATCAAGGATTTGAATTGCGTCCAATCAGAAACCTGTCGGAACGGGTCCAATAGGAGCTTGCATCCCAAAAAATATCCATATAACTGCCTTTCATTCTAATAGGTATCGTTTTATATTTTACACTGAAAAAAGCTGATAAAAACACAGAGATCAAAAATACTTAAAACTAGTGATGTACAGGACACTCAACATTCAACAACAATACCAATGTGTTTACTGTTCCTTTTCTTATCTGTGTTGGCGAATTCAGGGGTTTTGTGAAGCCCTCCGAGATAACTACTGTTGTGATTTAGGGCGACACAAAAATAAATTGAATTGTTTCTAGTTCTTGAAGCTACAAAGCTGCATAGATTTTATGAATGTTATTTTTTAGGTTTTCCCAGCTTTAACGCCCAATGAAAGTTTGGAGAGTTTGCCTTGAAAGCCATCTCTAAAATTTGTGAAATCCTTTCCAAATGATGGAGATTACTTAATTATTCAAAAGGAAATTTATCCTTGAATGGGTCTCTGATGAATATTCATCTATACTAGACAATACCTCTATTACTTAAGCCCAGGAGGAAAAGAGTGGCCACTTTGCCTAAAAACCACAGATGTCCTAGTTTTAGTTCTGACAAAAGGTAAGTGGTCATGAGGAATGATCCTGCTTTGAAAAATATATACTAACTTTGAGCACTGGTCCTAGTCCTTGTCTATTAACTAAACGACTTGGAGAGATTTGAAGTCGTATTGATTGTGTCAGTTTTAGGTATTTTAAAGTGGTATGCATTCATCTTGGCCGTTAAATATGACAATGAGACTCTTTGTTTTGCCATTGTATGTTTTAGAATGTGAAATAATACCCTAAGCAGTATAATATATTGGCTCGCTTCTGTCCGTGTGGCCCAGGGCAGCTGTGGCTACAAAGCAGTTTATCACCACATTACATGTGAAGCGTCTTGTGAAAGGCGCTACATAAAAACAATGCATTTTTGTAATCGAATAAAGGGCCTGAGATTGAGCTGTCAGCCACACAGTTTGTACTGCATCTCTGTAATAACTGTATATTCTCCTCGATTATATTTAGATGTGTTTAGATCTAGAGTACTCTTACTAGCTGACGTCACAAGTGTGTCCGTGTACTACACCTCAATAAACCATTGTATCTCAGGCAGACGATCTTCAGAAGTCATGACTCTTGTCTGTCTGAGAGACTGCCTGAAAATATCCCTGATTAAACAGAGCCTTAGATCTGGTTTCTTTACTCGGCCCCTCCCCGCTCTCAGCTCTCAGCTCTCAACTCTCAGCCTATCTGCTCCATACTCTGTTTTGCACTTGCCTGTTTTATGTTTTAGCTTGCTGCTCGTCTTTTGTTTTGGGAGCACTTTGCAACTGGAGCTTTGAAAAGTGCGATCAAATAAATATGATTCGACTCAGATGTATTCCTTTTGGAGTGAGTGGTGGTTCTTCTCTGGCTTTCAAGTCTCGCGGGAAGAAAAGTCATTTGCACCACGGTTAAAATGGGACTATTGAGCAAAATTAAGTCATTTTCACAGTTTTTTAATTAGCACTGTCAAAACGCTACTTTTTTTCTTTCCAATCTGATATGTTACATTTGTATTGTACAAATTATAAATGTGTCACTCACCGACAGGTCCAGGACAGAAATTAAATCAAATTATACAACAATAATAATAATGGTAAAATTAATTTAGATTAATTAACAGATAATTAATTTCCCCATAATGGATAAATGGGATAAATGAAGGATCTCTTTTTTTTCTAATGAGTTCATAAAAATGATTATTACTACATACAAGTGGTTTTATTATCTGTAATTTAATTGTTAACGTGAGCTCATTGATTAAGCTATTTATGAACTCAGGCCGTATAAAAGTGCTGAGTAGAGACTTAGCGGGCCGATCATCCTGCTCCACTCACAGAACGAGGCTGCGTCCTCTGGCCTCTACAGCGCTGCTAAACACAGTAGCACGTTAGCAGAATTGGCTAAAACTCCTCTTGCTGTAATTGCAGACACAGAAAAACAGCCCGAACGACACAATAGTGAGGAAGAGAAGAAGGAACTAAAGCGGAAAAATTATCGAAGAAGAAACCAAGCCCGGGTTGAACATAGATAGCTTACATCGAATCCTCTGGAGAGAGCGGGACTGCCTCGGACTATCTATGCTCGGACCACATTCAGACGCAAAACTAGTGGTTATCTTTCAGTTACATATTTTGTTAGCAGTGCGTTGCTTTTGTACCATTTCGTCAAAGATTGTTGTACAGCTTAAGTTGCGCTAATGCTAATGTTAGCATCAGATCGCAAATACAACTGGGGGCTCCGCTTAGTGGAAATGAGAAGCCTCTGAGCGAGTTGGGAGGCGGTGCTAAACTAGCAAATGGCTATAGCTCCTTTAATAGTTCGCAGTAGAGATGCACCAAATCCAGATTTTTGGGGTTCGGCCGAATACTGAGTCCACTGGTTAAAAATCTGCCGAATCCGAACACGAAAACCGACTCCTACTCCATCCTCAATCCATTAACACTGTAAACACATTTATGAAGTAAATAACATCTACGATAAACTAACAACTATAATCACCTTTGGACTGAAAGTGCTGCCAAACAACAATTTCTGCAGTTCCATTTACACGTTCTCACTCACACAGCCCGAGCTACTGCATTTGAATGGGCGACCTACGTAAAAACCTTCCTTTAATCAACGGCGGCGTCATGACGTCGACCGGCGTAGCGCACATAGTGTAAGCGTTGGGTTTGGTTCGGTGGGGACAAATTCCAAGGTTCAGCAGGAACCGAACCCGGTCAAAATATCCAATATGCGGCCGAATCCGAATCCTGGATTCCCCAGACCCAGAAATGGATTAATGGGGAAGAAAATTGATAGATGGATAACAGCTAATTAAGTGCTAATTAGTGTAGCCCACATGGGAAAGTGTCAGTTGGTAGTTAGGTAGATGTGGGTAAAATAAGGACAAATTAATAAATACCAATTAACCATTAATCATACACTAAATAGCACTTAATTAGCCAATAATTAGTGAGGGCTAAACTAAAATGTGTCAGTCCCTAACATGGTATTATAGCAGCAGTCTCACTCTGAGGTTTCACATGATGCTTGGTGTTGTGCTTTGGTATCGACCAGATCAATAAATATTAATAATATGTAAAGGTTGTGTTGGTGTGTGCTCTCCCCCCTCCCCTCTGAGTCCCTGGAGCTGGATGTGTGCTCTCCGCCCTCCCCTCTGAGTCCCTGGAGCTGGATGTGTGCTCTCCCCCCTCCCCTCTGAGTCCCTGGAGCTGGATGTGTGCTCTCCCCCCTCCCCTCTGAGTCCCTGGAGCTGGATGTGTGCTCTCCCCCCTCCCCTCTGAGTCCCTGGAGCTGGATGTGTGCTCTCCCCCCTCCCCTCTGAGTCCCTGGAGCTGGATGTGTGCTCTCCCCCCTCCCCTCTGAGTCCCTGGAGCTGGATGTGTGCTCTCCCCCCTCCCCCTGAGTCCCTGGAGCTGGATGTGTGCTCTCCCCCCTCCCCTCTGAGTCCCTAGAGCTGGGCGGAGTGTCTGGTCCTGCCCCTGGTTCAGCCCACTTACACCTGCAGCCCACCATCCTCATCAGCTTCATCTCTACAGTTTAAAACCTGGTTCACCCTTCACCATGAGCCAGATCGTCAGTAAAACTTTCATGGTATCACTTCTTGACTTATTTTTTTTGACTCAGGTTTGTTTTTTTGGTCCCGATTCTACGGAGCCCCTAAAGTTCCCCTTAAGGAGAAAAAAAGAATAAAGTAGTATGGTAAATTTTTTTTTTTTTTTTTGCGGGAATAAAAAAAAATATATATATATTTTTTTGCGGGAATAAAAAAAAAAATATTTTTTTTTTGTTTGTTTGTTGTTTTTCGGGAATGAATTTTTTTCAGGGAGACATGGAATCGTCCCTCTTACATTTCCTTCGCCAGCGGAATATTGGTGAAGCTCTAATCTCCGAATTGGAAAAGGACAAAGTAAGTATAGCATGAATAATTTAACTATTACAATAGGGGTTAGATGTATTTGCCATTAGTGACTTGGCACTACTGTACCAATGCTCTTTGATGTACCTTTTTTTTTAATCGTTTTTGGCTATGTACAAGTGAAATATGTTGTTTATTGACACCATGCAATGAAGTACATAGTCTCACATGAAAGAATATAAAAGACTCATTTGATGGGACACCTGTGGTTTTTGCTTTATGAATGTACAATTTCAAGTTTTATCTGTAAAAAGATTTAAGAAATGTTGGCCGTAGGTTATATGAGCTAATCTGACCTCTCTAAATGTCTTTTTCTTGTAGATTGATACTGCTGTGATCCCTCTCATGTCAGACCATGATCTGGAAAAATATGTACCACAATTTGGGGACAGAGTGGCCTTGGTGGCTTTCTGCAGAAGAAATCAACCAGCAAACAACAAAGCAATAGACAGAAAACACCTGCTGGAAAAAGTGAGATCCAAAATTGGTAATCCCCCCAAAAAAAGAAAGGAGAAAGAGGATATATCAGCAAAACTTCAAGGAAATGTTAATGCAAAAAAGAAAGACAGGCGACTTGAACTTGGCTGGATGAACTACGGATTACTTTCTGGTACTTATAAGCCAATCCGTACAGCAAAAGGAGGGGGTACAAGGCATGTAACATTAGAAAGAAACACATGTATGTGAGAAATCCAAATTTTGGCAGAGAACTTGTTTTTCCCTGAAGGCAAATCCAAATATCTGAAACTTGAAGGCCTTAAGCGTGAAATGCGTGATATTCAGGAGAATGTCATTGATGAGGAGTGTACTATAGATGAGTTGTATGAAAAAACAAAGGTTAAGTCACTGCGAGTATACCTATGCACTAGAAAGAAGGGTGAAGACATTCATGACACTGAAAGTAATGCCATCATCTTGCCACCTAAAGAATCACAAACACAAACTATTGGAAACCCACTACAGGAATATATTCAAGTATATGTTTTGGATGAGGAATGGAACAGCATAACCACAGACAAACCAGAGAAAATCGAAACAACTTTTGATTTGGTGGATAGCCCCATTGCTAACCAAGAGGAGGACACATCTGGTGGTGTATTGATTGGTGATATTGTTTCTGAAGAGGAGGAGATTAAAACAAATACTGATTTGGAGAACACACCCATTGCTAACCAACATGAAGACCGCCCTGGTAAGGTGAAACGTTCAACCGTGTCTGCAAATGAAAAGATTCAGACAACTACTGATTTGGAGAATATACCTGCTGCAGACCAACATGAAGACCACTCTGGCGAGGTCATTCCTCTAACTGTCCTTTCAAATGAGATGATTCAGACAACTACAGATTTGGAGAATAGACATGCTGCAAACCAGTATGAAGACAGTTTTGGAGAGGTATTTATTGGTCCTAATGAAAATGAGGTTTTTAATCTTGATGATACTCTCCCACAAGAAGAGAGACTTCCCGTTGTTCTTGAGGTGAGGAGAGGATTCTGTTTAACAGATTTAATGAGTGCATTTGGTGACCCTTCAATTATGAACAAAGATATGACAATCGCAATGAAACTTCCTAATGGATCGTTCGAAAAGGGATCTGGCTCTGGGGTTTTTCGTGACTGCCTATGTGAGTTTTGGAATGAGTTTTACAATCGATGCACAGTAGGGGATACAGTAAAGGTTCCCTTCCTTAGACATGAGTACCAGATTCATGAGTGGCAAGCTATTGGAAGAATTTTGGTAAAGGGGTGGCTCACAGCAGGATATTTTCCTATTCGTATTTCACTGCCCTTCCTCGAGGAAGCCTTGTATTGTAAAACATACAGCAGTATCAAAGAATCTTTCCTGCTATACATATCCAAATCAGACAGGCAAATCATTGAAGGGGCACTTAACAACTTTGGATCAGTTGAACAGGATGCCCTGATAGATGTACTTGATTCACATGAGTGCCATCAGATACCAACTGAGGAAAACATCTGTTCCCTTGTGGCACAACTGGGCCACAAGGCTCTTATTCAAACACCAATGTTTTTGATCGAGTGTTGGAGGCCTGTTTTGAAAACCATTGCTGACACTCTGAACCCACAGCAATTAAAGGAGATTGTACAACAGCAAGTTCCTACTTCAAAGCGCGTTAGGGAACTTTTCAGATTTCCACAGTTGATGAATGCAGCACAAACCAATGTGTCCAAGCATCTCAAGAGGTATGTTGGAGAGCTTGATGAGAAGGGCCTGCAGCTGTTTCTGCGTTTCTGTACTGGAGCTGATGTTCTCTTTGGAAGTCACATCACAGTTCATTTCATTGAAACCAGCGATTTCCGGTGCCGTCCTCAAGCAAGCACCTGTGGTTGTTTTCTCAACTTGCCAATCAACTATCAAAACTACCCTGACCTGCGAAGTGATTTTAATGCTATCCTCAACAGCTCTGTGTGGGTTATGGATATTATTTAAGCAGATGCTGTATATTTACAACCCTTAACTGTTAAGTTTATTTGCATGCAATTGTTTTACTAGGATAACAGCAACATGTTCTCATTGCTAGAAGCAAGACAATGTTCTTGTGTACTAAAACAATATACATTTTATTTTCATACTTAAATTATTGCAAAATGTGTGCAAATTTCTTATTCCTTTTATAGTTGTTCAAGTGACTTATGCACTTTACTCTGTGAAAAGAAAACTGCTGTTTGATGAAAGCAGTGTTCAATGTCTTCATTTGTTCATATGAATTGTTATGCACTTTTAAGAAGTTTGAAATGTTTATACGCATTCACAAAATGATATAGAAATGTAACAGTTTCATTGTTCTTTCCACAACAAAACATAATTATTAGCTGTTGCCTGTAAACACTGTCAATCATATAGAAAATAGCCCATATCTGTTCATATTCTACCACATTACAAAATGAATGTAATAGTGTACAACAGCATAATTGCATCACAAGTTTGGTCAAAGTGTTTGACATGCATTGCCCGAGTTGAGATCAGATTATTAATTATCGTGTAGCTGTGTTTTAATAGCGTCTCTTAATGTCAAGTACAAATCAATGGCATCCACTGGATTTTCACTTGGAAACTGCAAGCCATGGTCTTCAATATGCATCATGCAAAGATCAAAGACATCTGGATCACAAACAACACTGCTGCGAAACATGCATCGCCCTTTTAATCTGGCCAGTGCATTGCTATCAAGTGTCACGGCACGTTCTTCTGCATCCCATAGCTCAGGTGCCAAGTACATCACATTTGGAATACCAGCTGGCACATTTAGGTTGGTACTGGGCCGGATTCGATGAGCATTCCAAACACTCTTTATCTTTTGAAGCTCTTCCTAAAAAAAAGAGGCGGTTATTAATTATTACAATTTTCTACATTTAATATTTTATAGTTTATTTTTTAAACCTTAATGTTTTATAAAATTATATGCTTAATAGTAATAGTTTGCATGCTTCGTTGTCAATTGGCAAAATAATGAAGTTGCAGCATAGGCCAACATTACCTGGATCATCCCCATTATGCATAGCTGAAGTATTGCCTTGTCCAGGAAGCCACCATCGAACATCCCCTGGTCTCGAACCTCACCAAGAAGCTGGATCCAGTACTCTATACCTTCTTTCCGAAGTATGCCCCACCAACTTTCAATGCGTTGGTTAGCTGTACTAACTCCGGCGATGTAGCTTTGTTCACCAGACAACCTGTCTGTGTGGTTTGCGCGTAAATGCTGCTGTATTGCAGCAAGAACACCGTTTTCTGTGCCACGGTCTGTGCGCACCAACCTTGGGCAGCTTCCAAGTGTCTCCAGAGCCTCTAAAAAGTATCCTACGATAACTTTTGGGTCGGTGCTAGTTTTGTACGCGTTGACCCAAATCACTTTGCGTGAAAATCCATCAATACAGCCGTTGATGCACACTCCATAAGGTTTTAGCTTGTCATATGAATCAATGTGCCAGATGTGGTTGGGTCCCTTGCAGAAATACTGTCTCCTGTTAAGCCTCCGCTTCTTTCTTAGTGCTGAACCCTCCGGATCCAATTCAGCCAAAATCATTCGGACATCTTCCTTCCTTGCTTTAAGGCCACTTTCCCTACATTTTGTAAACATCCACCTGTAGCCATGCATCTTCCCAGGACCTTGTAACTGTTGTTGGACAAAGTCAAAGATGCTGTCCAAATCAGCAAAATCTCTCCTTCGTCCAAGTCTGTTGTCCTTCAAAATGCGTAGTAAATGTTTTCTACTAATCAGAATGCCATGCCTGCGCAACAACGCTGAAAGTATATCGTTATATGACATTCCAAGATTGTAGTATAACTTGATCAGTTGTTCTGCCTCCATTACGCTAGGTCCAGCCATGCAATGTCAGTGCTCTTGTTCTGACGCATGTTGTGTGTCGTGCAAAAAAAAAAAAAATTATATTATAATTAAAAAAAATATTATTATTCAGTTCAGCGGGCAAAAAAAAAAAAGAAAGAAACTTTTTTTTCATTCCCGAAAAAAAATAATAAAAAAAAAATAAAAAAAATATTACAAAAATCATTTTTTTTTTAGCATACTACTTTATTATTATTTTTCTCCCTTTAGGGAACTTTAGGGGCTCCGTACAATTCAGCCGATCTCCTGTTTTTTTGCCTTGCCTCAGCCTCCAGCCCAGTCCAGCCACTCTTATTACCTTAAGCCAGAGGTCTCCAACCTGTAGCTCGGGAGCAACCAGTAGCTCGCCACCCCCTTCCAGGTAGCTCGCCAAAGGATTTAAAAATGAACACATCGAAGAAAATACTTAATATTTCAGAAGGTATGATTTATTATTGTAAATCCACTTACTTTGTGCACTAGTAACACATATGCAATGATAAATAATGACTGTACCTAATATCAGGCTTGCTCACACCTATATATCACCAATTTGTTGATTGGTTTAAAGGAGTAGCTCTCTGCCTTTAATGTCCCAGCAAAGTGGCTCTCTGCGTGAAAAAGGTTGGAGACACCTGCCTTAAGCACATTTTTGTAGTATACCTGGTGAGAAAATTGTCTGCCTTTTTGATTTTTTCAGTCATTATAACATAATAGAGCAATGGTGTGTGGGAATAGTGCATGTTAACGACCTCTGAACCCTTCTCTTTTTTCTATACCCTCCTGCATATTTATGTACAATACACAGCAATACAATAGAAACATACTGAAGTAAAACACAGCAGTCTATATTCAGAGACTGTACGTTCACATGAAATCTCTTTCTGGATAACTTCACCTCGAAATGACCCCTCAGGCTTCAGGCTAAGACTCTTTGACATCACACACGCAGCAGATAGAAGCCATTTTGGCTCTATCTGCTTTATGTTGGAGGAGACGCTGTGGTGGCGACTCATGGAGGAGCGTCCTGGATGGGGACCGTCGGTTATTATGTATTTGACACGCTAATCCTATTTACTTACTACTTATTTATATACCGCCTTTTCACTGCAGATCTGAGTCTCAAAGCGGTTTACAATTGTTAATTTTTGGGCATTTGTCTCTCACTCCACACAGAGATGGGAGCGGGGCCAGTACAGGAGGCGCATGCTAGAACTATTGAACATATTTTTAGTGGTAGGGGAAACCGGAGTACCCGGAGGAAACCTACGCAGACACAGGGAGAACATGCAAACTCCACTCAGAAAGGCCCTGGTCCGACCGGGATTCGAACCCAGGACCTTCTTGCTGAGAGGCGAGAGTGCTATCCACTCAGCCACCGTGCCGCCCTATCTGTTTTAACCACGAAGCTTTCGGGTTCTGACCTAACTAACTATCTTGTGATTTACGCACCATCATACCGATTCCAAGCCTCTATCTTCCCTGACAAACGGACCTGTCATGGGGAAGTGGGTGTGCGCCCTGCTTGTGCTACTGTGGCTAACATATGGTCCCTTGCTCGCACTTGGGCTGAAAACTGTGCGCTATAGCCGTGAAGAGTTACTACTCCTTCGGCATGTGGACTATCCAGTACCATTGGATTTACAAACTGTCGCTGGGATCCTCCCGTGCCGTATTAGCGACAGCACCAGGGCGAGCAGACCTGTCATTAGGAGGAAGCGGGGGAGGAGGGGAGGAGTGAGGCAGAGACTGAAGAGACTCTCCGGTACATCCAAAAGTCCTCCACTACCCTCCATTCTCCTCGCCAACGTTCGTTCTCTTCGCAACAAGCTTGATGAGTTACATGCCAATATCTCCCATCAATGGGCTTATAAAGATGCTGGCCTAATTTGTGTCACTGAGACATGGCTTGACAACACCATCGGAGATTCACAACTCTCTCTTAGCGGCTTCGGAGCACCCTGAAGACCCACGGGGGCGGGGTCTGTGTGTACGTCAATCAGGCATGGAGCAGAGCGGCGACTGTCACAGAGTCTAGCTGTACACCTGACGTGGAGCTGCTCGCTCTGTCCTTTAGACCCAAATACCTCCCCAGAGAGTTTGGACGACTGGCGCTTGTGCTTGTGTACATTCCTCCATCAAGAAATGCCACGCGCGCGTCTGAGGCCATTGCCTCATGCGTCCACCGGCTCGAGAGCGCATCTCCTGATTCCCCTATTATTGTTCTTGGAGACTTTAATGGTTGTAGACTGAATAAGACTCTTCCTACTTACCATCAGTATATCACCTGTGCCACCAGGGGTAACAAAACTATTGATCTCTGCTATGGCAACATAAAGGATGCATACAGAGCTTATACAAAAAAACCCACAGAGCACTGCAGATCATAATGTCATCCACCTGGTTCCATCATACCGCACTAAGCTACAGAGAGAGGGTGTAGTTAAGAAGCGGGTAAAACAGTGGGATGAGGACACCCAAGTTAAACTTCAGGGTTGTTTTGACTGTACACTATGGGATGCACTCACTGAGGGCAGCAGCATTGAGGAGGCTACTGATGTAGTGACATCTTAAATCACCTTCTGTGAAGATATGCTTGCCCCAACAAAAACTGTGAAAGTGTTCTCAAACAATAAGCCATGGATAACTAAAGCTCTGAAATCTACCCTAAATGAGAAGAAAATAGCATTTAACTCGGGCAGGCTGGTTGAAGGTAAAGTCATTCAAAACAGAAATCAAGTCAGCTCAGAGGACGTATAAGGATAAAGTACAGTAGAAATGCTTTTTTCAAAACGGCAAAGCTAGGGACGCTTGGCGGGGTGTTAAAACTCTGGCTGGTCTCTCCACTTCTTCTCCCATATCTGGACTCCCTGCTGAGGTGTGTGTCCATATGGCTGAGGACCTGAACTGCAGGTTTGACCTGTGTGATCACACTAAGGAGAGAGATGAGCTCTCTGCTGAGCTCTCCTCCATGACCCTCTCCACTGCTAACCTGCAGCTGCTGCCTGAGGATGTAGAGCGCACCTATAGGGGGATAAACCCCAATAAGGCTCCGGGTCCGGATCTGATCTGTGGGCGTCTGCTCAGAGTCTGCAGCAGTCAGCTAGCCAGTGTTTTCTGCTCTCTGTTCAATCGCTCCTTGGATGATCATTTCATCCCCTCCCTCTGGAAATCTTCCATCATCTGCCCAGTGGCAAAGAAGACCAATCCCACCATCAATAATGATTATCGGCCTGTAGCTCTAACATCACTGATCATGAAGAGCTTTGAGCGGCTTGTCATGACCCAGCTGCAGGCTGATGTTGGCGCCCGCTCCGACCCTCTGCAGTTTGCGTACCGGCCGCATCGAGGCGTGGATGATGCTGTGCTGACCCTGCTGCATGGAGCTGTCTGCTATCTGGAGAAGCCCAAGTCTCTAGTGAGCATGGTCTTTGTGGACTTCTCATGCGCATTTAACACCTTGCAACCTCATCTCATGGGACGTAAGCTGCTCCAGTTGGATGTCAACCCTCACCTCATCCTCTGGGTCCTTTCCTTCCTCACGGCGAGGGATCAAAGGGTGAGGGTGAATGGTCACCTCAGCTCTCTCAGGACAATATCCACCGGTTCACCTCAAGGTTCAGTAATCTCCCCACTTCTTTTCACTCTGTATACGAACGACTGCACGAGCAATACCCCGGGAATAACATACATCAAATACTCTGACGACACAGTCATCATGGACACGACTAACACACCAGGACCTTCTGCAGACTGAATTGGACTCCTTCACTCAGTGGTGTAGAGACAATTGCCTGGACCTAAATGTCTCAAAGACAAAAGAAATGGTCATTTTCTTCCATCATGGACACTCCCCCACTCCCACACTCACTGTCAACAATGACCCCATAGAAAAGGTTAATTCATACAAATATCTTGGCACCATAATCGATTATAAACTCACTTTCCAGGACAATACTGAACTTATCTTTTCTAAATGTCAACAGCGCCTTTTCTTCCTCCGCAAACTCTGTAAACTTCAGGTTCACAAATCCATTCTCTCTGTTTTTGTTGTAATGACTGGAGAATCAAACGTGCAGACAATAATTACAAGATTTATTACAAACATAGGTGCAAGCAGGTAGCAGTGGTGGCTGGACAGGAGTGAGCAGGGCTGGAGGCTGAAGCAGGGCAAAAAGCTGGAGGATGACTAGGTCTGGACCAAAAAACGAACCTGGGTCTTGTAAGTTTAACTGACAATCTGGCACATGGTGAAGGGTGAACCAGGCTTTTAACAGGTGAGGCTGATGAGCTGCAGGTGTGGAGGGCTGAGCAAGGGGCAGGACCAGGACTACAGACACTCCGCCCAGGTCAAGGAACACAGAGGGGAGGAGGGAGCGCACACACACACAACCACAACCCTGACAGTTTTCTACAAATGCTTCATTGAATCAATTCTAACTTTCAACATTACAGCTTGGTTTGGCTCACTCAGTCTCATACATCGGAATTAACTCAATAAGATCATTAAAATCAGCAGCAAAATCAATGGACAGCAGCAAGACTCACTCACAGACATTTACAATTACAAAGTTTTAAGGAAAGGCTCCCAGATCTCCACAGACAGCTCCCACACTCTGCACTCACATGATAGTCTGTTCCCATCAGGGCGTAGGTTCAGGTCCCATCCATTCAAAACAAAAAGGGCCACATCCAGCTTCCTCCCCACCTCAATTCGCCTTTTAAACAGCTAATTTGGAGACCTATTTTATATTGCATTTCTGCTCTTTTACTGTATTTATTCTTAGATTGCGTGTCTCTGTGTTTTTGTGTACCCCCACCGGTGCTCTGTCTGTAAATGAAGTTCCTCACGGATTAATAAAGTTATTGAATTGAATTGAATTGAATTTCTCAGACGTTTGGTTCTCACCGCTGTGGGCCGGCAGTCACAACAATGAGTTTACAGCTACACTGCACAGACACTTTACATCCAGAGTGTGAGGTCCAGAGATCCCCCCATGACCTGCCTGCACACCGCCGATACCCGACCCTGGGAAGAGACAATGCTCTTGGTTCATATATCTCTATGATGTGGAAGAAAAAAAGAACATGGACCTTACCCTGTTAGTTATTTTTTAAAAGTATTTTATAAGATATATAAACTGCAACAGTATACACAGACTAAGTGTTCAATCTACTCAGACCAGTACTTTCTGATTTGAATGAACTTCCATTTATTTATTTTATTTATTAGTTTATTTGACAGGGACAGTGTACATTAATGAACATTACTGTAAATGTACCAGAATTAGCCACAAGGCTATTTTCCATCCGTTGTCCCTGGACAGATTTAAAATGTCAACCTAAAAGCAAACACAACACTTGTATACAAAACAACAATGATAAAAACAGTGTACATTTACCATATATACAATTAGTTAAAAGTTAGTGTTGACAGGACTGTTTTGTAATGAACCATGATTTGAGATGAGTTTTGAACAGATTGTATGAGGCCAGTTCTCTGATGTTTGATGGGACTGTGTTCCACTCCTGAGACGCCCTCACAGAGAAGGCACTCTGGCTGAAGGCGCTCTTCCGGAGTGGGATAACACAGTCCCCACGGGCGGCCCCCCTGGTTACCCTGTGTGTGGTGTTCCTGACTGTGATAAATTGATTGAGAGGAGGTGAAGATGAACCATGAATGATCTTGTAAATGAGACAGAGATTAGAGTATTTGATGACATTTGTCCAATTTAGAAGATGGTGTTTTTGTAAAATGGAACAGTGGTGAAATCTTTGTGGTTTTTTGTCCAGTATCTTGAGTGTTTGCTTGTATAAGGATTCTATTGGTTTTAGGGATGTTTTGTTTGCCTGTGACCATGTGGTTAAGCAGTATGTAATGTGAGACAGAACCATAGAAAACATGAATAATCTTGCGGACTGAAGTGATAAGTTGGATCTGATGAACCGGAAATTAGCTAGGTTGAATTTGACTTTATTGGAAATGTTTTTTATGTGGGATTTGAATGTCAGCTTTGAGTCTATTGTTACTCCCAGATATTTGTATTCTGTCACGATTTGAATTTTTTGACCGGAAACTGAGATATTGATGTTATCATATGAGGTGTTGGATTTTGAGAAGAACATACCAACCGTTTTATTGACATGTAAATGTTTAAACAAAAAATCAAAAACAAAGCGGAAACAATTCTATTAAAAGTATTATTATGAATTGTGAATTGCTATTGAAATGAAGAGAATATTTACTTTGCCATTTGATGTTTTTGAATGCAAAATTACTGTATCGTAAGTAGAAAATATATCAGGGAAAAAGGTATACGAAGAGTAAAAATGCTTTCTGCCTGTAACTCCCTATCCTACCACCGGAGGGAGGAGTTTGCAAGTTTGAAAATAGCCTGCTACAACCCTGCTGTGGTTGTAAAGAATGCAATTTCACTTTTGCAGGACTAAGGCAGGAGGATTTAGATAGGGGTGGAGTTACACATTTTTGCCAAACTTGACTTTGCTAAAATGCAGCTATACTTCCACATTTACATAATCTCACGTTGGCACACATCATCCGTCTTTGAGACAAGTCGTCCTCTCGCTGCTACGCTGACTCCTCGCGCTAACAGTCCGGTTCACTGTATACATAATTGTTTCAAGTCATTAATAACCCATTAATATTGATGCGTGTTATTTAAATGTACGGGTTAACATCTGGGCAGCTCTCATTACGAGCTGATGGGGTCAGAGATGGCCCGCAGTCCCAGCACTCTGCGCCTGATTACATTTTTAATAGACTGTGGCTTTGATTTAGAGGCTGTTCTCTCTCTGTGTGTGCGGAGCTAGACTTATCTTTAATTGTTTGTGATCAGCGGAAATACGGTGGCATTTAGAGACCGCAGGTAGCACTGGAAAATGAGGTTTGTTACAAGCCTCGGCCATCGCTGCTGCGCTCAAGCAAGGACGATGAATGTGAGATGATGCCAAAGGTTAATTCTCTTACCTTCTCTGACAAGAATGAGGTCTGTTCATTCATTACAAAGGGAAATTGTGTTGCTTGATTGATCCATAACTTTTACATCGTGTTTATTATGAGTACATACATTACGTTTGTATTTTTCTTACTCAATTCAAATGAATGTATGTTTGTACAGCCCTAAACTATAACATAAGTAGTCTCAGGACTTTAATTACTGACACAGATCAGAAAATCAACCAGTAAAAATACGGGGGATGCAACACTATAATAAACAAAAAACACATAGGAGCCTCCTATGGCTATTTCTTTTTTTAAATGTATTTATTTATTTTGCTCACAGTTTAGACTACTCTGTGTTAATGCTTGAGTCAGTATAAGGTGTATGTTAAGCCACAGAACATACACCTGAAGAAAAGTTGAGATTTGGAATGTACTTTTATTCCAGTATGAGCTAATGTGTTGTGACAAAGTGATGCACTGGTGTTGAGCTTTTGCCTCTTAGTTTGCATGTTCTCTTCATATCTGTGGAGGTTTTCTCCTGGTGCTCGAGTTTCTCATTGGAGTTTGGAGAACCACCATGTTTGTGACAATGATCTGTGATTACTGTTAATTACTTACTTCAGTTTTTCTTTATTTTGAATGAACAATATAAACCACTCCCACTGGTTATAAATCTCCAACTCACGGCTGAGCTTCCATTACCTTGAAGAAGTTCTTTGGAGAAGAACAAAACGCCTGTATAACCTGCAAACTGAAGTACAGATGATGGGTGAGAAACCTTCCTTTGTTTTGAATAATCCCTGTACGACTGAGAGCTTACACAAAAATAGAAACAGTAGGCTAGTGAATTCATGTAAAGTTTGAAACCAAAGTGCCGTACAGACACCAGCACTGCTCATAAAAATAGAAGAACACCTCCTGTTAGTCAGTAGTTTGATGTAAAAACCTGCATAAACTAAATGGTCTCTTTGATTTTGAAAGTGTAAAATGTGATTTTGTTGCATTTACCGACTCAATTATTCCGCAGTAAAAAAAGTCTCACGACCGATTTTGTTTTCTTTCATTTATTTGTATGTCAAATTGTACATGGTAAAAGCCTATCATCACAGAGACAATTAAATTGTGCTTTTGAAGGCCGCACATTGGAGGCAGGTTTTCAGTGCCATTGTACTCATTGTTCCATTGTGCAGCGAACAACAACAACCCTGACCCTCATTTCTGCAAAGCCTGAAAACACAGGAAAAATAAATATGATTTGAGAAGCATTTGAACAAACCGAATAGTGACAGCTGTGTGTCCATGTTTTTCGTTACCTCATAAAACGATATCTAGGAAGGACTTCAATCTTGCTAACTTAGATACAGACGTGTACAGGCAACTATGTATTCCTTGCACTAGAATATACAGTATCGTATAGTCTTTATTTTGCTAAGTCCGGCTCAGCTAGATGGAAATGGTATGAGTCCATTATAAGTCAATTCAATAATGATAGATAAAAAAATGAATTGTGGAACGAAAGAGGAATACAGAAATAACAAGTAAATAATGTCACTACAACAAAAGCTAGAGCTCAGAATAAACGAAGTGACAACAAAACAACAACAACAACACAGGAGAAGAGGTGAGGGCAGACTGGCACGGAACAGGTCCAGCTGCCCCGAGCTGATGGAGAATGGGAGGATATATGGGGGACGCCCTCAATGATGGATCCCCGGGATTGGAGGACGTCCTCTCACTTCTCCCGCTGCAGCCACTCAGGTGACAGACCGGCCACGCCCACTCCAGAAGCTCCTCCAATAGATCACCTGCAGATCCTGTACAAAGCGAGGCGGCGCACACACACACAAAGGGCAACGGGAGCGCCATCTAGTGCACAACTGGCAATATAGGTCGTTGTCCGTAACAACTTAGTTCTTTAATATGCTAAAGTCAGACATTTTATGCTTAATTTTTGCTTCTTCCTTATGCTAAAGTTGAAGATTTTTGACTTGCTTTTTCATTACATTAAAACTAGAGATTTTATATTTGCTTCTTAATCACGCTAAAGTTAGAGATTTAAGACTTGCTTCCTTTACTACGCTAAAGCTATAGATTTTAGTAAGTATGTTTTATTTATATAGCACCTTTCACAGACCAGAGTGACAAAGCGCTTTACAATTATTGTGGGCATTTGTCTCTCACTCCACACAGAGATGGAAGAAGGGTCGCCAGTACAGGAGGCACATGCCAGATCTATTGTACATGTTTCTAGTGGTAGGGTAACTGGAGCACCTGGAGGAAACCTACACAGACGCAGGGAGAACTTGCAAACTTCACTCAGAAAGACGCCAAAGCTAGAGACTTTCTTCTTCAGCGTGCCAATTTTAGATATTATTATATTTTAGCACATAGATTAATTGTTCATTCCTCTTGTGCTGTGTGCTGCTCATTCCTTTTGTTCTGTAACTGGTGATGCAACACTGCCCCCCCCTCCTCTGCAGAAGACCTGAGGCAAAGACATCACCGAAGATCACGCTTTTTACACCTACATTATTTCACATTCACCCACAGCAAATATAACATTCAATTTGTCTTGTATTATAATATTGATTTGTGCTTTTTCATTCACCCCGGAGGGATTCCACTATATGCATTTAACTTAGCTTAAGTTCAAGTGTAAATGCAGACAAGCAAAAACACTGATCCAGACCATAGTATCAGTCCAAGACCCGAAGAAAAAGTCTCGGCCCTCTTCCATTGGACAGTGATGGTTCGTTTCCAAATTACAGGATTCTCACATTCATCCAGAATAATCCACAGCATCAATGTTCTGCCAGCTCCCAATTCACTCAAGACTGATACCATCTGATGACTGAGATGTGTGTGTGCTTTTCAATATTTTTGGACAGATTTTTTAAGTTTACACACATACACACATGTATGTTTGTGTGTATGTACACACACACACATACACACATGTACGTATGTGTGTATGTACACACATCCACACATGTATGTTTGTGTGTATGTACACACACACACATACACACATGTACGTATGTGTGTATGTACACACATACATACGTACACACACACACAGTACACACATAATTGTTTGCTAGAGGAACAGTTGTTGAAACAAGAGCTCTGTAAAGTTCTCCTTTTTCACAAAAAAGTTCTCTACAAAATAAACTGATTTGAATCGACAAAGAGAAATGTTCAAACTCCACACAGAAAAAACCCAGTATCAAACAGGATCAAACTGACAATCTTCTAGCTTTCTTCTTACCAGGTTAAAAACAGTTCTGTTTAGCTGTGCATACAACTGAGGGATTGTATATTTTATATTTTTTCCTTTCTTTTAAATGTACTGTGATTATTTATGATTTTTATGCTTAATTTTTGTTCAGTACTTTGAGTTGCCTTGTGTGTGAATTGTGCTATACAAATAAACTTCCCTTGCCTTGCCTTTGAGGCAAGATGCACACTGCAAACATCGATGAAATACGATGTGATAATTGTTTTTAATCTTATGTTTGAGGGGCGACAGTAGCTCAGTTGGTAGAGCATTGGCCTTAAGGCCAGAAGGTCGTAGGTTCAATTCCCACCTCTGCACCTTCTCCACCGACTCCCACTGATGACTGCTGTCGTTGTGTCCTTGGGCAAGACACTTAACCCCACTTTGCCCAAAGCCCCAACTGAAAGATCAAGGCTATGCTCTCACTCAGAGAGCAGCCGTCCTCCTGTGGACTCACCACCTACAGAGGGTCAGTGAGGGGCTGGTGCTATGAGACTTGGGTGGCATCTCTGATTGCCACCCCCCTGACCCAGAAATGGATTAAAGGGAAGAAAATGGATGGATGGATGGATGGATCTTATGTTTGACTTACCAATGAGAAAAAGACATTTAGTCTTATTTCAACAACTGTTGCTTTATTTGTCATTCCAACAGAGACATTTCTTGTATCTTTTTAAAACAAGATAATTTTGCTTTGTCCCATTGCCAAATCTTTTTTTAAAGGGTTAAAATTAAGATACTTTTTGCCAGACTCGAGCAATTTCTGAATTATTTTTCATCACTTTTAGCGGAGCACGTTGAGCCACCTGCGACAGGTTTAATACTTGAATGATAGAATCCTGCTGCAAGTGTGTCCTACAACTATTTAACTGCGACACATGTTGTTGACTTCAGAGTACAAAATGTATTGTTTTAGCATAGTTTTTTTGGAAAACAGACCTAGAGCGGAAAATGAATGAATTTCCCATCCAGAAAAAAACATTATGGCATGATGTGCTGCTTGGTTGTGCGGGTCAGGTTGGCCGCCCAAAGGCAAATGCATAATCACCGTTCGTACATGTTATTTCCTCCTGCTTTTGGAGATTCTCTCTGACAGATGGCCTGGAAATAGAATGAAAAAAACAGTACAGACAGTACAGGCAACGGAACTGTAGAGAGACATTGTTAAGCGTTCTGTTGTGTATTACTATTTAAATCTGGAGTTCATGGCAAACATTATTTAGGGAAGAAAGAGTCAGTAGAGTAATGTCAGATCAATAAGCAATATTCAGTGTCTAAAATATCATCTTGTCTCATGTGTTACAACTATACCGTAAACAAAAGATGCATTTCTGTGCCAATCTTGATTTGACTATGGACTTCAATTATCCTTTGAGTTTACAGAACAGTATTAAAGTTTATGTTCCAATACTCTTTTTATAAAACCAATGAGTTAAATGTTTAGACTCTCACTGATTCATTTAAATTCATCCTGACTATCTTGCCAATGGGATAAGCCATTTATCCCATAAACTGCACATTTACATTTAATCTTATTTCAAGAACTGTGGCTTTACTTTTAATTCTAATGGAGACATTAGAATTAAACTGGGACGTTTTTCAGCTGGGGGACTTCAACGCCCATGTGGGAAATGCCAGTGACACTTGGAGGGGGGTGATCGGGAAGAACAGCCCCCTTGATCTGAACCCGAGCGGTGTTCAGTTGTTGGACTTCTGTGCTAGTCACAGTTTGTCCATCACGAACACCATGTTCGAGCACAAGGGTGTCCACCAGTGCACGTGGCACCAGGACACCCTAGGCCGGAGGTCGATGATCGACTTTGTTGTCGTATCATCTGACCTTCGGCCGCGTGTTTCGGACACTCTGGTGAAGAGAGGGGCTGAGCTGTCAACCGATCATCACCTGGTTGTGAGTTGGATCCGCTGGCAGGGGAGGAAGCCGGTCAGACCTGGCAGACCCAGGCGTGTAGTGAGGGTCTGCTGGGAACGTCTCGCTGAGCCCCCTGTCAGACGGACTTTCAACTCACACAACTCACTGGGAGAGCTTCTCCCAGGTCCCGGCGGAGGAGGGGGACATCGAGTCTGAGTGGACCATGTTCTCTGCCTCAATCGTCGATGCGGCGGCTCGTAGCTGTGGGCGCAAGGTCTCTGGTGCTGGTCCTTTGCTCAGGGCCGTCCGGTCCCTGTATGACCGGAGCCAGAGCTGTGTTCGCATTGCCGGCAGTAAGTCAGGCCTGTTCCCGGTGCATGTTGGCCTCCGCAAGGGCTTGTGGCCTCCACCAGGGCTGCCCTTTGTCACCAGTTCTGTGCACTGTATTTATGGACAGAATGTCTAGGCGCAACCAGGGGCCGGAGGGGGTCCGGTTCGGGGACTACAGGATTTCATCTCTGCTGTTTGCGGACGATGTTGTCCTGTTGGCTCCAAAGAGCCAGGACCTGCAGCATGCACTGGGGCGGTTTGCAGCCGAGTGTGAAGCGGCTGGGATGAGAATCAGCACCTCCAAATCTGAGGCTATGGTGCTCGACCGGAAAAAGGTGCCTTGCCCTCTACAGGTGGGTGGGGAGGTCCTTCCTCAAGTGGAGGAGTTCAAGTATCTCGGGGTCTTGTTCACGAGTGAGGGAAGGATGGAGCGTGAGATTGACAGGCGGATCGGTGCAGCGTGCGCAGTGATGCGGTCGCTGTATCGGACCGTTGTGGTAAAGAGGGAGATGAGCCAAAAGGCAAAGCTCTCAATTTTCGTTCCCTCCCTCACCTATGGTCATGAGCTGTGGGTAATGGCCGAAAGAACGAGATCGCGGATACAAGTGGTCGAAATGAGCTTCCTCCGCAGAGTGGCTGGGCGCTCTCTTAGAGATAGGGTGAGGAGCTCGGTCACACCAGAGGAACCAGTTGAGGTGGCTTGGGCATCTGTTCCGGATGCCTCCTGGACGCCTCCCTAGGGAGGTGTTCCGGGGAAGACCCATGACACGCTGGAGGGACTATGTCTCTCAGCTGGGCTGGGAACGCCTTGGGGTCCCCCCGGACGAGCTGGAGGAAGTGTGTGTGGATAGGGAAGTCTGGGCGTCTCTGCCAAGACTGCTGCCCCCGCGACCCGGCAACGGATGAAGCGGAAGAAAATGGATGGATGGATGGACATTTCTTGTTTCATATCTTGTATCTTTTCTGCCTCCCTTCTTCAGAGAAGAGTCCACATCTAAACAGAGATCTGTGTTTATGCAAGTTGTGGTTTACTTTTGGTAAAAAAAATAAAAACATACAAAAAAAAACATGATTTATGTTTGTGGTCAAAAACATGTACTAACAATGATGGAGCCAAATACAGCAGAGGTCTTTCTGTCTCTTACTACAATTATTGTTATCTTTCTGCAATATTAAATGGATTGGCACATCCAACCGAACACTTCTGCTTGACCGTTCATATTTTGTTTTTAGTTATTATTGGCTTCAATTGACACTCATCGCACGCGTCATATTCCAAAGCACCACCACAGACACTTCTGAAAGTGAGTTCTGACGTCACCCAAAGTGTGTGTCTATTTGAACATAAATGTCCAATTTCCTTTGACGGCCATTTATTCGAACAGGGTTAGCTTCACGGCATGACAGGGGCAGACAAGATTTCTACTAAGGCAAGGAAGACTTTCCCCTGCGGATGAAGGGTCATTGGTCGATACTTTATACAGATCAAATCTGGATTTACAAATACAAATTTGTAAGTCAACATAAGACAAAATGAGACATAATCATGTCTTTCAACCTTTCAAAACTGTAAATGATTTGACAAGATAATTGACCGTTCAAAAAATATCGCTCAAAACATAACGAATTGACAAAATAGACCTGAAACTCTACTTGCAGATCATGTGACCTCTGCTTGTTTCCAGCTCTGCCTTCAGAACACATGGCTGTTTGCAAAACCTAACGCAGGAACGTGTGTGCAGTGACAGGGATATGGGCTTCATTACTTCATGCTGACATTATTGAAGTTGGAAAAAGGATCAAATACTTGCAATTGATACAAACTTTATTCATATGTGTTTAATTTGGGGCATTTTTAATCATTAGTTATATGTGAAGTCAACTAATCGCATTGTTCCCATGTTTGGGGGAAAAAAAACATAATTTGATTAAATCGATTCCAGGTCATGGTTAAATAATATTTTGTTCCTATTTCTTGAATGTTCAGTGAATTTAGCTGAAAGGGAACTCCTTCAAATGTGTGCGTTGTGTGTACACTTAATATTATATGTGGTTTGGTGGTTGGGGGGAGTCATGGCATGTGGACTTGTTTTTAACCAAACTCTAAAGCACTTTGATATCATTTCTTGTATGAAAAGTGCTTTACATATACAATTTGATTTATTGGTTGATTGAATGCATTGTTCCCATATTTTTAAATAATTTGTAAATGTTATCTAATGTTTAATTTGTCACATATGTTCAGTGTATATAGCAGAGTGTTTTCTGTGTTTGCTTGTGTGTGTGTGTATTTTTGTCTGTAAAAGTTTTTCTTTGAATAGATAACGGACACAACAGGTGTTGCAGTTGTTTCTGTGCACACTGTGGAGAAAACTTGAGCGTTTGTTCCTGCAGGCAGAGCACAGAGGTGATGGAAGACATTCAGATCCGACCCACAGACAGTATATGCACTATAGATGGAGGATGGTAACCTCCCTGAGCGCAATGATGCCCAATGGGAAAGTGCTTATGGATGAAGTTTGGCTCCAACTCGCTCTGGTTCCTGATAACTTACATTGAAAGGCTCAGTAACTGTTAGTGCGTATGTTTACTCCGGTTGCTCCGGTTTCCCCTGCCACTAAAAACATGAGTAGTAGGGGAAACACAATAGGGAAAATCCTCCAGCTGCAGTAGTCCTGACCAATCCAAGTATTGACATCTGGAGATTCCCGAGCGCTGTACTACGGGGACCACTGCTGGTGACGTAAGCCTTAGTGGCATCAGGATGGGTCAACTGCAGAGGACACTTGCCTTGTGTATGACTTGTGGTATTCAAATAAACTTGCCTTGCCTTAATGGCCAGAATATAAAACATGCTATTTCATGATCGTGTGTGTGGCTGTTTTTACGGAAATTGAATAAACATCGGAAAAAACAACAAAGTGTAATTAACTTGAGTCAACAGACATATCTCTGTAATTACACTTATCATGCTTGTCTTGTGCGTCTGGTATAGTATTAATTATGTCTAACCTTCAGTGTGACCGTACATCTGTCCAAGGCCAAATGACATATGGCAAACTCTATATGTGATCATAAAACCAGCCCGCGGAACATGGTGCTAATATGCTAAAATCAGCTATTCAATGAGGAACAAAATGTGTTGACCTTTTTGTTATGTCCCTGCCTCTATAATTTGTCTGGCTTGAAATGGAAATGGCACAGTAAAGGACAAACGCTTGTGATGTCCAGCGCTTGTGTGAATCACCCCGGCTCTTGTTATATACTTCCTGGAGATCGGACACTCTTAACGCAGTTTTACTAATGAAATGGAAAGCTTTGTTCTGCAGCCTTTTATCTGACGTGGGGAAAGCTCACATTGTACTGTAGCTATGTACTTAATTGTGGATTTTGCGTCCTGATGACATGTTGAGTATGGTAAGGAACTATATTTGAACAGATATATAGGGAGTCCTGCTTGGATGGATGTAGCCTGGTCTTACCATTCCATCGGACTCATTTCATTTTGTAGTTAGGTCTAGATTTTCTCAATTGAGCTGGTAACAGGTGGGAGGGGTTTACTCTTTTTGCAGATTGAAACGATTGGATCTGAGTTTACCCAATCAACAGTGATTGTGTGGTGACGTATGTAAAACGCCCGAGTGAGTGAGGCCTATAGCATTTAGCCTAGCTTTAGCTATCTAGTTTGCCGTAAATGGAACCTGTGGGGAGTAGAATTAGAATGGATTGAAGAGCTTCCTTTTCTATCACATTTGCTGCCATTGCCAAACTACAACCAGCTAATTTGGTGCAAACTCTTGACGTCACAACACCCACCTCCCCCGCTCGCTGATTGGTCGGATGTGATACAATCGATCGAGGTAACTGCAGCCACTAAGATCAGACCCAGACGTACATGTAGGGAAATGATAATTGACCGGAGTTTACAGATGGCTATGGTTAGGCATGGAGAGTATGTACTCTTTGGAGGTTATGGGTGAATTCTTTATTTCAGAACTCTGTCGTCTTGGAACACAGACAAAAAGTTAAATCAACTTTATTTAAACATTGCTTAGATTGGAGGTCTTAAACTAATTTTATTTGGGGGCCACATGAAGTCTTGGGAAAAGCTGTGGTATATTTACAATGGAGTATACTTAAGGACTGAAGGTTGTGGGTTCGATCCCCTCACGAGATCTTCTCCAACTGCTTCCACTGATGTCTGTTGTCGTTGTGTCCCTGGGCAAGGCACTTTATCCCCCCCTGAAACACAAAGGCTGTGTCGTTGATGACGGAGTAGCAGCCATCTTCCTGTAGACCCACCACCTGCAGGAAGTTAAAGAAGGGACTCTCATTTTCACTCCCCGGCACCAGAAATGGATTAATAAAGGGTTAAAAAATGAATGAATGAATTAAATTGAATATGAAGAGTGATGTCCCACCGTGAAGGCCGGATGCTGCTCGAGCTGAAAGCCCAAAGCTGTGGAAGGATACACCCAAAGCTTCTGTTTTTCTGCAGAAAAGTTGTTCTCCCAGACACAGCAATCATTTGTTTGTGAGTTATTAGAGCACACAGGGGACATCGCGGTTGTGAAGAGACAGGCAGAACTGGATGAAACAGGAGAGCTGCCACTATAAAGAAGTTATCCCTCTTGGATGATGGGATATTGACTCTTTACTCTCCAGGCTTCAGTGACCTAACCCACATAAGAGAATTCTGAACATTTTTTCACAGCTGTGCTTTCGACTTTATTTGAATCTGGCACTCTTCTCCTGTGACACAGCTCTACTCCTCCAGCCGACCTTGGCTTTGGATATGAAGTTTTCTCACTTAATTTCAAATTCTCCAACAGGCTGTCAATCCCAATGTCAATTTTCACCTTCACATAGCTACAGTTGGGGCAAGGCAAGGTTTATTAGTATAGCACGATTCAAGGCAACTAAAAGTGCTGAACAAAACAAGTTAAAGGCAGTCAGACAGGGAATGAAAATCATAAATAATCACATTACATTCAAAAGAGTAAAGCTAAACAGAACTGTTTTTAACCTGTATTAAACATTTCAGGAAGCTTTTTCCAGATTTTAGCTGCATAAATCTGAAATTCTGCCTTCCCATTTTTAGTTGAATGTTGAGTGCCCTGGATAATCACCACAGTCCTTTTAGTTAGACCCTCTACCAGTCTAACAGACCCTCCTGCATCAGCACATGACCCAAATGAGAACCTCAAACTGTAAAAGGACACAATATCCATTGTGTTCATTAAAGCAAAACTCCAGTTAAAAAAAAAATAATCTGAAAAGGCCAAATATCATTTGTACATTTGTTGATCTGTTCGGATGTAGATGAAATAAAAAAACATAAACTCACAAACACAAACTTATTCACTCTTAAATATTGTTCTGTACATATTAGTGTGTAGGAAGGGGAAACCAGAGTAGCTGGAGAAAACCTTTAGGAGCACCCGCAAACTCTGCACGGAAAAAAATACTCAAAGTGGGGCAAATACCAACCGCTTTCCACTTTTTACTTCTACCTCAATTTGCTGCACTCTGGATCTATACATTTACAATTCAATTAAATGCATGTATTTTCTAGTAATTAATAATACATAATCAAACCCCAGACCTTCTCGCTGTGACGCACGAGCGCTAACCACTCCACTACCGTGTCACCACATTACACATACGTGTCGAGAATACAATTAGCTAGCACCTATAGTTCCCAGTAAAGAGCCTCTCCCAGTCGCACAATGATAAATGGCAGATAGGGACAAAACGCCATCACCCATTCACCCTCATCAATTCTATTAAATTAATTATGTTTTCCTAATTCTATTGAACATGAGAAGAGTAAATCAGTGGCAAAGAATAATGAGATAATGAAAGATGAAAGGTGAGAGAGTCAGTGCCACATCAGACATAAAACTCAATTACCATCTGCTCCGGGGTCACCCTCATTTACTCTGGTTTGATAATTCACTGTTGGGAAAACTTTGAACTTCTCATGTGATAATGTCCTCTTGTGAGCTGGTAATAATAATAATAATTATATATATATATATTATTTACGTCTGTTCACAAAGCACTACAAAGTCAAAATAACTAGATGCAGGAGGACAAAGCAGACAGAGCAAACACAAGAAGAAAGACACAGCAAAGACAAAGCAAACAGTAAAATACAAAATGGGAAGTTTAAAACTAACAGTTTAAAGCTGTTCATTAAAAGTGGGTTTTAAGAAGTGATTTAAAAGAGGAGACTGATGGTGCGAGCCTTATCTCCTCGGGCAGGTTGTTCCAAAGCAGAGGAGCCCGGACAGAGAAGGCTCAGTCACTTTTTGTCCGGAGCCTCCACCTTGGAACAGTCAACAGGGACCTGCCCGAGGATCTAAGGCTGTGGAAGAAGGGCTCGTAGGGGATTAAAAGTTCATAAATACAGCTTAGTGCCAGACCTAAACAAACTACTTTAAAAGTAATCAGTAAAATCTTAACATAAATTTACTGATAACTGGTTTGGTGTCAAAATGCAAAAAGGAAAGAAAATGATTCAATAATGCAATGTGATCCATGGCAAGTTTATTTGTATAGCACAGTTCGACTAAAAAGGGATAATCAAAAAAAGACGAGAAAACCAATATATAATCAAAATACATCAGAAAGCTGACAATACAATCCTTCAGTTGAATGGACTGCGAAACACAACTTTGAAATTCCTGTTTTTGAAAAGCGTCTTTCTCTTTAAGAATTTGGACTTAAAAGATACAAGAATTAATTTGCCATTTGCAGTAAAACCTCATTGGAACAACTGTGCAACCCCAGTGAGCACCAGATAGTACACCAGAGCTCTTTCAAAAGCGCCATTTTTCCGGCGCAGTGCAAACTTATGGAATGTGGAATATGCCAAAATGATTAACATAAATATTTGAACTGACATGTCGTTGGTGGAGTGTAGTGGTTCTGTTGGCACCCCCTTCACTGTTTCCATTCGCCTCATATAGTTTATCTGGAATTCTTGAATTTGAATTTGGTCATTTAATCATAATTTCCTTTAGCTTTTGATGACCCTGGATAAATCAAGTTCCAGCTTCTTCCTTCTGCCAGAATATATCGTTCACCTTTTTTCCACAAGTTGTTATCAGTCTAAACAAAGCTCTTTTATTACTTTTCACTTGGCTTGTTTATATATATATTTTTTCAAATATTTGTCTGGTGCACACCGGGATAGTTTTGCATATGTATTGCAAAATGAAGCTAAAGCGAAGGTTTGGACTGGAAGACAGCAGAACTAAGCTCAGTGCGTTCAAAGTCCTCCCACTGTCGCTCGCGGCAATAGCAATCCGTCAATCACACTACGTTCCTCACTTGCAGCAATCAAGCTCTATCCACATCAGCGATCTTGAGGAAGCTCCATCCAAGCTGCAACTTCATTCATGCCACAACCCTCCTCCTCCCCATCTCCGCCTCGTTCTGGGCCAGCTCCTTCATCCCTCTAAGATACCACCACCAGAATCTAGCCCCTGGGGGATTTCACCTCATAATCTTTTTCCACTTCTGCAATCGTGCAATGCTCTGCCCTGCGTTCTAGGCCTGATGAAGACACATCTCCTGTCGAAATGTTGCGCCTAGAGAACACAGACTTTAAAACCTAAAACACAAAATCAATTTTGTTGAAACATAAAACAACTCTCTACTATGAGGCAAGGCTGGCCTGGGTCACGTCGAAAATACGACCAACGACCCAGGACCTCCCAGTATGAGTGGAGGGCCAGCGCCTACTCTCTCTCCCGGGAGAGATTCACCCACAACCCCAGCAAAATTTTAACCACATTTCTGTACATCAGCAAAACATGTAATCTTGAAAATAATTTATGTAGTGTCGGACTACTGCCAACCAATATACAATTCTAATAATACCCATGTTTTGTCTGTTCGAGTCTCTCCTGATATTGAATACTTAAAATGGAAAAAAAATGAATTCGTCATTCAAATGTCATTTCCCATTGAAATGAATGAGTCTTTCTGAGTATACAAGTCTAGAAGTAACATTGAAATCTAGTATAGAACAGTGCTTTTATGGTATTTATCACAATGACTTCAAACATCCTGGTCAGCGGTCTCAACATCTCGTCTCCACATTGTTACCAGAGCGTCCCCTCGCAATAGTTTTTCAAGACCAACACATGAATTACTATTACGTTGGTCTTGTGAGTTTTACAGCTCCTTGATGAGGTGCCTGCTGCTCTGTGCCGTGCCTGCACCTCCTTAATCACCCCACAGAAAATCTCTCAGCCTTTAACGCAGCAATTACAGTTAAGTCAATCGATAATGACAAGTTTTAGCACTGACCAAAGGACTTTTAATGGATTTCTAAAGGAGGCATAAATAATGCACATGTAGGCTCAGGTGTGGAGTCAGGAGAGCGGGCCTAGCTGAGTGAAAGAGGAAGGCAATGGCAATGGAAGGGGAAGGGAAGTTTAGTTGTATAGCACAGTTCTTACACAAGGCAACTCAAAGTGCTGAGAAAGAAAATAAGGCATTACATCTAAATACTCACAGTACATTAAAGGGAGTGAATATACTGGCCCTGTGTATTCATTTTGTTTAATGTAAATTATTTAAGGTCAATGATTTGTTATTTTGTCTATCTTTTCTTATGGTTATCTTTTGTTAGCTTGTCTTTGTTGTACGTGTATATATATATATATATATATATATATATATATATAATATATATATATATATATATATATATATTACTATTGATTACTATTGCAACAACACATCATCAGTAGGGTAAGGTCCCGTCCCAATTCTCACCCTTGCCCTTAGGTGTGAGTGCCCTCACCAGTAAAGTGCTTCCCCAGTGGGGAGTGCACTCACAACATTCTCCCTAAGAATTGGGACAACCCTGGATCTAGGGGACAATATGCAAATGACGCAGCAGACGTGTTCCTCGTCACACGCATTATCAAAGTGTCTGATTTCACCACAGAAAAGATCTGACATAGATATGTCTTTATGAAACACAGTATTTATGAAAATGAATACTGTGTCAAAGCGATGCTCTGAACTAGGCAAGGCAAGACAAGTTTATTTATATAGCACAATTCATACACAAGCAACTCAAAGTGCTGAACAAAATAAGAAAGCATTAAAATCATAAATAATCACAGTACATTAAAAAGAAAGATAAAAATATATATATATTTTTAACAACATTATGGATCTATAATAATAACATGGATCCACATCTCTGAAGCCTCACGCCACACGTTGCAGCCGCTTCGGGAGCGAACGGCACCAACACAAGCTTTAAAAACTCTGAATAACTCGCACACGCCTGGGAACTTCCATCCGTTCACCACAAACTTGCGCGCAGGTGTTTCATGTTGTTTTCTTTCATTGTGGCACGGTTTTGCCTCACAGCTACTTCAGAAACAGCTATCGTAATGCATCATGGGATCACACTCGCTCGCAAGTGAGCTCCGGACCTCACTTGCGCTCAAGGTTGGTTTTTAGGGGTGCGAAGGCCCTCGCCTCTTCTCCCTAAGTATTGGGACACCCTTCCACTCCCGCGGGCACGCGCAAACTCTAGGGCAAGTTTTTTTTTTAAGGGCAAGGGTGAGAATTGGGACGGGGCCTAATACTAACCTGTCTCACGACGGTCTAAACGCAGCTCACGTTCCCCATCAGTGAGTGAACAATCCAACGCTTGGTGAATTCTGCTTCATAATGATAGGAATAGCCGACATCGTAGTACAGGAAATTACAATATATCAGATCAGATTCAGATTCATTTATTAGCCATGTGCAGTATAAAAACTACATTGGAACACATCTGCAAAAAAGGCACTCCGTGTGCACCGACAGAACAAAGAGCACGACACAATGTAATATAAAATACACATTCACTGAAAACAAAAGAACAAAAAAACAGCTGACACTGTGGCACCGATCAACAAAAACGATGCAAGGGGTAAAAACAGGAATTAAAGTGCTCTGTTTAGGCACCTAACAGCCTGTGGAAAGAAGCTGTAAGCATAGCGAGATGTCTTGCATCTCAGCGACCGATATCTTCTGCCAGAGGGAAGAAGCTGGAACATGGCTTTTCCAGGGTGGCCAGAAGAGTCATTGATGATTTTAAGAGCTCTGTTTAAAAGTCTGGATTCATAAAGAACCTCCAGAACAGGTGTCACGTGCTGAGAAGGATGAGGACTCACAAAGCAGGAATGCCAAAAAATAATTATTTAACGATAACAAAATAAAAGTCCAGGTTAAAACTCAAAAATCCAAAAGGCACAAGCAGCAACAAAACAGGAACAGACATGACAAGAGAGGACGGAGGTTGACAATACAATGGACCAGCAACAAGAGGAGGAGCACAGGGTAATTATAGACAGACACAGGTGAAACACATTAGGGCGGGGCAGACAATCAAGACAAGGGAAACAGGGCGTCAAAGTCAAACTAAAACCAAAGCACAGAGAACAGAATATCAAAATAAAACTAAAGTCCAAAATAACAAAATCCATACCGTGACAACAGGAAGCTCACAGCCCACGGTCCTCTTTGCAGAGCGGAGCACCTTGTTTAAAGCTCTCTTTTCTTTATCTGTGAAGTTACCGAACCACACAGACACAGAACCAACAAGTAAACTCTCAATGGTGCAGCGATAAAAGTTAAGCAGAATCTTAGAGTTAGTGGTAAATTCTCTAAGTTTCCGCAAAAAGAAGAGCCGCTGACGAGCTTTCTTAACGACCCGGTTAGTATTTTTGTCCCATTTCAGGTCGTTAGACAGAGTTAAACCCAGAAACTTGAACTCAATGCTAGATATCCTGTATATTTATTAACTACATAGTATTATCTGTCCGTGGCGCTGCCCTGGGGCTACACGGACTGCAGAGCTGCTGCAATTTTCGTCTGTTTATCGCGATCTAGCGATGTCAAGTGTCTGCTTTTTTGTATGTGATTAATGTTGGTGCAACTCTGAACAATGGCCGAATTTGAGAGGAATCTATACATTGGATTACTGTGTTGGCTCATCACCGTAAACTTCTGTCAAACAACCGCTCTACACGCCAACCAGGAAGTGCGGGTGTATGCCAGAGAGCCTACTTAAAAAGAAGATAGATGAGCTCAGGATGCTCACCGGGATATGCTTTGAGTACCGTGAGTCCTGTCTGATGGTTGTCAAGGAGACCTGGCTTCATCCTGACATCCCCAGCTCACTTGTGGAGCTGAATAGCTTTACGCTCGTGCGCGCAGATCGGAGGTACGAGTCTGACAAAGTGCGCGGTGGTGGAGTCTGTAGTTACATAACCGCCCGCGGGGGGCGAAAGGTGTGTGTGTTATTTTTTTTTTAAAGAGGCCACCTTCACCCAAAATAGATTGATTGAATGGAAAAAAGAGAGTGAAGACACAATCCTTCAGTTGTATGCACAGCTAAACTGAATTGTTCTCAACCTGCATTTCAACATTGTCAGAGAAGCAACCCGTCTCACATTTTCAAGAATAAGGTTCCATATTTTAGCTGCAAAATGCAAATTATTGGAAGGATATTAAAACGGTACACGCTCTTCTAAAATTAAATAGGGTAGTAGTAAGGGTAAATAGTATATATATATATATATATATATATATATATATATATATATACATACATATACATATACATACACATATATACGCTGGTGCCCAGAGTCCGAGTTTTTGCCACAGATTTACTTAGGGACCGTGCAGAGACTTGTACACAAGCAGCTCTGCTTTAAAGTCTTTTCTCTGAGCCACAGGAATCCAGCGCAGAAACCATGAGAACTGGACAAATGTGATCGAACTTCCCGCTTCTTGTCAGGACTGGAAAGAAATAGTTACCTCCCTCTGATTTTACTAGTTCCGTTTTAGGACAATCTATATAATGCAATGCTGGGATCGCAGAAATCTAAACTATCAGGGTGTTTTCATGGCAGTGATAAAGCTGAAAACAAATACCCTTTTATGCTACGTAGATGCTACTATATAAGTTACACTCATAGGCATACTTGTTTGGACTCCCTTTAAAAATACATGGTTCAAGGGGCTATTTGTAAATACATAAATAAGAATACAATTTTTTTTGTCCAAAAGAAAGTGGAAATTCTGGTGTTGCAAAACGCATACAGGAAAGTAGTAAGAACACTCAAGCAGCACGCAACACATACAGAGAAAAGAAGAGAAATATATACATTAATAAAACGTATAACACGGCTCCTCACAGCAGCAGTAGAACGCTCCATTGATTTGACTGTAATTTCAAAATGTTCTACCGGTCATTATTTCTTTATAACCGACCTCAAAACAATAATGACCGCTGCCCATGGCAACGCAACCTCTGGAGCTAGCCACGCTCAATAAACACAAATACCAATCAATCAACTCATTTAAATGTTAATCGAAGAATACATTATACATATACATTCTTAACACACGTGCACAGAGGTTTCAGAATGATCTGTTCATATTTTTATGACAAAAATACAGTTTTAATGCGAGAAAAAGCGATCGCGAAAAACCCGGAAGTAGATTCCGGGACATTTTAGGAACATTTGCAGATGATCGAATAATGGATCTAGGTTAGGTTTATGTTCAGAATTCTTTGTTCAGTTTTCATGCAGTTCGAGAGAGTTCTAGTTTGGAAGTTGCTAGCCTAACTGTTGATAGCCTAACTGTTACTCACATACCCACGGGAAAGCCTCTGGGAACTATATAATTTTCTGTCATTAAATAAACTTCTCGGCATTCCTAAGAGTGGACTGAAGTTTATTTTGTGTGTTCTGTTGGTATAAAGCCGTATAATAAGCAAGATAATGTATATTACGCAGGGCGGAAGCAGACCCCTCCGCTGCGCGTCGGGGTCCGCTTTGCCCTGTTGGTACTTATTTTCCGATAATGACCTGCGTAATATACATTATCCCTGTTACGACCCGAAGGACAAAACATATTTTAAGGACACAGAGACAGGTTTAGAGTTCAAACATAATGATTTTATTTGTACATGTTCTTTTAACCGAACTCTATTTTGTTATTATGAATTAATATAAATATTAAAGCAAACCAACCCCGTGTCCAGAATACAAAAACCCAAAGTAATCAAATTAAAGGTGGACCTGGTGGGCCAGCCAAAACAAACAAAAAAATGGGCCGACACCGAACCAACCCTATACAGGGCCGTCCGGATCCGATGCCGGCACCCTAACTAAAGAATAAACAAAACCCAACTAGCTACACCCTCCAACGAAAATGTAACCACCGGACCCACCAGATCAAACAAAAATAAGGACTAGGAAGAAAATGCTAACCAACTAGCTGAAGAAACAACCAAACCATGCGGCGTCTGGGGAGGCCGCAAACCAGGACTAGGAGGGAGCGCGCCGCGCGTGCACGCTCACCTCAGCAGGTTTTGCAAAAGGCAGAGCACAGTAAAAATACATGGTTCAAGGGGCTATTTGTAAATACATAAATAAGAATACAATTTTTTTTGTCCAAAAGAAAGTGGAAATTCTGGTGTTGCAAAACGCATACAGGAAAGTAGTAAGAACACTCAAGCAGCACGCAACACATACAGAGAAAAGAAGAGAAATATATACATTAATAAAACGTATAACACGGCTCCTCACAGCAGCAGTAGAACGCTCCATTGATTTGACTGTAATTTCAAAATGTTCTACCGGTCATTATTTCTTTATAACCGACCTCAAAACAATAATGACCGCTGCCCATGGCAACGCAACCTCTGGAGCTAGCCACGCTCAATAAACACAAATACCAATCAATCAACTCATTTAAATGTTAATCGAAGAATACATTATACATATACATTCTTAACACACGTGCACAGAGGTTTCAGAATGATCTGTTCATATTTTTATGACAAAAATACAGTTTTAATGCGAGAAAAAGCGATCGCGAAAAACCCGGAAGTAGATTCCGGGACATTTTAGGAACATTTGCAGATGATCGAATAATGGATCTAGGTTAGGTTTATGTTCAGAATTCTTTGTTCAGTCTTCATGCAGTTCGAGAGAGTTCTAGTTTGGAAGTTGCTAGCCTAACTGTTGATAGCCTAACTGTTACTCACATACCCACGGGAAAGCCTCTGGGAACTATATAATTTTCTGTCATTAAATAAACTTCTCGGCATTCCTAAGAGTGGACTGAAGTTTATTTTGTGTGTTCTGTTGGTATAAAGCCGTATAATAAGCAAGATAATGTATATTACGCAGGGCGGAAGCAGACCCCTCCGCTGCGCGTCGGGGTCCGCTTTGCCCTGTCGGTACTTATTTTCCGATAATGACCTGCGTAATATACATTATCCCTGTTACGACCCGAAGGACAAAACATATTTTAAGGACACAGAGACAGGTTTAGAGTTCAAACATAATGATTTTATTTGTACATGTTCTTTTAACCGAACTCTATTTTGTTATTATGAATTAATATAAATATTAAAGCAAACCAACCCCGTGTCCAGAATACAAAAACCCAAAGTAATCAAATTAAAGGTGGACCTGGTGGGCCAGCCAAAACAAACAAAAAAATGGGCCGACACCGAACCAACCCTATACAGGGCCGTCCGGATCCGATGCCGGCACCCTAACTAAAGAATAAACAAAACCCAACTAGCTACACCCTCCAACGAAAATGTAACCACCGGACCCACCAGATCAAACAAAAATAAGGACAAGGAAGAAAATGCTAACCAACTAGCTGAAGAAACAACCAAACCATGCAGCGTCTGGGTGAGGCCGCAAACCAGGCCTAGGAGGGAAGGCGCAGCGCGTGCACTGCACGCTCACCTCAGCAGGTTTTGCAAAAGTCAGAGAGCAGAGAGAGGGGCGGGAGCGCACCAGGACAGCGCTTCTTATACTCCCGACCCGAGCTGCAAAATATACAAAATAAGTTATAAAAACGTTATCAAAAATGCAACCTATAAAATATACTTATACAAAACACAATCTTACAAAAATAACTATAAAACCCAAAAAATACCTGGACAAAAGAAGATAAGATAAAACCAAAAGGGGGGAAAAGGTGCCCAAACATAACACCCCCACCCAGTGTCACTGAATAACTTTGAAGGCGCCAAACCAAATAACACCACCCTCAAAGTAGTCAGTGCATTAAAAAAAACAGGCCGCCTGGATTCACAAGCGGGACAGTGCATCCGCGATAACGTTATCTCTGCCACGGATGTGCTTGATTAAAATATTAAATGCTTGGAGGCGGAGCGACCAATGCCCAGACGGCGATTCTTATTCCGCATTCGGTCCAAAAAAACTAACGGATTGTGGTCCGTATAGACAAGCACCGGAACACTAGAGCCCCCCACATAGACCTCAAAGTGTTCCAGAGCCATGACTAAGGCCAACGCCTCCTTCTCAATGGTCGAATACCAGCGCTGATACTTATCAAGCCTTTTCGAGAAATAAGAGACGGGATGTTCGACACCGTCAGTACCATCCTGCAGAAGAACAGCGCCCACCCCAGAATCACACGCGTCCACAGCGAGTTTGAAGGGTGCATCAAAACGTGGGGCTGCCAAGACAGGAGCATTCATTAACAAAGACTTTGTTTGCTCAAACGCAGATTGGCAGGCGTCCGACCAAACAAAGTCAACTTTAGGACTTAAAAGATTCGTTAGGGGCGTAGCCACAGAGGAAAAGTTTTTGCAAAAACCCCTGTAGTACCCCACCATAGCCAAATACCGCCTTAGCTCTGTGCGAGAAGCGGGAGCGGGAACATCCAGGATGGACTCAACCTTTGCCTGAACCGGGCGCACCTGACCTCCCCCCACCCGTTTCCCCAGATAGGTCACAGTCGCTTGGCCGAATTCACATTTGGAAAGGTTAACAGTCAAATTAGCCTCACTCAGACGCACAAAAACCTTGCTCAGATGGCGAACGTGCTCAGTCCATGAAGAGGAACAAACGACCAAATCGTCCAAATAGGCCTCACAAAACGACAAACCAGACAAAACTGAATTCATGAGCCTCTGGAACGTCGCCGGAGCGTTACACATACCAAAAGCCATCACCGTGTACTCAAGGAAATCGTCAGGTGTAACAAAAGCGGATATTTCCCTCGCGCGCCCCGTCAAAGGAACCTGCCAGTATCCCTTTAACAAGTCCAACTTTGTGACGAATGCGGCCGCGCCCACGTGATCCACACAATCCTCCATCCGCGGAAGAGGATAGCAGTCAGGCTTTGTCACACCGTTCACTTTCCTAAAATCAGTACAAAACCGGTCATCACCATTAGCTTTTATAGTGAGAAGACAAGGGGAGCTCCATGCACTGCCACTAGCAACAGCAATGCCATGGTCCACCATATACTCCACCTGCCTCTTTAAACGGCTCCGCTTGGCTGGGTTCACTCTGTAAGGATGCTGTTTTATCGGACGTGCATCACCCACATCAATGTCATGACTGAGCACATGCGTCTGAGTCACTAAAAACCTTCCGCTCAACCACATACGGCCCACTGTAGCGTGCCTGCAAGCTCGAGCTTGAGCGGAATCGGACAGCAGACAAATAAAACCAACACTTTGTCCCCGGACTCAAACGAGACCTAAAGGCGTGGCAATCTCTCTCCTTTGCATGCTTGTCAAACACCGACTTCATCCTACTCTGGGCCACTTGAAGATTGTCCCTAGCAATCTCACAAGCACGACGCAACTTTAATCTAAACCTACTTACAAAATCCAAAAGATTTTGTTGTGGCTCCTCCACCAACCACTTCTCTTTCAACACTTTCAACGGACCTCGAACAGTGTGTGCGAAAACTAACTCAGATGGACTAAACCCCAAAGATTCTTGAACCACTTCCCTTATGGCAAACATCTGTAAATGCACTCCCTCGTCCCATTCGTTTTCAAACTCCAAACAATATGTACGGAGCATAGTTTTCAACGTCTGATGGAAACGCTCGAGCGCGCCTTGACTCTCTGGGTGGTACGCGCTGGAATGACAGTGTTTGATCTCCAACTGCTTAAGAACCTGCGCGAAAATTTTAGACATAAAGTTCGACCCCTGGTCAGACTGTAGCACACGAGGTAACCCGTAAACAGAAAAGAACTTTGTAAGGGCTTTTACAACCACTGGAGTGGTGATTTTACGCACGGGAAAAACCTCAGGGAAGCGCGTGGCCGCACACATGACAGTGACCAAAAACTTATTCCCTGATTTAGTGCGAGGCAACGGACCCACGCAGTCCACCAGTACACGTTCAAAAGGTTCACCAACCGCTGGGATGGGATATAGAGGAGCGGGAGGAATAGTCTGATTTGGTTTCCCTGAGACCTGACACCAATGACAACCCCTGCAGTGACGCGTGACATCGCGTTTTAACCCAGGCCAAAAGAAATGACGCAAAATGCGATCATACGTTTTCCTCACGCCCAGATGCCCAGCTAATGGATTGTCACGAGCCAAATTTAGAATTTCCGCCCGAAACTGAGAGGGAACAACGATTTGAGTGACCACACTCCACTCTTCAATAGGGGAAACATTCAAAGGCGTCCACTTACGCATCAATATCCCGTCTCTAATGAAATAACCAGTGGACATTGAATCGGCGCCCTCACTCTTCACCGCTTCATCAAACAAACGAGCTAAGGACACATCAGATTTTTGGTTATCAATTAACTGTTTCCTTGATAACCAAAAATCACTCGCAGCAGTCAAGTCTGTTCCACACACACTTGTCTCATTTCTCTGCGAGTCGCTGTCCACCTCTGGACCACACAGAAAGCTGTCACTCAAGTCCACATCATTTTCGTCTTTCTCACGCTTCGCGGCCGCGCGCGTAACTGCACACGCCGTGAACACATCAGGGTATGTCTGGGCCAGGGCGTCAGGGCGCGTAGACAAAATAGGGACAGGTGTAACTTCTGGAGTAACCAATACTCTGCCTCCCGCTAAATCATTTCCCATAATGACAGAAACTCCGTCAATAGGAAAACTCGGGCGCACCCCAACCACCGCGTCTCCTGACCACAAATCTGAATGTATTGTGACCCTATGTAAAGGTACACCGATATCCTGCATATTAAAGCTCCTGACCGGGACCTCAGAGCCCACTGAAGTCTCACTAGACAGTGGCAAAACTCCGTCCAGCACGAACGACTGAGACGCGCCAGTGTCACGCAATATCTTTACAGGAACCTTCTCTCTATTAGCAGAAACTGACAAAAACTCATCCATCACAAAAGGCTGGAAATCAGGATACTCGCACAAGACACGTGACTGCTTCACATTAGGAGTTTTAACCAAAGAGACTGATTTTGTGTTCCTTCCCTTTAGAACTGGACAATGAGCGACGATATGTCCCTTCTTTTTACAATAGAAACACATCACCTCTTCCTTCCGTCCAGACTCAGCTTTAGCACCACTGTTTGGCTGAGAAATATTAACAGGATCCAAAGAAGAGGACTCACTTTTAACAACTTCTCTGCCATTTCCCGTATGTTTATTATCAAACTTCCCATAACCAACCACACGGTCGCTGAACACGGGCCTGTGCGTCAGGACATACTCGTCAATCAACACCGCGGCCTTACAAATGTGTGACACTTTATTTTCATTCAAATAAATAGTTATTCTATCAGGAAGAGAGTTCTTCAAATCCTCCATCAAAATTAACTGCTTAAGCTGCTCGAAATCACTAATATTTTGTGAGGAACACCACCTATCAAAAAGAATTTCTTTTTCTCTCACAAAATCCCCGTAAGTCTGACTGTATATTTTCCTTAACTTACGGAACTTTTGCCGGTATGCTTCGGGAACCAATTCGTACGCACGCAGAACAGCAGCTTTTACTTTTTCAAAGTCCAAACTATCTGCGGCTGAGAGCGCGCCGTAGGCCTCCTGAGCTTTACCCGTCAAAGTACATTGCAGCAATAAAGTCCACACATCTCTTGGCCATTTTAACGTGTCCGCTATCCTCTCAAAAATAGTGAAATACTTATCCACATCTTTTTCATTAAATTGAGGGACTAAACGAATGTTTTTACTCACGTCAAACTCTGATAGTCTGGGCTCTCTAGACCGCATACTCAGCTCCAATTCCCGCAAACGAATCTCCGCGTCCAACTCCTTCTCTCTTAAAGCAGACGCAATCCGCTGCGACTCAACTTCCAATTCCTTCAGCCGCACAGCCTCATCCCCAGACCTGGATGAAGAACGTGGGCTTCCAGACAAGACAGCTGCGGGAAAGACCACCTTCTGTACCAATGCGGCCAGTAAATCCGCTTTCAAGACAGCCTTTTTAGCCTGTCTTGAAACAGCGACCTTCACATGCTCAGCCATAGCAATTAAATGCTCCTTCGTGCATTTGTTAAAGGCCTCCAAAGTGGGCGCCTCAAAAAACTCATCCAGTTGAAATTCCATCTTTCAACCAGAATCCCGCTGCCTGTACCTAACTAGACACGCGTCAAAATGCGACCCACACACACAAAAACCCCACTCTCTCTACTGCACCTGCACAAACAACAAACAAAGTTTTTACCCAAACAAAGTCAAAACAAATTGCCAAATTATGCCACAAAAAATACGAAAGTGACAAAACTAAGTAACCAACACATAAACTCTCAAAAAGTTACTAAAGGCAAAAAAAATGACTGTCCTAGGGTTCACATTGTTTTTGACGAGCCCCCATAAATATGTTACGACCCGAAGGACAAAACATATTTTAAGGACACAGAGACAGGTTTAGAGTTCAAACATAATGATTTTATTTGTACATGTTCTTTTAACCGAACTCTATTTTGTTATTATGAATTAATATAAATATTAAAGCAAACCAACCCCGTGTCCAGAATACAAAAACCCAAAGTAATCAAATTAAAGGTGGACCTGGTGGGCCAGCCAAAACAAACAAAAAAATGGGCCGACACCGAACCAACCCTATACAGGGCCGTCCGGATCCGATGCCGGCACCCTAACTAAAGAATAAACAAAACCCAACTAGCTACACCCTCCAACGAAAATGTAACCACCGGACCCACCAGATCAAACAAAAATAAGGACAAGGAAGAAAATGCTAACCAACTAGCTGAAGAAACAACCAAACCATGCGGCGTCTGGGGAGGCCGCAAACCAGGACTAGGAGGGAGCGCGCCGCGCGTGCACGCTCACCTCAGCAGGTTTTGCAAAAGGCAGAGCAGAGAGAGGGGCGGGAGCGCACCAGGACAGCGCTTCTTATACTCCCGACCCGAGCTGCAAAATATACAAAATAAGTTATAAAAACGTTATCAAAAATGCAACCTATAAAATATACTTATACAAAACACAATCTTACAAAAATAACTATAAAACCCAAAAAATACCTGGACAAAAGAAGATAAGATAAAACCAAAAGGGGGGAAAAGGTGCCCAAACATAACAATCCCTTACATAGATGGGTCTTAAACTTTGGATTATGCCATCTGCTTGGTCTCGTGTTATTGCTTTGTATGGACTAATGTAAGTGCTAAGCTGTCTTTGTATTTTTGGAATGTTGAAAGCCTTGTAAATTACTCTGAAAACAGGGATTATTTTGGTCTAGACAAAGTCATTATCGTCATTAAACTCATTTTTACAATTATGTTTTCTTGATCAAAATAATACAATTTAATGGGGAAACAGCTCTCTCTGCGAGTGGATCAGAGAGAGAACGAGAGAAATTTAGAAAGATAGATAGCTGGATGGATAGTTTTTGAATTTTCTCCCTGTTGGAGAAATTTATTGAAACACATCACCAGATCCATGTTTTTTTTCCCACAAACATCAGCCAATATCACACTCAAAAAAATGATTTTTGGGTGTAGTAATATATACTAACTCAAAAGTAGTAGTGTCTACCTATAATATCAACTTTCAGCAAAAACTAGTTAAAAACATAAATATTTACACAGTATATTCAGGTAATTAATTAATTGAGTGGAAAGAGTACATCTTACTAGAGATTTGCTCGTACCATTTACATGATTTATTGTCATAGCACCAAAACCTGAAAAAATCAAGTCACTTTTAACTATTGGGTGAAGTAGTGACGCTACCCAGAATGCAATGCAGAGAAAAACATAAACTTCTGATAAAATCTACATTTGAGCATTAATTTTGAGGGTGAATGCAAAGCAAGTCTTAAAACAAAATACGTGAGCAACATTTTGAACAAACAAATTTGACCAAATGAAAAAATGTAAATATATTTTTACCAACCATGATCGACATGGCCAAGTCAAAGTATGGCTTTACTTCCTGGGTTTGTCACTACATCAAATGTGTATTGTATGTGTGCCACAGAGTCTGTACACTGTACCACTTGTCGCTGAGCTCTATTTGAATAATAAATATTATGACATCCTAATGATACAATTAAAGTGGAACAACCCAAAAAGCATGTAGATAATAATAATTTAAACAGAAAAATTAAGTAATATCTACGTATTCACTTCATAACAGAAAATGATATAAACAAGTAAGATTTACCTAATATATCTGATATTCCTGTATGAAAATAATTGCATAACATTTACATTATATCCTCACAAAGTTTAAGGTTAGTAGTAAGTACATTGTACTTGATACTGGCAAGTAAGTTATATTTGATATTACAGCATTAAAATGTACTTAGAAATTTTGAGTGCAAATACTTACAATGATTTTATTAAGTAAATTCTACAAGTCATTTCTTTGAGTGCAGGCGACAGAACTCTGAAGCTAAGCAGGGCAGGGCCTGGTTAATACCGTGATGGGAGACCTCTTGGAGCACCAGGTGCAACAGTGGGGCGGCTTCGGTGGTCAGAGGGGCCAATGGCACTGACTGGTTGCGTCACTTCTGTCAGTGTGCTCTAGGGCAGCTGTGGCTTCAGTAGTAGCACTGTGAATGGGATGAAGAGTAATGACGTGTGATTCTTTGCTCTTTGTTTTAATTAAGCAATAACACATTAACTACAATTCCAATATCTTGTCTGAAGTTTCCAAAATAACCGTTTATAGATCACAGTTTTAGATTGGTAAATGTTCTTCAGCCAAACAAAGTACGGTATTACAAAATAAGTAAAAAGTTATAAGTAGTAAGTCATAAAGATTACTAACTTAAATAATAGTGTCATATTTTGCAGGATGCGGGATGTTTAAGACAAAAAACTTGTCCAGAGCTCGCTTGCATACCGGGTCCAGGTACCGAGCGGAGCACCTCAGAGACACAGAATTATACACTGAATAATAACAGAGTCCGGGGTCAATTATTACACAAGGATATGGTTATTGTGCGGTGAATGCCAAAGTGCTGGAAGTGTCATGTCCCAGGGGCCATCGGCAGTGTAGATCAAATGTAGATCAGCTCCTATCTTTAGCAAATTGACTGGAGCTATTAGCTGTGGAGAGAGGAATCACAGCCCTGTTGAATTAGTCATGCAGATCAGGTGAAGACCTTTGACCAGCCGTGGCGAGGGCCCCTGAATGCTAATGCCCATCAGAAAGCCTGGATTTAAAAAGAATATATAAAACTTGGAGATTAGATTGTGAAGTTATGTGGAGGGTTTGATATTTTGAGGATGTGGAGCATTAGATGAGATAAGATAAGAGATTCTTTATTCGTCCCATAGTGGGGAAGTTTCAATGTTGTAGCGCACATACAGGACAGAAGAGGACACAGGGAGCACACAAAATATACAAAATAAATACCTTCTATGTTTCTTGGCTAACTGTAGATGCTTCAATATCAATCTTTCATTATACATATACAGTAGGGCAGGATAATAAGTAGATAAATTAACTTTCAGTGGACATTCTGAAATTGCAGTATTGCACATTGCCGACTATTTACAGGTAGAAGTGTGTCATTGTTAAGTAAATAAGTAAGTAAAATGTATTTGTACAGCGCCTTTCACAGACCAGGATCACAAAGCACTTTACATTTAAAACATACAGATACAAATAATACACATACAAGACAGAACAATATTGTTAGATACTAGTAGCACAAAACCACATTTCAAACTCTGTTCTGGTACTACTCAATTTTGATGTTATAATAATAATACTGCTACTACTACTATCACAACAACACTAATTCAGTCTGGAAAGACTCGAGACGAAGATTGCATTACAGTATTTATTGTCAAGATGCATGAATAGACACCAGAATACTTATAGGGTTGAGTGAAAATACATTTATCGCATTTGAGCATATATGTTTATTAGGATTGTTGATTAGACCCCGACAGGAATACTGTATGACGTATGTATACTGTATGACGGTAGTTTGATAGAAATTATGAGCCTGTATGTGTAATTTTATCTATGATCTACACTTGTCCAAATTAGAAAAAAAATATTAATATCAATATTATAGAATAGATTAGAATGTGATTGTGGATACTTTTGACGACCCTCTTAGGTACACAACGATGACATAAGCTTTAGCAGCTCCATGGCAACATATTAACAATATTAAGAATTACATGTCGGGGCTGATCGCGATAGCTTGTGGATAGAAACTGTTTTCGTTTTGTTTTTTGTGAGTAGAAGATGGGGGAAAAATAATGGCTGGGAATACTTCACCTTGGAGAGACCCACAAGGGGGAATGCAGTTAGAAGTTTTATTTGATTAAGCATGTTTGGCGCCCTAGGCCCGGGAGCGATGCTGTTGAGCGCGGCGCTTGCTCGCGCGCATAATCCCCCCCGGGGCCTAGGCACTGGTGGCGGCAGAGGCAGCAGGCAACCCGCTTCAATGGGAGAAGGAGAAGGTGGGGCGGCGGAGGCTTGCAGACTTGAGAAGGCCGGGAAGTGGGCGTCTCCGGCTTTTAACTTGCTGTCCTGGCGGTTATTGGTTGACTGGATGTGGGCGTTGCTGGTATGATGAGCCGAAGATGAGAGCAGGCCTGTAGAGCTGGGCAGCAGCAGCCGGGTCTACCACGGTGAACTTGCGCGAAAGCTCCATTTCACCTTGGAGAGCCCCTCAAGGGGGAATGCAGTTAGAAGTTTTATTTGATTAAGCATGTTTGGCGCCCTAGGCCCGGAAGCGATGCTGTTGAGCGCGGCGCTTGCTCGCGCGCATAATCCCCCAAAGATGCGGGCCTGCGATGGGATAGCAGGACGCACTGCGCAGGCCTGAGAGCATGAGTGCAAGGCTTCTCGCACCGTCGCTCAGCCAGGCTGCGTCTGCTGGGGGCCCGCATTTGTTTGGGCAGAGATGCGGGGCCTGAGCGCGCTGAGAACATGAACGCGGGGCTGCAGGGTTGCGTCATGTTCTCTAGGCGCTGCAAGCAGGTGTTATCCCTAGCGAGCTGAGAACATGAGCGCGGGGCCGCTCAGCACCCACTCCGGGGAGTAGGGTGTGAGTCAAACTCAGTGCATCATGCTCGTCAGTCGCTGCAAGCTGGGAGCAGGTGTTATCCCTAGCGAGCTGAGAACATGAGCGCGGGGCTGCTCAACAACCACTCCGGGGATTGAGTGCGAGTCCAGCTCTGTGCATCATGTTCAGCCAGACGCTGCAAGCTGGGGCATCTTTGAGCGAGCTGAGAACATGAGCGCACGCATCATGTTCAGCCAGACGCTGCAGCAGCGGGAGAGCGTTTGAGGAGAGTGCGTGCCGCCACCAGGATTTTATTGCTTTGCTTACTTTTGCTTTGCTTTGCATTGCTTTGCTGGGAGCTTACGAGGAAGCCAGTAGTCGTTGTGCTGCCATGATGACGGTTGCATCTGGCCTGATGTAGGTGGAGAGAGCCGACGAGGACCAGCGCCCCAGCTGTTGCTGTTGCTGGTCCTTTTTGACAGCGGAGGCGAGTGTAACGCATCATCGACCTGTAGGGGCAGAGAGATGTGTCGGAGCGAGCTATCATTATGTTGCAGGCGCCTTTGATCTTTGAATGTTTGAGATGAAGGTTGAAATGCCATCCATCCATCCATCCATTTTCTTCCGCTTCATCCGTTGCCGGGTTGCGGGGGCAGCAGTCTAAGCAGAGACGCCCAGACTTCCCTATCCACACACACTTCCTCCAGCTCGTCCGGGGGGACCCCAAGGCGTTCCCAGGCCAGCTGAGAGACATAGTCCCTCCAGCATGTCCTGGGTCTTCCCCGGGGCCTCCTCCCGGTGGGACGTGCCCGGAACACCTCCCCAGGGAGGCGTCCAGGAGGCATCCGGAACAGATGCCCGAGCCACCTCAACTGGTTCCTCTCGACGTGGAGTAGCAGCGGCTCTACTCCGAGCTCCTCCCGTGTGACTGAGCTCCTCACCCTATCTCTAAGGGAGCGCCCAGCCACTCTGCGGAGGAAGCTCATTTCGACCGCTTGTATCCGCGATCTTGTTCTTTCGGTCATTACCCAAAGCTCATGACCATAGGTGAGGGAGGGAACGAAGATTGACCGGTAAATTGAGAGCCTTGCCTTTCGGCTCAGCTCCCTCTTTACCACAACGGTCCGATACAGCGACCGCATCACTGCGCACGCTGCACCGATCCGCCTGTCAATCTCACGCTCCATCCTTCCCTCACTCGTGAACAAGACCCCGAGATACTTGAACTCCTCCACTTGAGGAAGGGCCTCTCCACCCACCCGGAGAGGGCAAGGCACCTTTTTCCGGTCGAGCACCATGGCCTCAGATTTGGAGGTGCTGATTCTCATCCCAGCCGCTTCACACTCGGCTGCAAACCGTCCCAGTGCATGTCCTGGTCCTGGTTCGTTGGAGCCAACAGGACAACATTGTCTGCAAACAGCAGAGATGAAATCCTGTGGTCCCACGAACCGGACCCCCTCCGACCCTTGGCTGCGCCTAGAAATTCTGTCCATGAATACAGTGAACAGAACCGGTGACAAAGGGCAGCCCTGGCGGAGGCCAACATGCACCGGGAACAGGTCTGACTTACTGCCGGCAATGCGCACGCAGCTCTGGCTTCGGTCATACAGGGACCGGACGGCCCTCAGCAGAGGACCCCGGACCCCGTACTCACGGAGGACCCCCCAAAGGACACCCCAGGGAACACGGTCGAACGCCTTCTCCAAATCCACAAAGCACATGTGGACAGGTTGGGCGAACTCCCATGAACCCTCGAGTATCCGATGGAGAGTGTAGAGCTGGTCCAGTGTTCCACGGCCGGGACGAAAACCACACTGCTTCTCCTGAATCCGAGATTCGACCATCGACCGTAACCTCCTCTCCAGTACCTTGGAGTAAACCTAAGCTGAGGAGTGTGATCCCACGATAATTGGAACACACCCTCCGGTCCCCCTTCTTGTAGAGAGGGACCACCACCCCGGTCTGCCACTCCATTGGCACCGCCCCCGATCGCCACGCGATGTTGCAGAGACTTGTCGGCCAAGACAGTCCTACAACATCCAGAGACTTTAGATAGTCAGGACGGATCTCATCCACTCCCGGCGCCTTGCCACCAAGGAGGCTGCCAACCACCTTGGTGACCTCTGCCAGGGTGACAGAAGTATCCGCCCCAACATCCTCAGCCTCTGCCTCCGGAGCGGAGGACGTGACGGGGGGATTGAGGAGAACCTCGAAGTATTCCTTCCACCGTCCGACAATATCCCCGGTCGAGGTCAGCAGCTCACCCCCCGCACCGTACATGGAGTTGGCAAAGAACTGCTTCCCCCTCCTGAGGCGCCGGACAGTTTGCCGGAATCTCTTTGAGGCCGACCGATAGTCATGCTCCATGGACTCTCCGAACTCCTCCCAGTCCCGGGTTTTTGCCTCTGCAACAGCCCGGGCCGCGGCATGCTTGGCCTGCCGGTACTGGACAGCTGCCTCAGGAGTCCCCCGAACCATCATGGCTCGATAGGACTCTTTCTTCAGCCTGACGGCATCCCTTACTGCCGGTGTCCACCACCGGGTTCGGGGGTTGCCGCCGGGACCAGCACCAGAGACCTTGCGACCACAGCTACGAGCCGCCGCATCGGCGATTAAGGAAGAGAACATGGTCCACTCAGACTCAATACCTGGAGCTGCTCGCTGTGAGCATGAGACCCAGGTATCTGCCACGGGAGTTTTCACACACCGTGGTTCTATGTGTCTACATCCCCCCGTCAGCAGACGCAGCCGCAGCATGTGAGGAGATGCACAGAACTGTGACCCAGATCCAGACCCGCAGTCCCCGCGCTCTGATTCTGATCAGCGGAGACTTTAACCCCGCCTCCCTCTCCGCCACTCTCCCGACATTCAAACAGTATGTCACGTGCCCAACTCGTGGCAATAAGACTCTGGATCTACTGTATGTTAATGTGCGGGACGCATACGCCTCCTCCCCCCTCCCCCCTCTCGGACGCTCTGATCACAGCCTGGTCCGTCTGTCTCCGGAATACACACCAGTGGTGAGAAGAAATCCAGCGCAGAAGAGGATTGTAAAAGTGTGGAGCGATGATGTGGATGAGATGCTGAGAGATTGTTTTCAAAACATTGATTGGGAAATGATCTGCAGCTCTCATGGTGAGGACATCGAGAGCCTGACACACTGCATTACAGACTATATTCTCTTCTGTGTGGATAACACTGTACCAACTAAGAAGGTGCGGTGTTTCTCTAACAACCACCCATGGGTGACCCCTGAGCTTAAAGCCCTCCTGAACCTCAAGAAAAGGGCTTTCATCTCAGGGGACAGGGAGGAGCAGAAGAGGATTCAGCACGAGCTCCAGTGGAGGATCAGGAGGGCCAAGAAGGACTATGGGAAAAAGCTGGAGCAGAAGCTGGCCCAGGGAAATGCCCGCGACGTGTGGAGAGGCCTAAAGAACATCTCCGGCTTTGGACAGAGTGCCAGAGGAACAGCAGATGGAGACCAGCACCGGGCGGACGAATTTAACCAGTACTTCAACCGGTTTGATTCTCCCCCCTCTCCATCTGCCCCCCCTCCCGCCCCCACCTCTTCACACGTCTCCAGCCCAGTGGACACCGCCCAGTGGACACTGCCTCCGGCTGCCCCGGGCCCTCCTGCCCCCGCATCCCCAGCTCCCACCTCGAACAGTACACCCCAGTCCCCCCCCCTCTCCATCACACCGGACCAGGTGAGGAGTCAGCTCCAGCGCCTGAAGCTGAGGAAATCCGCAGGACCGGACGGGATCAGTCCCAGGCTGCTGAGGACCTGTGCAGACCAGCTCTCTGGGGTCCTCAGCTACATGTACAACCTGAGCCTCAGCCTGGAGAAGGTCCCTGTCCTGTGGAAGACCTCCTGTGTGATCCCGGTCCCAAAAACAGCACACGCCAATGTCAGTCTGCTCTGACATTTGCCTGGGAGACGAGGGCCGCAGCTTTGGCAGCGAAGGCCCGATGGTAGCGGTAGAAAATGCTACCGCCGTAGCGGAAGGCCAGGTCCCCCATCAGGCCCAGATAGGCGTCCAGCTCGGGCCTGCGCTCGAGGTATACAGAGCACAAAACGTCACGGTACACGCCGAAGGCCACGAGAAACTCCCCGATGGTCAACGCCTGCGACAGGCGGGGATCAGCAGCCTTTACGACCGCGGTGACCAGGGAGGAGGCCGCCACCTGCCTGTCACACTCGGGGGAGGGGAGGATGAGGGAAACCAAGTTAACTTAGCGCCCCAGCAGAATCTTAGACCGCAGGCGCGGGGAGACGTTGGAGTAGGCATTTATGAAGGGCCTACCCGACGCAGCAGCAGCAACAGCAGTGGAGAGGGAGAAGCCGATTTCCGGGGAGCCGCCGGGAGGCGCAGCGGTAGGAGCAGGCGCCAGAGCCACGGTGGGGGTGGGCACCGGGGTTGCGGCGGAAGGTTGGGACTCGACAGCGCGGAGCCGGCCGGACACCGCAGCCACCGAGCGCCGGAGAGATGAAACAGTTGACAGGATGGCGTCCGTGCGCGATCCTGGGCCGCGAAAACCGCAGCGGAAGGGTCCGGCTGGGGAGGAGGCGAGCCGGGAGCCACCGGGGCGGCCTGGGAAACGTCGACGAGGCGAGGCACTGGGGCGGGCACGGGGCAGGCCAACGAAACAGGGGGAAGCAGGGGCCCGTCGAGCGCAGAGGAGGGGGGGCAAGGGCGCGTTGGCCGCAAGTGCCTGGCCTTGCGAGGGCGCTTGCGAGGAGGGGAGTCCGGAGCCGGGGAGGGGGAGGCGGAATCCGCAGACAGCTGCTCCACGATGCGCTGGAGCTGCAGCGGGGCTGCGTCCGGACCTGGCACGACGCTGCCGGCCGCGAGGAAGGTACGGACGGACCCGGCGTCCTGGGATGCCAGACGCGCGCTCTTCCGCGACCGGGCGGGCACAGGCGAGGGAGGAACGAATGAGTCGTTCAGGGAGCTAGGCGTCGAGCCCGAAACAGACGGGGATGCACGAGCATGGGGCGAAGACTGCATGGTGAACAAGATCCGTTTCAGCGAACATACACTTGCAGACTTGAGAAGGCCGGGAAGTGGGCGTCTCCGGCTTTTAACTTGCTGTCCTGGCGGTTATTGGTTGACTGGATGTGGGCGTTGCTGGTATGATGAGCCGAGGATGAGAGCAGGCCTGTAGAGCTGGGCAGCAGCATCCGGGTCTACCACGGTGAACTTGCGCGAAAGCTCCATAACATTCATCTTTGATCTCATCCATCAATACTTTCCATGAGACGTCTGGCTAAAAAGACTTCAAAGACTTTCAAGTGTTCTTGTTGTTTGCAGTACAACTTTCATTGGACAATGAAAATTGGACAATGAAAAAAATGAAATTTACGACTATTACATGGTAAGATACACAAACGATGAGGTCCACCTGCAGGCGACACAAGACTCTGCAACGTTTCTCTCGCACATTTTCTAAAGCTAAATCCTGTAAATCAATTAGAGATAAACGATCAGTTAGCGCAGGTACAATGCAGGATATGGATCTGCAGCATGTCCATGAAATCCTCTGATTACACCATGAAATTGAAGCATTCATTGTGACTGGGAGCCCGTGTTTATCTTGATGAAGAGCAAATTGACATTTTCAAGCACATCATCCATGACAATCACAGATAACGATTACATCTCCCCTCAGTGGAGCGTTTATACTCGCAAATGTACCGCTGTTTTTGGTTCAAGGAGATAAAAAGGAGGTGAGACATCATACATGGGTTGTACACTATTTTTAAAAGATATATGTATAAAAACCTTTTCAGCTCAGAGATGCACACAAGTCTCTGACCCGCAAGTCCAAGTCAAGTCCAAGTTCCTAGCCCAGGAGTCCAAGTCTCTGGACCCGCAAGTCCAAGTCAAGTATCCTCACATTCTGTTTGTTTCAGGGCATGTGTGTGACTGGGGGCGTGGCCGGCTCTCATACACCTGCTGTTCCTCATCAGCTCTGCTTAAAGCTCTGGTGCAGACCTCACTTCTCTGCCAGATTATTAAATGTCACGAGTCTCCCTGTTCCGGTCTCCACTGCCTGCCTTGTGTTTTTGTTGTATTTACTTTTTGTAAAAACATATTTTCCTTAAAATTGTGCTCAGTCTCTGTCTCTGCTTTGGGGTCCAACACACAACCCGTCGCACAGGCAAGTCCCGAGTCTTTAGGAGACGAGTCCAAATCGAGTCCGAGTCCCCATCTCTGCTTCAGCTTCAAGCAATTAACAATATTGTCACTTGTTTATTAATGTATTTCTTTGTTTATTTGACAGAGACAGTGTTATGTGTAACATTATGTGTAATGTTATGAACGTTACTGTAAATGTACCAGAATTAGCCACAAGTCGATTTTCCATTATTTGTCCGTGTTAGCATTTTCTGCGTTATAATCCATGATCCCATTCAGTACATGATACAGTTTTTTCCCCAAAGCGTAATATAGTAATTTATTATCTATTACCCTCAATAGATCCTGTTTGATGTGTGCAATCTGAGTGCAGTTAATTCCTTCTTTTAATTTGCTGAAATGTACGCAACAGAATCTTATCTTAACACTATAGACACCTGCTTAGACCAAAGTAACAAAACGTCTGTGATTTAGGGCTATACAAAAAACATTGAATTGAATCTAACTTTGAGAGGATTGGGTTAAAATTATCTTTTTGCTTCGACCGATCCCTTTTCAAACCATACAGAGGTTTTCTTATCTTGTCTTATAATTTTTTTCCGTGATTAATTATTTTGTGCATGTTTGAAATAAACACTAACTTGTCTTTCAAAAGAACCATAACAAAACCAATGGCCTTTTACCTGTTCTGCCTTTTAGATATCTGTATACATGTTTGTTTGCAGAACCTTTTCTTGACCCTCTCATTCCCCCGTTTATCTCATTCCTGTCGACGTGTGGATTGTCTTGTTTAATATCCGTGTTGCCATGATGTGTTCCACTGTTTCTTTTGTTCCGACGCCAACGCGAGCGGGACGCGTTTGGTGACTGTTTAATAAAGATCATGCAAATGAGGTTACACAGGTTATTACATCTGCTGCTTCAGTGCCTGTGTCATTCTCTGTGCTCTCTGCTCTAATCTGATCCGACGAGTGTGTAAGGGATTGAGATTACATTTAGGAATCCAGGTTTGAAGGGGTGGTGTTGAACGGGCTTAAGGCTGGGGTACCTGAAATATTTGTAAAACCATAAATAGTAAATGTTGTTTCTTCCAATAGAAAGTCTTGAAAAGATATTTTTTTGTAAACAAATCAGACTACAAATGTTTTTCTCTTAAAGGAGCAATATGTAATATTTGCATGTCAAGTCCTCATTAAATGACCCGAATATTTCAAAAGGAGTTATTAAATCATACTCTTTTCGAATTCATCTTTAACTGATAACAGTAGTGCAGCCGAGATATTTGATTATCAAAATTAGTTTTACGACCCGTAAAAGTTGTTATTGTTTTGATTTTGATGTCCTACCCTCCGCCGTTTCGCCAATCAGGAAGTGTCATGTACGTCCGTGATCGGGTTGCCAGAACTCCGTGCGGCTCATTAATCTCAGAGGTAAAATAACATGTGGCGCAGAACTAAAAAAGGTCTTGTTATGACTCTCAAATCATTCATGACAAAACAAAGACTAAAACGAGGATTTATATCGGGATGCCTTTGAACAATTGAGACAGCTGATAAAAGTTCATGTGTGATGCAGAATTTTCTAGTTTGAGTGCGTTCTTTACAGCATCTCTTTTCGTGTGAATCGGTGGCCTAGCGGTCTAAGATGCGCGCTTACGATGCAGGAACACGGGTTCGATCCCGGGCTATGTCTTTTTGTATTTATTGCATGTTATTACATTCTATGACAGATTGCTCTAAAAACGGTAAAAGATGAAGGTCAAGACGTTTTTTTGCAGATTATAGCTTAATTGTAAAAATAATCATTTAAGACCACATGTACCCCAATTAAAATAATGTGAGTCTCTTTTTGATGTGGGACTTTTACATGTTTGTCTAAAAAATAGGGAATAAATAAAATTGAAAGGTGATATCCTCTTGAGCAAACCCTGATGTTGATACGCTGAAGAAATACGTTCCAACATCCATTCTTCCCACTCCTATTTTGGACATCAATTGCTTATTTATTTTGCATAAACTATGTATAATTACATTTCTTTTATTTTGTTTTTGTTTTTTATCTCAAATGTCCAAATAATAATAATAAAAAAACATTAATCAAAACATTCATTCAGCATTAGCACGGCTGTCATGGCAATGTGAATGGAGACGGACAAACAACTGATAAAATAATTCCCTGTGTTTGCTGCTGGATTTGGTGTGAATCTGGCAACCTGAGTCAGGGAGAGTGGGAGAGGACTACAAAATATTGACTGTGACTGCAGTACCACTTTTGGCCAGATTTTTACATATTGCTCCTTTAATTTAAAGATATATGTCAGGCGTTATTTTAAGAATGAGGCATTTGTAACACTCTTTGACTCTTTGGGCTGGGAGCTGATTGGCTGAGTGAGTGTGGTCCTTTGTTTTTCATGTTTTGTATGAAAACAGTAGACCGGAAAATACATGGTTGAACCTAACTGTTTCAGAATACGATTTTTTTTTTCTTTTAGGTTGAAAGTTAGGTATCCCAGCTTTAAGGTTGTGGGAAGACTTTTCCAAGGTCCTGTCTTAGTCCTGTAATATCTCAGTGTGATGTCATTGTACCACAGTGACATCAAAAGTTTTCAAATTTTCAGATAAAAGAAAAATCTCTAATTCCCTATGCTCCCTCTGGTGGTAGCATAGGGAACTACAGATGGAAAAGGCATGCATTCTGTCTTTCCTTTATACGTGTTAACCATAATGTAGCAAGTACAATGATATGAAATGATAGATAGTACCAGAAGTCTAATTAGTTTGGCTCTAGGGAGATAAAGTATTTAAACACACAGACCAACTGGTTACGTTTTAGTGGCTGATGCCTTATATTGAAATGATTTACATATTTACAGCGCACCTGATATTTACAAACTCTACAGATATATATGTATACAAAAAACCAAACAAAAAGAGATCCGTTGCTACGGTATACAGTACACGATATTGATAATTCTTGAGGTAACAATTCTTATCAAACTCACACCAGGGGGAGTGAAGAGTTATAAATGCCCATTGAGTTCTTTTAGAGACGCAATTGTCCGTTCGCGAGAGCATAGAGCGTGAGCTTTATATAAGGAACAGTCAGAGAGTGGCCCGGCTGCAAGGCCTCCTACCCACAGCAGGTCTCGATTCAGTTTAGATCCTGGGCTGGTCTTAGCTCGCCATCAGATCAAGATCAGCTCAAATGGGGCACACCTAGCCTGTATTAAATAAACGGTACCAAATCAGAATACATAAAAACTCTAGCTAGCTATTAGAAAATCCTGTGTACAGAATATTCAATGTACACTATTTATATTAGTGCACAATAACAATCATTACATTTCAATCAAAGGTTCTATTATCAACACAATGACTTAAATATACAACAGTATTACAAATGCTACACAATTAATCAACAGTACTAGCAGTCATTATGAGCACCAGCAATGATGCTAGCGCATTTTTGTTGCTAATGCTAACAACAAACAAGCAGACAAACAGACTCACCAATTCACTTTCTAACTGAGCCTAACCAGCACCCAGTGCCCGCAGCGGTAGCAAGGCCCTCTGTATACAGTTGAGGGTTTTAGCAATTCACAATGAGCTTAGTTCTATTATACATTTAATGTTCGCAGTCACCAACCTGTGCAGCCGTCCTGTGTCGCCTCAGCCCACGTCTGAGTGTGGGAGACACAGGTGGCTCCTACTTGCCGGTGACTCTGCTCTGATTGGCTGAGCGCGCTGCGTGTGTTTGTGTGGCGTATTTCTTTTAATAAAAATGACAATTTTAATGTGGGTTACAATAATTTTCTACTTAACATGTTATTTTCTAAAACATGAAATGACAAAGTAAATCGTATTCTAATTTTTAACAGAAAAACATAACACATAATAGTTGTTCTTTAAATATATCAAAACCACAGTTGATTTGTGCACTAATATTTATCCTTTCTTATTTACCTAACACCAGACGACATCGACAGTTCATATCACTATACAACACAATAATGTTAAAATAAAATAATAAAAAATGTCGCTTCTCCCCCTGCTGGTAGCATAGGGAGTTACAGTTAAAACAAACCTTTGTAACCATTCTTACACATTTAACCATATTTGTTCTACTTAAAATACGGTTTCATTTTCAAAAACAATGACAAACAAAGAAAAGTTGTATTATATATTTTAATGGAAAAACATAACACATAATAGTTCCTCTTTAATTACATCCATACCATAGTTGATTTAGTGGATCACATAGTTGAAGCTAGAATCTATTATTTTTACGGTATATACTTGAGTCTAGACATCAACTGTGCTCATCTGTGTGAGTTCATATCTCTATACCACAACACAAAAGTTATGAATCTCCCACAAAGAAGAAAATAAACTCATATGAAAAGTATTCAGTGCAGAATGTGGCACTTGAGCTTCGCTGCGAAACTGTGAAAAATAAAATGAGTGAAATGGAGCATGTTGGTGTGCGGGGATGGAAGCCGTCCACGGATGAGAAAATCTATTGATGTACACACATAGACACACACACACGTACACACACACACACACAGAGGACAGAGTTATGGCCATAGGTGCAGCGACAAGAGGACTATTCAAACAGATAAAGTGGCCGCATTGATTACAGATAATGCTGAGTCGGCAAGTATTCACACTTCATAATCGCCTCTCTGTCTAATCTAGCTTTCACTCCCTCTATTTTAGAAGTTTTATATCATAGGTCTGTGAATATCTTGCCCTGAAGTGGTCTCCTGCTTCATGGAGATAAGGGTTAGACAAGCATGGACACAGCCGTTTTACTGTATGTGCCAAAGAAACAAGACATTATCATGAAAATAAAAAGAAATTGAGAGAGTGATCAGTCCTGCATTTCAACCCTCGTTCTACAACCTGAGTCCTGGGTCTGTAGCCTGTCCGTCCATGGGCCCTTCTCAATGAGGGCCTGCCCAAGATTTCTACAGTTTTTGTTCCTTGCCAATACAGGAGGGTCTTAGGACAGTGAACATTTAAGGCCATTTTTGGGAGATTTATTAACATTTAAGGACATGGACAGTCTATCCACTCCCTTTGGACCAATGACTTCTATATGTTTGTTATTATTGTTTTTTTTCTGTGTCGGACTGTTTGATTCTCTGACAGGTTGATGAATCGATAACTTTTAAAATTCTCTGAGACGATTGCTATAGTGATTTAAGGCTATACAAAGATACATGGAATTGAGGAATGGTCACTCCCTCAAGTGGCCCAAGTGTTTTTTGCATCAGTTATAGAAAGCAAAATTTGGCTACTATTTTTTCATGGTAGAATAATTGCAAAATTGGTTTTAATGCATGAGACGTATATGATAATAACATGTAAATCTGGTGTGAGCAAAGAGAGGTGTGTGTTGTCAACGATCTCCAGTCGCATCTTTTAAGCGGGTAATTCATTAGAACAGATCGATGTAGAGTCCAGTGATAATGATCTTTCCTGGACGTCTCACTTATTTGCCTCATGGGGAGGTGGGCCGGCGGCTAATGTGCTGCTAATGTTGGGTTCAAGGGTTTTTTTTTACCTCAAAGCCAATCCATGAAGAGTCAGACAATGAGAGTTTACGCTAAAATATATAGATAATTGAGTACAGTACAAATAACAAAATAAATGTGGCTTTTTTTAATGCAAAATACTAATTTTGTAAATGAAAACAAAATATATATAATAGACCCAATTATCACATTTTTATAAATACAGGATATCTCACCTTGTCTGTAGTAAATCTTTTAATAGTTTCACATTGTGAGTTGAATGACGTAAATTGACTTTGACTTCCTGAGTTCCTCCTAATTTTACGCTTAAAAAAAAAATAATCACACTTTGCTCGGCCAGTTTTTACAAGTCCAACTGTATGTCTGACCTGCGTTCACATTCAGCATCACGACCCCACCACCGCCGCTGTCTCCCCTCCCTCAGGTGCAGTTTCTCGGTAAAGACCCAGAACAGAGCAAAAACCAGCCTCGATTACAATCACAGTGTGCATTTGTCATGTAAACGGTGCGCCCTGCAGAATCCACAGTTTCAGCACGAGCCTTTTTGTTATTGATGGTGTGGAGCAAACTGCTGCAGTCCTCACATATTGCTGGCTATAACTGGAATTTGCAAAAAAAGTAGAAGTTCAGCGCTTATGGTGTTTGAAAACTCTCTGTGTGGAGTGAGAGGACAAGTGCCCAACAAATAACAATTGTAAACCGCTTTGTGACTCTGGTCTGTGAAAGGCGGTATATAAATAAAGCTTAAAAAAGCATATGGCTCGCTCTGTTAGTTCTACATTTACCAGGCTTTTACCTTCTATCTTACAACAAAACATACGGTATCACGATATGGTATGTATTGTCTAGTTTTGAGCAGAATTACAGTGACTGATTGGTCAAGATCAGAAAAAATGTGTGATCTGGGAAAACCCATCACATGGTGAAATTTGACCAACTTAAGATTCTGACACAATCTTAAAGCTGCTTTCTATCTCTTTTCTAATCTGTTTTCCTTTTTTTCAAAGCATGTCTCTAACAAAAGTTATCATTATCTGAAGTCTTCTTAACATGGTTTTATGAAACAGAATTCTGAGAAAAACAGGTTTAAAGATTTAGAAGACATTCTAAATAGAATCACCACAATAAAATAAAACATGTTAAATTTGAATAACGCTGTTATGGCACGCACTTATTTTAGTCACTATGTTGTAAAAGATTAAAAAATGTCACTTTGGCACCAATTAAACACACGACACTCAATAATTAGATGAAAATCAAGAATGTATTATTTATTCTTCAATGAACTGAATTTGTTTTATGTAATTTTTCCTTTTTTGTGTCTCTCTTCATAAGTGACTGAACATTATATGTACAGTGCCTTGCGAAAATATTCGGCCCCTTTGAACCTTTCGCCACATTTCAGGCTTCAAACATAAAAATATTTTTTTTTGTCAAGAATCAACAACAAGTGGGACACAATCATGAAGTGGAACGAAATGTATTGGATAATTAAAACTTGTTTAACAAAAAAAAAACTGATGTGGGGCGTGCAATATTATTCGGCCCCCTTGCGCTAATACTTTGTAGCGCCACCTTTTGCTGCAATTACAGCTGCAAGTTGCTTGGGGTATGTCTCTATCAGTTTTGCACATCGAGAGACTGGAATTCTTGCCCATTCTTCCTTGCAAAACAGCTCGAGCTCAGTGAGGTTGGATGGAGAGCGTTTGTGAACAGCAGTCTTCAGCTCTTTCCACAGATTCTCGATTGGATTCAGGTCTGGACTTTGACTTGGCCATTCTAACACCTGGATACGTCTATTTGTGAACCATTCCATTGTAGATTTGGCTTTATGTTTTGGATCATTGTCCTGTTGGAAGATAAATCTCCGTCCCAGTCTCAGGTCTTTTGCAGACTCCAACAGGTTTTCTTCCAGAATGGTCCTGTATTTGGCTCCATCCATCTTCCCATCAATTTTAGCCATCTTCCCTGTCCCTGCTGAAGAAAAGCAGGCCCAAACCATGATGCTGCCACCACCATGTTTGACAGTGGGGATGGTGTGTTCAGGGTGATGAGCTGTGTTGCTTTTACGCCAAACATATCGTTTTGCATTGTGGCCAAAAAGTTCGATTTTGGTTTCATCTGACCAGAGCACCTTCTTCCACATGTTTGGTGTGTCTCCCAGGTAGCTTGTGGCAAACTTTAAACGAGACTTTTTATGGATATATTTGAGAAATGGCTTTCTTCTTTCCTTAAAGGCCAGATTTGTGCAGTGCACGACTGATTGTTGTCCTATGGACAGACTCTCCCACCTCAGCTGTAGTTATCTGCAGTTCATCCAGAGTGATCATGGGCCTCTTGGCTGCATCTCTGATCAGTCTTCTCCTTGTTTGAGATGAAAGTTTGGAGGGGCGGCCGGGTATTGGTAGATTTGCAGTGGTCTGATACTCCTTCCATTTCAATATAATTGCTTGCACAGTGCTCCTTGAGATGTTTAAAGCTTGGGAAATCTTTTTGTATCCAAATCCGGCTTTAAACAGTATCTCGGACCTGCCTGGTGTGTTCGTTTGTCTTCATGGTTCTCTCTGCGCTTTAAACAGAACCCTGAGACTATCAAAGAGCAGATGCATTTATACGGAGACTTTATTACACACAGGTGCATTCTATTTATCATCATCAGTCATTTAGGACAACATTGGATCATTCAAAGATCCTCACTGAACTTCTGGAGTGAGTTTGCTGCACTGAAAGTAAAGGGGGCGAATAATATTGCACGCCCCACTTTTCAGTTTTTTATTTGCTAAAAAAGTTTAAATTATCCAATAAATTTTTTTCCACTTCACGATTGTGTCCCACTTGTTGATTCATGACAACAAATTAAAATGTTATATCTTTATGTTTGAAGCCTGAAATGTGGCGAAATGTTGAAAGGTTCAAGGGGAAAACTTTTTCAAGGCACTGTATTAGACAATGCCAGTATTATTCTATCAAATCATGCAGTATCCACGCACAACCACAAAGCATTTTTGATGCAAGGAGAAAATTAGGTACCCGAGCTTTAATTTTGTGAGTTTTGGTTGCGCATACGAGACACCGGGGAGACCTGGACTTGCAACAAGCTGAGGATTGTCTGAAAGCGTGTCAATGGTTCTGTCCGCGTATGGTTCTGTCTATGGTTTGGTCCAAAGTGTCTATGATTTGCGTGTCTATGGGATCTGTCCGCGTGTGTCTATGGTCCTGTTCACATGTCTATGGTCCTGTTCGCATGTCTATGGTCCTGTTTGCGTGTCTATGGTCCTGTTTGCGTGTCTATGGTCCTGTTCGCGTGTCTATGGTCCTGTTCGCGTGTCTATGGTCCTGTTCGCGTGTCTATGGTCCTGTTCGCGTGTCTATGGTCCTGTTCGCGTGTCTATGGTCCTGTTCGAGTGTCTATGGTCCTGTTCGCGTGTCTATGGTCCTATCCGCATGTCTATGGTCCACGCTCGAAGCCACGTTACGGCAGTGCTTTCACTGAGCTGTCAAAGCGGCTGCAGCTGCCCCCGGGGTCAGAGCGTGGACGTAACGTAACGTTCGGTTTATCAAAACACAATTTTAAAAGTATGAAACTAGTGAATTTCACCTAGATATTTCCAGAAATTAAAGACAAGATGTTATATAATAGTTATTTAATGAAAGCACAATTTAGCCAAAAAATTGACACTTGACCTATTTTCACTCTTTACTCGGAACGTGCCAGTGCGACATCCGACGGGTTTTCCCAGATCGCATCACAAATGTGTATTCTTGCTCTAGGATTTCATTATCTTGAGAAGGTTCTTAGGATTCAGAATGAAACGTCGGTAAAACCTGCTAACTGAGGTACATATGATAGGTGAGCAAGCGTCCTTTGTTTATTCATGTTGTCTCCTATATTTCAAAGTATTAATTGTACAATACAGTGGGTAGAGCATTGGCCTTTGAGCCGGAAGGTTGTGGGTTCCAGCCCACCATGAGACCCTCTCCACCGACTCCCACTGATGTCTGCTGTCGTTGTGTCCATGGGCAAGACACTTAACCCGCTTTGCCTATGAGGAAGTGATGTTCGCTGCTTGCCTTGATGTGTATGTGTATGTGTATTTGTATATGTGTTTGTGTATGTGTCAAACTGAAATTTACCCATTGTGGGACAAATAAAGGAACTTATTCTTCTTCTAAAAGTATTCATGTATTGCTCTAAATGCCAACAGTAGGTATCTCAGAGGACCACAAAACTTGTGATTTTGCCAGCAGATCAGAGAATCAAATAGTTCAAACACAAGAAATGCTATGATACAAAACAATTATTTAGTGAATAAATAAGTGTCTCATGTGATGAAATAGGCAGACATGTTCACAGCTAAAATAAGTGAAAACAAATTAAAAGAAGAAAACAACGCAAATGCATTTCACACTTGATGCTACTTCTGTTTGGAAATCGTCCAATTAACACTTCTGCTTGTTGATGTTGAGTCATTTACTGTCAAACTGGTTCCAGAAAGGGCCGATGTTTATTTATTCATGCAAGGTAATACAATGCACTGCCCCCGCGATGCCCCAGGCAAGCCGGCCAAGCTGCGGGGTTGTGTGTGAGATAACAAAAACACACGGCTCGGAACATCTAAGGCGATGGAGGTCGGATAGAGCACCACAATGGCTCACATAGATACAGCAGTCATCTCAAAGACAGTGATCGTCCCCAGAGCACACCTCTGGCCCCCACCCCCGGCGAGTTCAAAGGGGGCCAGTGGGTCTGCATCGCCTCAAACAAAGCCATAGACATCACCCATGGGCCGGCGATCCGGCAACGGCGTTCCACCACCCCCCCAGTGGACACGGGACGCCAATACACCTGAGACGGACAACCTAAACCACGGATGAATATGTTGTTTTGCTAACATCTTAAATCAGAAAACGTGTGTACCATTGTCTGTGAACAAGGTGTGTTGTGTGTCTATGTCTAAGTAACGTGTATGTGGTTAAAACTATGATTTCATGAAAGGAGTTCTGGAGGCGCGGAAAGTTGACGCCATAAGAAACGCCCCGAGAGCCGGAACAAAAACAGAGACACAGCAACTTTTCGTGTGTTAACTTTTGCTTGTGAACCTTTTGGGAACTCTTTTTGAAACTTTCTCTGGGCCAGTGGGCCGCGTCTTGGAGCACGGCCCACTCCCCTGCGCGATCCAGGGGCCCACAACTTCAACCCAGGCGCAGGTTGGAGCTCGCTGCCCGGACAGCTGCCCGATCCTTTTCCCATCGAGCTGAACTCGACTTGCCTGTCCCGCAGCGGCGTAACTGCTCTCCAACTCCCACCAAAAAGGAGCACCGTGGACCATCGCGCCTCAAGCCACCTCCGGGCTTCCCGGGACCGATCCCCGCTCCCTGTTCCCGTGTGTGGGAAAGACTGGAGTGTGTGTGCGCCCGCTCTCCGTGCGTGAGGAAGACTGAAGTGTTTGAGCGCCTGACCCAAACGGGTAGAAAGCATCTTCGCCTCTGGGACTTGGCAGTAACAGTAAGACTTGCTGGAGTTGTATTGTGTGTGATGGTGATGTGTTTCTGACATTCCTGTTCATGTGACTTATCATACTTGTGTGATCCCTCCCGGTTACCGTTCCCGTTTCTATATGTAGTTAATAAACCCACGCTAACTTTTAAGAGTCGTCAGCGTTCTTTGTATAATTCATGATATCCCTGGCCGATATAGAACTCAAGACCTATCAGATTATGAGACTGATCGAGGCAGAATGGACTAGTTCAATTGCAACTTCTTGCTGGTGCCCCTCTTACTTAAAATTTAGATCCATTCAACCCGGAGTAGGCGAGGCTTAGGACTATGTTTGCGACGTTTAATACCGACACAAACTGATACAAAGCCTCCCCTCTCCACATTCACTTTCTTACCCTACATTCATAATTGATGTGGGTGCAGGATTTCACTCCAACTAAGCAGGAGCACAGCAGACTCCACCCATTTATTCAAGTGAGTCCAGGGTTGACCTGTAGACTTGACTAAATGAGTGAGAACTTATGACTGATACTCTTAAGTTATATAATAATGATAATTATTAATACAAATACATCGGTTTTATACAACAATTTTTGGGAAACTCAAGGGCGCTTCATATGGCAATTTTCATTTATATCACCTCCATGGTTGTGATAAACTGCTTTAGCCACAGCTGCCTTGGGCCACGCTTATTGTCCCCGTAGGGAAATTTGTCCTCTGCCTTTGACCCATCCTGATGCCACTAAGGCTTCCGTCAGGAGCAGTGGTCCCGTAGTACAGCCCCCGTGTATGTTTTTAGTGGTAGGGGAAACCTGAGCACCAGAAGAAACCTGAAGAGACACGGGGAGAACATCCAAACTCCGCTCAGACAGATCCTGTTCCGATCGGGATTTGAAACCCAGGACCTTCTTGCTGTAAAGCCACATTAGAAAAACTGTGCAAGACTACCCCGGTCAGCACCAACGGCACACACCAGAGCCCTTACCTCGGTGCCATCTTTCTGGCGTCATTCTCATCAATGTTGGTTAAGCGATTTGCCAAAGGGCACAACACCAGTTTAGCACTTTACGGTCACAAGACCAGTTTAGCACTTTACGGTCACAAGCTCTCCACTCTGGCCTCTACAGCGTTCCCTGAGGACTCCCATCACAGCACTAACCAAGCCCAACCCTGCTTTGTTTCAGAGCTCTGACGGGATCTGGCTTTCACATCAAAGTAATAATAAATAATAATAAGACATCGGTTTTATATATCTTTTTTGGACACTCCACATGTCATTATTCATTCACTTTATAGAAGCGAGGCAACCTGCTTGTGCCCCTCCAACCACCACCAACCACTCACACACACACCAGACTCATTTTAGGCAATGTGGGTTAAGTGTCTTGCCAAATGACACAAAACATCAGACATCAATGGGAGTCGAGGGAAAAAGTCTTGTGGTGGGCTTGAACTCATAACCAAGCTCAGAAGGTCAATGCTCTACCAACTGAGCCACCGTCGCCCTGGCAGTGCCCGAAGTTAAGAGAGCTCAGAACCGCCACAGAAGAAGAAGTAGGTAAGTTTTCAGTGAGTTGTTTTATGCGTCCGCCTGCAGTATCTCATACACGGGTGACACTAGTGGCCCGTCCCAGCAGCACAGGATTGAGTTGGCAGCGCGCCCTGTTTGTGACAAGCGCTGGCACGTAAATCAGAGCCGCGGCAGCATTTGGCTCCCGGACCCCACAGACGAACTCACACTTTGTGCATCTTTATCCCTGTGAAGCAACGCTGGAGTGAACTGTGGAGAATCCGCTTCAAATAGAGTTCAAAAATCACCACAGCTGTAAGAGTGACTGAAAGGCATGAAGCCAGTCTATATTTTCACACAAAATGGGTTGATAGGAACACGGATCATCTCACGTGTAATGCCACACTTTGGCTTGTCCTTCTATTCAATTTTAAAAAGCATAATGCATAGATAAGATATAGACTTCATTGATCTCACACTGGAGAAATGCACATGTCACTTTTGGCATGGATAGGATCACTTAGATTGTGCAAAAGACAGAACAGTGCTAACATGTTAAAGGCAAAACATTTAGTCTGTTCAGGATATATTATGTACATTAAAAAGTGGCAATTGAAGAAAGAGTAGCAATAGCAGTGCAGGTTTTTACAGTCCTAGTGCCTCAGTTAGTGTGCACTGCCAAAAATGATCAAATATTGTTGCGTGGAGACATGCTAAATTAGGATTTTATAAAGATGACAAAATAAATGTCAAAGGTAAAAACAAACTCAAAATCCAAACAAAACTCATGAACCAGGAACAAAGACAGAGGCAATACAATGGATCAGAGACAAGGGGAGAGGAGCACAGGTACATATGGGCACAGAGAGGCACAGGTGAAACACATCAAGCCAGAGCAAACAATCAACAAGACAAGCTAAACAAGCTAAAAATGAAACCATGAAACTAAAGTAAAAATTAACTAAAAATCCATGCCACAACAAAATATGTATAATAATTAATAATAATTGTCTTATTTCAAAAACTGTTGCTATATTTTCTCATTCCATGGGAGACATTTCTTGAATCGTTTTAAAACAAGATCATTTAGCTTTGTCCCTTCGGTAAATCTTCTTTTAAGGCAGTCAAAATGTGCTCAAGTTAAGACACATTTTTGACCTATTTGTCATCACTTTTTGCCTTGTTCATTCGTTTCCATACCCTGAAAGACATGAATCGTGTCCATATTTTTTCACAAAAAGTTCTTGAAAGAAACACGGGTCATCTCACATGTTATGAAACACTTTGGTTTCTCCTCATATAATGTTTAAAAAAATAGAGGTGAAATCTTATCAGTCGCATGTACTGTTGGCGTGACTGTCATTATTACTTGCAGATTCAGACTTATGTGCAATGATGTGTCTAGTTATTACGTATTGAACCAAACCAGGAAGATGCTAAGAATTGATTGGCTGCTGGAAGACACCCTTGCTCACATGAAAATAGCGTCTGCAAAGCCCCTTGTAAACTTGAAAATGATATAATATAATAATTTAATAACGTGTCAATGTGTTCATGAACCATACTTAGATTGAGCTACTTTCACCTAATGATGAATTCTGAGCGTACCTAAGCAAAAATTCCCATACATATTTATGCTTGATTTTGGGGTTTGTTTGACCATATTTCTGAGATCTTGGGTTATAAATAGTTAAATCTCCAACGCGCGGTCCGAGAATTCATTCCCTGAAGAAGTCCGCTAGGTTGAGGACGAAACGTCGGGAAAACTTGCTAAGAAGTACAGATGATGGGTGAGAAACCTTCCTTTGCTTTGACTAATCCCTGTACGACTGAGAGCTTACACAAACTCATCTTGGGTTATACTTGTGCGTCTGTCATGGTGATTGTGTGGAGTCCTCTATTGTTCTATTTCCAAATATGAATGGCAGCTTTGAGACTTTTGTGGTTGAGGTTCTTTATCTTTCTGTTGGTAAAGAAAATTATGGGTTTCCTAGCATGAAATGCATAGTTGAAGTCAAATATGTTGTAATTTGAAAATAGAACTACACTTATTTTTCCCGTCAGACCTCTGAGGCAAAAGAGGGCAGGGTCAGGTTAGTAAAGTGATGGGAGACCTCTGGGAACACCACGTGCGACAGTGGGACGGCTGCGGCTGTAAAGTGCCAAAATATTGTAGTGTGGTTATAGGCAAGACACACATTGCCTAGAATGAGTCTGGTGTTTGCGAATGGTTGGTGGTGGTCGGAGTGGCCGATGGCACATACTGGTTGTCTCGCTTCTGTCTGTGTGCCCCAGGGCAGCTGTGGCCACGGTAAGTAAGTAAGTAAGCTTTATTTATATACCGCCTTTCACAGACCAGAGTCACAAAGCGGTTTACAATTGTTATTTTTTTGGGCACTTGTCTCTCACTCCACACAGAGATTGGAGCGGGGCCGCCGAACAGGAGGCGCATGCCAGACCTATTGTACATATTTTTAGTGGTAGGGGAAACCGGAGTACCCGGAGGAAGAACACGGGGAGAACATGCAAACTCCACTCAGAAAGGCCCTGGTCCGGCCGGGATTCGAACCCAGGACCTTCTTGCTGAGAGGCGAGAGTGCTATCCACTCAGCCACCGTGCCGCCCGGTAGTCATTTATCACCACTGTGTATGGAGTGAAATGATCATGATGATGTGAGGCGTTTTTGAGTGTCCAGAAAAGCCCTATATAAAACCAGTGCATTATTATTATTGTCCAATAGCAGCACAAGTACCATCTCCTTTAAAACACATTGTGAATTTTCTGCCATTATCTTTCAGCTGCTTGTCCATTTTGTTTCTCATCTGCGTATCACTGCTCTCCTCAGCCGCTCTGTCAGTGAGTGATCCCGCCGTCCTGTCAGCCGCTGTCAGAGGCCTCTCACGGGACGAGCCCCGCAGACGGCCTGTGTCTCTCATGTGTCAGGTGCAGTCTTCACAAACCAATACTAATGATGGGGGAGGCCCACACAGTGCCATGTTCTCCGTGTGTGCCCCCGGATGACAAACCATCACTGATAATGCATTTCCTCGCGTTGAAGAATTGTGTCCGGTCTATCCTAATGAAGAAAAACAATTGTATGTCTGTGAGTTCAAATTTGTGTTTGTTTTACTTTACAAGGAAGTGACAAATGCATTGTACAGAAACAATGTGAATCAGTTTTTACATAACATTCACACAGATAAGGAATCAAAGAAAGTAGGGAGGGGGTTTTAGTCTGGTTTAGTGCATTTTGGGGTGTAGTGTGTGTGTGCCTGTTATTGCTAGATACTGCCACAAAAGTTTGTTTTATGTTTTTAAGTGTGCGTTCACACTGGATTTTGTTAGTTCATGTCTAGTTCAATTGGAGCAAAGATGGTCCATGGACGTTGTTCCAGATTCAATCCAATCTTTCAGTTTGTAATAAATCAATTGTAAAAAGACTGAGCATCATAGAATGGAGTTATAATCTATCGTCAATCAGATACTGGTGATTTACTGTAATAACATACATGATCTATCTAGTATCAAGTGAACAAGTTAAATTGAGAACACCAACAAATGTGAATGCACCCTAAGTATGTATCATGTTTGATTATTTGGACCCAGTAGTAAGTAAGTAAGTAGAATTTAAGAATTGTATCTCCACTCTTTTAATGCACTGTGATGTGATCATAACATGTCACACCTGTTATGATGATGTGAGCAGCACACCGAAGCACGCTGGTGAACTCGGAGAAACAAATTAATCTAAAATCGTCATTTATTGACGTTCAACTGGATCAAACATGCCGCCCAAGAGAATAGATCCACAAGTGGAAGTAAACCATGAGTTGGAAGAAATCAAGAGATCGCTAAACTCTATGTCTAAAGACATCTTCACCCTGACGCAGCAGCAAGCTAAGATAGTGACGCTGTTGGATGAAGTGAAGAATCTAAAAGTACTGCTTTCGGAGAAGGACGTGGTCATAAGTGGGCTAGAAAGAAGAATTGATGACCTAGAACAGTATACGCGAGTAGACGAAGTAATCATTAACGGATTGGAGACAAAGCACCGAAGTTACGCACGAGTAGCTGCAGCTGGCACCGGTCGCGCTATGGAGGGGGAAAACGCACCGGCGGAGGAGCTGCAAACACTGGAGCAACAAGTGGAAACTTTTCTTGCAACAAAGGACATCACCATTGACACGAAGGATATATCGGCTTGTCACCTGCTTCCCAGTAAGCAAAAGCCTGCCAATCCGGCAATAGTAGTACGCTTTGTGAACAGGAAGCGCAAGGATGACCTACTGCGACAGGCACGCAAGCTAAGGGGAAGCGGTGTGTACATTAATGAACACCTTACCAGAAAGAATGCAGATATTGCGAGGCAAGCGAGGAGTTTGTGGAAACAAAAGAAGATACAGGCGACATGGACCAGAAATGGTCGTGTTCTTGTCCGTACAAATGGGATGCCAGAAGAATCAAAGGTGATCACGGTAAGAGAAACAAAAGACTTGGAACAGTTCAAGTAACTCAAATTGCAAACTGCATGAGATACCTATTCAATACCATCGATCAGACCACTTTTCAGGATAAAAGGATTACTATTTTCTTTGCAAAAATGGATGATGAACTTTATGAAGATTTATTTCTCTTGTTGTTATTGGTCATGAGGACTATCGTATGTGCTTGTAGAGTATTTGGTTTAGTTTATGTTTGCTTCTGTTACATTAGTCTATTTAAAAAAAAATGGCAGTATATAATATTGATGACACTATATTACATCAAGGTGTCGAGTTAGATGATATAAATTATAGCAAGTATGACATTGAAAGAGATATTGATCCGGACAAATATGTGTGTAGTCAGCCAAATTGTCACTATTATACGGAAGAACAGTTTAAGAGAGGAGTGAATATGAAACATGCCTTTTCTGTAATTAATTTAAATAGTAGAAGTTTGTGGAGTAATTTTTCAAAAATCAAAGAATTTTTGAACCTGCTTCCAAAATTTAGTGTTGTAGCTGTCTCTGAAACATGGTTGGACGAAGACAAACTAGCAGATGTGGAATTAGAGGGATATCAAATGTTTGTAATGAATAGAAAAGATAGGAGAGGAGGTGGAGTCGCTCTTTATGTGGACTCAAGTTTGCAATGCAAAATACTGGCTAGTATGTCAACCACTATTGAAAGTATATTGGAATGTGTTACTGTTGAGATTCATATGGAAAAACAAAAGAATGTAATTGTTTGCTGTATATATAGAACACCTGGTTCACCATTGGATACTTTTAATGAGTTTGTAGGAAACATGTTCAATTATAATGGAAATAAGACAAATATTGTCTGTGGTGACTTTAATGTTGACCTGCTTAATCCAGGTGGACATAAGAAGACCACAGAATTTATTAATGCCTTTTATAGTAATACATTATTCCCAGTGATAGCGAAGCCGACAAGAATAACAACAGTATCAGCAACATTAATTGATAATATATTTACAAATGACATTGGTAAAATTGATGGAGGTATATTAATGGCCGATATTAGTGACCACCTGCCTGTTTTTGCATGTTTTCAAAATGTGTTTAAACCACTATCAGGTCCAACTATATATTCAAGAACAGTGAGACATAGAACACCTGAAGCAATTGAAACACTGCAAATGGAATTAAATAAGTGTAACTGGGATGACATTTATAGCTATGAAAATCCTAATGAAGCCTATTGTATTTTTTTGGAGAGATTACTAGAAATCTATAATAAATGCTGTCCATTCAAAACAATAACATATAAATGTAATATGCAGAAACCGTGGTTTACTAAAGGAATTATAAAGTCCTGCAAGAAGAAAAATGTACTATATAGGACATTTTTACACTCCAGAACACAAGATGCTGAAAGCAAATACAAAACGTACAAGAATAAACTAGTTAATATAATTAGAAATAGTAAGAAAGATTACTACACAAAATTGTTGACACAACATAGACAAAACATTCAGGGAACATGGAAAGTACTTAATGATTTAATACATAAAAAACACAGCAATACGGATAGTGTTAATTACATTAATAAAGACAACTACACAATACGTTGTACGGAGGAAATAGTTAAAGAGTTTAATGATTATTTCGTAAATATAGGCTATAATTTAGCAAAGAAAATTGTACCCATTCCAAACAATGAAATGGAAATTGGGGTTACATATGAAAGTCCAAATTCATTTTTTTTAAACCCAACCAATAAAGATGAAATATTGAAAATAGTGAAAGACTGCAAGAATAAAAAGTCAACTGATAATGATGGGTTTGATATGTTTATGGTTAAACATATTATTGAAAATATTATTTATCCATTTACATATATTTGTAATCAATCCTTTAAAACTGGTATATTCCCAAATCAAATGAAAATATCAAAAGTTCTCCCACTGTACAAAGGCGGCGATAAACATTTGTTTTGTAATTATCGACCTATTTCTCTGTTGTCACAATTTTCAAAAATATTAGAGAAATTATTTGTTAAAAGATTAGATAGCTATGTTGAAATAAACAATATAATGAATGAATATCAGTTTGGTTTCAGAGCTCATAGGTCAACAACAATGGCAGTTCTTAAAATGGTAGAAAATATATCACAATCAGTAGATAAAAAATTACATACAATCGGAGTTTTTTTAGATTTACAGAAAGCTTTTGATACAATCGATCACAAAATATTATTATATAAACTGGAAAAATATGGATTTAGGGGAAATGTACATTCTTGGTTAGAAAATTATTTAACAGATCGCTTTCAATATGTTAATTTAATGGAGTTGCGTCCTGCTTACAGAGAATTAATTGTGGGGTTCCGCAAGGCTCCGTTTTGGGCCCCAAGTTATTTTTGTTATATATAAACGATATTTGTAAAGTATCGGACGTTCTTAATTTCATTCTCTTCGCGGATGATACAACAATTTATTGTTCTGGCCCAAATCAAATAGAGCTTGTGTTGGTGGTAGAGAGAGAATTATATAAACTAAAGAATTGGTTTGATTTGAATAAATTGTCACTAAATTTAGATAAAACAAAATTTATGGTATTTAGTAATAAAGAGATTAATAATGAGATCAAGATCACTATTGACGAAAATGAAATAGAAAGAGTAAATCATATAAAATTTCTTGGAGTAATTATTGATTGTAAAATGACTTGGAAACCGCATATTTTAAACGTGCAAAAGAAAGTATCAAAAACGATTGCAATTTTGTATAAGTTGCAATATATTTTGAATAAAAATGCATTACATTTACTTTATAGTTCACTTGTCACACCATACCTAACATATGGTATCGAAATATGGGGTAATACATATAAAACTAGAACCAATCCAATTTTTCTATTACAAAAGAAGGTTATCAGATTAATTAATTATGCACCATATAATTCACCAAGTAATTCACTGTTTCTTCAATCAAAAATCTTGAAGTTTTATGACTTAGTCGATTTGTACACGGCAAAGTTCATTTACCAAGTTAAACATAATAAAATTCCTAAATGCTTGCAAATATTGTTTACTCAACGAGAAAGTAATTATAATCTCAGAGGACTGTGTATATTTAATCAACCACAAGTACATTCTACATTAAGAGAACATTGTTTATCAAATAAAGGAGTTAAATTATGGAATAGTTGCTGCAATGAGTTAAAACAAGCCACGTCTCTTTTTCAGTTTAAAAATATATACAAGAGAATAACAATGGAAAAACATTTAATGGAATGAAAATGAATTCTTCTGGTGTGGACAATGGTCCATTAATGTGTTAATTTTATGAATAGATGTTGTCATTAATGTGCTGCATTTATGATTTTGAAGTTAAGGGCAGGCACAATAAGCTCTAGCTTCTGCCTGCACCTGGTCATTTATTGTGTTCTAAGTTTCAAATGTTTTGTTTGAATGATCTGTAAATGACCAAACCGAAATAAATGAAATGAAATGAAATGATTATTTATTATTTAAATGCCTTGTATGATTATTTCTTGATCTTGTTTGATCTTGCAACTCAAAGTGGATTGAGTTTCCTTGTGCATAAGTAAGTAAGTTAGTAAGTCACCTTTATTGATACGGCATCACAGACCAGATTCACACAGCGTTTTACGATTGTTGTGGGCATTTGCTTACTAGAGAAAGTAAGCAAAGACACAGTCATGTTGAAAAGTCAAAAGGTAAAGTAAATGTTCCTTTCTTCCCCATGATGAAAAGCCAACATTAAAAGAAAGAAAAGTGTAACAGAACACATGTTATTGCCATCTAAACCAGCACGGGGACTGGCCTCCTCCTGCTGCTTACGGTCAGAGCTAAACATGGGGAGGCAGCGTTTCAGATTTGTGCAGCTAAAATCTGGATCATTCTTCCTGAAAATGTGAGGCAAGATTCTACTCTGACAATGTTCAAATCCAGGTTGAAGAAAGTTCTGTTTCCCTTTGCAAACAACTGAAGGATTGTATCTTTAATATTGTTAATGCACTGTGATGATTTATTATATGAATGCCTATAAGTGTGGTTTTGATGTTTGTTTTAATGCCCTGTGAGATGTTATTTTTTATGATTAAATACTTTATGGCACATGTGTCAAAGTCAAGGCCCGCGGGCCAAATCCGGCCCACGAATGAATTATCTATGGCCCCCGGGACATTGCCTGCCATTGAGGCAATGTATGGACCCCTTAAGCTCGCTAGCCCCCGCCGGCGGGAGCAAACGAGGAAAAAAATACATCTGCTGGTAATAGCAGATGTATTTTGAACTTCATAAGCCACAAGCTATATATCATTTTAAAGCTTATTTTCTCAGCTATATTTATATGTAAGTGTAAACGATATCAGACTTTGCATTAAAAAGATATAATGCATAATATGGGCACAAAATAAATCACGTCTGTATTTGTTTTTTACCTTTCGTCTTCTGCTGCTCCAACAAATTAGACTTTCCCCATCCTTACTTAGTCGCTTTCTCTCCGTAACTGTTCATTGAAGAAGAATATCCACTTGTATTTCCCAAAGTATAATCCATTCTGCAGATTTAATCAAAAAGCGCCCCGAAAAGAGGTCCAGACTGCTCTTTTACATTTCACCAAGTTTGAGCTTTTTTTTTTTTTTACTATTTTCATGTTCTCAGATGTCTATTACATCTAATATGTACAGTATGAGGATTGGCTTCAGAGCATATTTTATCGAGCCAACAGGTGTCACCGGCACTGCCTCTGGATGTTGAGAAACATTGAACCAGTCCGGCCCTCGGCACGTAGCAAACATTTTTTTTTGGCCCTCTGATGTATTTGACTTTGACATGCCTGCTTTATGGGATAGGGCCTGTTAAGCACTACATAAGGTAACATAAAACGCTGTAGAATTAGAGGTTGATTGATTTATTTTTAAATCAACCTTTCCCACTGTTGTCCTTGGTTGACTCGCCATTTTGCTTTCGAGGAAAAAGCAGCAGTCCGAAAAAGCCTTATTCTCCCTGCAGTGAAATTTGTCCTACATTTGACCCATCCCACTCTGCCACTCAGGCCTCTGTCACCGGGCAGTGGTCACCGTTGCACAGCAGTCGGGGACACATCTCCAGACATATACAGTATATATATTTTTTTTTATACAAAAGAACATTCATACGATAAACTGCAAATAGATGCGGTGAGATACATGATTTTAAGGGATACAACAGATAATGTGTGTGTGTCCGCGCCAAAACAACAACAAATCTGCTCTGACGTCAAATCTCCGATTACTGCAGAAACATGGATCTTACTGCCTTGAAAACTGTGTTGGCGTTAACCTGTGTTCAGACCAGAACTTGTAGCGGCAAGTTTTAATGCAAAGTCAATGGTGACGTCAGCCGAGCGAGGAATTGCATGTTTGTTGCGGCGCACACATTATCCAGCACAGCAGGCGCCTTGTTGCGTCGCAGTAGAGGCAGTGGGTACCACGGCTAGATGCATGCAGCGAAAGCAGGAGATAAACATCCTCGCTTCAGACATGTGCTGCAACCAATCAGAGAACAGCAAAGCGGTCACAGGGATACACGCCAGTCAAAAACAGACACTTAAAAACAACCAAAACAAGAGCTAACCCAGGATTAAACCAGAGCTGACAATGGAGTACGCGGTGCTTGTAAACATATATCTTCACCCTGAGTTGACATTCTGCTGTGACTGTAAACAAGTGCTGCTACGGATGTGCCGACCAGTGGGGGCGGGTCCCGGCTCAAAAGTGGCCAAAATGACGTGCGCTGACATGCTTGCAATACCACCCCGGGCCGATGGGGGTGGACCCGGAAAAATAATTCCTTTCGAAAACTTCTTTACAGGATGGTCCAAAAGTTGGCTCTAGGCCCAAAGCTCCGTTCCGCTTGTGTGTCAATGCTGAGGGTGGTGAATTTTTTTGGACCAGTCTAGTTTGCTTGCTGAAGTCTCTTGTTCAAATGAATTGAGCTTGTGCCGGCTGACGCATGCACAGATGCGTTTTTTCACAATTTTCTTGTGGGCGGGACCACTCGCGGCCAATTTGGATAGCTCCAGTAGAGCACATTTTTTTGAACGGCGGAGATAGGCGTTTACAATCTATGGTACCGACGTTAGCATCAAAACCCGCACCCTTTTTCCTCCCTGCGTTTTTCCCATAGACTGTATGTATTAACGGACAGAGTCACGCCTATCCCCGCGGTTCTAACTAATGGGCCAAAAAATTTGCTCTACTGGAGCTATCCAAAATGGCCGCGAGTGGTCCCGCCCACAAGAAAATTGTGAAAAAACGCATCTGCACATGCGTCAGCCGGCGAGAGCTCCATTCATTTGAACGAGAGACTTCAAAAATTCACAGCAAGTAAACTAGAGTGGACCAAAAAAATCCACCCCCCTCAGCATTGACACACGTGTGGAACGGAGCTTTGGGCCAAGAGCCAACATTTGGTCCATCCTGTAAAGACGTTTTTGAGAGGTCTGCCAATGCTATATGTTAGCATTGGCTAATTCTACTTCTGGGTCCACCCCCATCGGCCCGGGGTGGTATTGCAAGCATGTCAGCACACGTCATTTTGGCCACTTTTGAGCCGGGACCCTCCCCCACTGGTTTTTCCCCAACACAGGGCAGGAAACCAGAGGAAGTATAAATTTGGAATGCTTATGAATGTAGTTGAAAACGCAGATGTTCGGTTATGTGTGGAAAAGTTTTTTTTTTTTTTTTTGAAAACAAGGTCATGTTGATTACAATTATTTACAAAAGGAGGAGGGGAAATAATCGGTTTTAGAAATCCCCGGGTACGTGTGGACAGACAGTGGGCAGAGGTTGTTTTATTATTACTTATCCCCATTTATGTTCCCACCATCGATTTTCTTTATAGGCGTCTGTTCAATCCTGCTCCTGTCATATCATTACAGAAGTTATCGACAAAGTCTCGTCACATAGTCACGCTAACAGCCGCTAACAAACGAGCTACAAACAACCAGCGTTTTTAGCATCTCGTGTCTCTTTTGCTCGTTGTCAGAGTATAAGTCATTATCACCGCTATAGCCAAAACAGCTGCAGCACCTGCGTTATGATTTATGATCCGAGACTTTATTGTCAGTTGTAAAAGCCGGTGAATTATAAAGCCACGTTGACAGCAAAGTGTGATTTTAACCGTGGATCAGAGGGCGTTCACACAGGAGCCAGAGCACTGTCATCAGCCGTTTGTCATTTCATCCATATCAACAAAACGACGAGAACTCTTTGTTTTGCTAATCAAAAGCCACAATCTCCGTCAATTAGCGAAATAGGAAAAAGTATTTCATTAACGTATTTAACCTTGCGAGTAATTCTATTTGCACAAACCCCAAAGGAATACATTATTAGCGTAATCTTGTTTGCCGTGGCGCTGGCGTTTCCCCCACAAATGGGAAATTATTTCAAAATTAGATGCTTGAGTGGGAGGCGCAGAGATGCCAAGAGTGCAGCGAGAAGGATTGCTCGGAAATCAATGAACGAATCAATTGTTATTATATGGATCACGTAGATTTATGCAATGCCTCCGTGAGAAAGATTTATCGGACCAATATTGTGTTTTTATATCTGAGTGGTAATCTTCTAAGGGCTGGACTGTCTAGTTTATGTTCAAAATGTAAAAAATATGAGGAGACTGTAGACGTCTGCGACACAACGGATTAGCTAAAGATGTTTGGTTGTTGTCTGCGAAACTGAAAAATACAGAGTGATAAGAATTCCTAAACCTTTTTTTCTCCATTGTACAGTGGGGGAAATTGCTGGGTTGCAACGCACACTGGGTTAGTAAGAACTCAAAAACACAATCGGGTTTTTGTTTTGTACAGATGTGTGTTTTGGTTGCTCTGTGTGTGTATGTATGTGTGTCTCATGCTCAAAAAACTATACTGGACAAATAGAAATTTAAAAAGGGTAGAACGAATGTGATATTTGGTCGGAAACCCCTTAACATTTTGAGATTATCCGCAGTGTAGGCCGGGTATGTGCTCTCCGGGTGCAGGCTCTAGTTTGTCTGTTTGTTTGAAATATGTATGTTAGAAGTAGTATAGTAGTACAAGGATTGATAATACTGTACATGAAGACTCTGACACCAGTACCACAAGAAAATGGTAAATTCTGCCAAAATAAATAGCATTTTTTAGGCCAACCTTGAGTCTTCTTCCATATCTTGCATGCTCTGCCGAAGAAATATGGTGACTTTTGTTACTTACATTTCAATAAAAATGATTCTGATGATTCTGATTCTGATCTTCTTCTTCCCACCGCTTTTTGAGCTTTGACAGGAGTGAAAAAAGGAAATCCTTAAATGTATGTATGAAGGTATGCTCATGTATGTTTGTATATCTTATTTCTAAAGCAACTTTTAATGACGCTCAAGGTTTCCATACTTACAAATGTCAATTTAAAAGACAGTTAAAATACAAAGTTAAAAACAGCGAGAACAGACAATGGTGTAGTTATGGTCTTAATGAATAAGCTTGTCTGAACAAATACGTTTTGAGGGTGGATTTGAAGTATCCAATGCTGTATATATGTTTGTATGTAATTGCAGTAAAATCCATAATCAAGTTCTGTTTATAATCTTGAAATTAAATACATAAAACAGTGTTGAGTTAGCCAAGTATGAAATATGGGATCGTTTCCGGTAAAAGAGTCTAAACCTTTTCACTCTCGCACATTGAAGTCTTTTAGCTCAACAATATTTGGGTGCAACATGTTAAAAGGCCCGGTATTTATAGAATGAGGTTTCACACCGCTCACTCAGCGCTACACCACTTCAATCAATGAACACTGCCTCGGCAATAAAAGGAACACTCAAGGCTGTAAAAGTAAAAGCACAATGGCTGCTTTATATGACAGCTTTGGTTTTTTAACTGGAGGTGGTCTCTCGGAGGTTTTTAATTTATGGTCAAAGCATTTTCTTTTTTTTAAACCCTGAGTACATGTTTGAGACAACAGGGAGTCAAAATGGGCCAATCCAAAAGGTGCACCACTTCAAGCAAAGGTTCTGTTGAAAAGGAGAGACTTTAGACGGGATCTTAACGCAAGATTTATACTCCGTTTTACAGTATTTTTCAGACAGAATGACTACACAGCAAGCATTTCATACGACAATATGCAACACGACAAAGAGGCCAATCCACATTTGTGAGCTAGTTCTGAACAACAGAGACATGACTGAAGTCGCTGTGACCTTACAGACCGGATCACTTGAATATTGTGTCTTGCCTCGGTCCATGATGATTTGTGTTGCCGTGTTCTACAAATAAAATTTGTATTCTTGGCTTGCAGTGACGCATAAACTTCCGGTTGACGAAGTGGTGGTCAGGCCAGCAAAAGTTACTGCTGATATGCGAGAAAATGCGACTCTTCCGAGTATTTCTTTGCTTTTTCGGATATTTCATGACATGTTAAAGCTACTGTAGTTAACATTCTAACTCATCATTCTAACTCATCATTCTAACAATATGCACAAGGCTAAAATTTCCCACTACATGTTTTGGTAATATCAAGGTTGAAGCTACTGCCACTGCGACAAATGCTAATGTGCCAATAATGCTAATAAGTCCTGTGGCTCAGAGAATAGACTTTAAAACAGCTCTGCTTGTGTACAAGTCTCTCCATAGCCTCGCACCAAAATATATTAGTGACATGTTAGTCCCATATGAACCAGCCCGGACTCTGAGGAGCACAGGGACTGGACTCCTATTAGTGCCCAGAGTCAGAACTAAACATGGGGAGGCTGCTTTTCAGATTCATGCTGCTAAAATCTGGAACAGTCTTCCTGAAGATGTGAGACAGGCCTCCTCTCTGACAATGTTTAAAACCAGGTTAAAGACGGTTCTGTTTAACTGTGCATACAACTGAGGGATTTTATATTTTTATCTTTCTTTTTAATGTTCTGTGATAATTTATGATTTTAATGCTTTCTTGTTTTGTTCAGCACTTTGAATTGCCTTGTGTATGAATTGTGCTATATAAATAAACTTGCCTTGCCTTAAGTCTCTATTCCTCCGCTGTATAATATCACTTAGATTCTGTAACGTCTTTGTTTATGCTGCCTCTACCATCGACAATAAAACATGTCTTCTGTCTGAATTAAAGACACAATCCTAGACTGGCATTTTCTTCACTTTAGATTCTAATCCATTATTTAGTGTTACAGTCAAGCTTTTGCACTGCTAAACAAATGAAGGTTTGGAAAAACATGGGTGCTACAACTTTTCGGTCTGTCTGTGGGTTGAGGAGCTCAGTTAAGGTCCTGAAGGACAAATCCTGCATCGTAAAGAGCCTTGTAAGTAACGATTGGTGTATGAACCGTTATTATTATAGATCCACGGTATGAACTTGTCACTCTCAACGAAACAATGCGTCTGTGTGCTGTGTTCTTTTCAGGTCAAACATTCACAGTGTTTATTTAAAACGCCAAGTCATACCTGACAATGAATTTAATAAAGATGGGGATGTAATAATGCATCGCTGGGTAAATAAATAATCCTTCAAGGTAAAAGCGTTTGCTAGTGAAATGTTAGCGAGCCACTTTTCCTGCGTCCTTAGTGTTAGGCTCTTTATTGAGCTCTTCACGAGGAATCCTAAAGTATCCATTAAAGGTTTAGCAATTCGATCTGTTAGAAAACATGCAAAAGGCATATTCAGACACAATGCTCTAGTGAACAACTTTCTCGGCTGACCACCACTTCGTGATACGCATATGTAATGAGGCGGACGTGACCTCAGTTGCAAGTAAGCAATAGATAGATTGATAAATACATGTGGTCAACCTTGGCTACAATAATAGTTTATCACCACCGTGTGTGGAGTGAATGAATGAGATTTGAAGCATAGTGGAGTGTCCAAAAAAGCGTGGTATTCTTGGGTTTCATTAAACTGGCCAGTAGGGGGCAAATGAGCAGAGATGGGACAACTCAGTTTTGCCCCCATTGAAAATTCTCGTCTGTTTTGGAGTCAAAAGGCTCTCATCCTGTGCGGTGTACGGTTGTAGTAACAGTCTTAATTGGGAGGGGGACACTCAATTCTCAGGGAGCACTAAAAAATATTTCTCAAAAAAGTCTTGATTTTGGGCATTTTTGAAAAAAAATAACAGATGAAATTTCTGCGTTTCATTCGGGTGGCCTGCAGGGGGCGCTTATCTTGGAAAGCCTTGATCCACCTCGTCCTCCTCATTCGATTGATTTCCTTTATATGAGACCACCAGAAACTCTTCCGTGTCTTTCTCTCTACTTGTGCGGTTGCTACAAGCGTACACCGCACAAAAAGATGGCATTTTGACAGCGCTTCTTCTTCTACTATATCTTCGTGTTTATACCTGGCAGACTGTACTGCCAGGATACATCCGGTCCGGCCCTGTCCCACGTTTTTTATTCGCGCCAATGCCACAACGTCATATGAAACCCATGAATAAAAACAATTTATTAGTATTATTATTATTGTCATCTGATGTAAAGTTTGTAGTGAAGAAGAGTTTCGATGTATAACATTCTGCACCCTAACCCTCTGCATTTTCCTGTTACATTCAGGTCTATAATGAACAGCCTGTAAACATGCACTGTAGATCAACCCTTTCAGACTTGTCTTTGAATCCCAGTCTGCGGGTGTGGGTGGCTCTACAATAGTCAGTCTCTGTGAAGTTTCCACAGATACATGTTTGCTGTTTATTTGTAAAAATGTTTTCAATGAAAAAGGGGACACTGTCTACAAAGTGTTTTAAACCTACATTTTGCATATCACTCTGACCTCCATACAGACTCATTATGCATATTCTGTCTCCATAATGCACTGCGGACCTGTCTGTTGTTTCCACCTTACTCAGGATCTATTGATAGGAGGTCTTAGACTCTGGGCACAAGGTTTTCCCACAGAAGTCAATAATAATTCATCCTATTTTTGCAGAATTATGTATGTGTTTCTTTAACTGCAAATGGTGAATACACTGAATCTGAATCTACACTTATTGTCTTGATTCTGTCTGTAAAGCTCATAAATGGGGTTCAAAACTGCATTAAAATTACCAGGATTACCAGAAAAAGTTTGGTTTTCACAAAGAACCAAAAATACAAATGCAATACAGACATATACCTGCAAATACGGACAAACACACTCCCAGCCACACACAGAGATTGCGTTGCCATAGTTACAATACATATCAGTCTAGACATGTTTCATTATTAATTGGATTCATATTGTTATTCATGTACTGTGATTATTTATGATTTTAATACTATCTTATTTTGTTCAGCACTTTGAGTTGCCTTTTGTATGAATTGTGCTATACAAAAAAACTTGCCTTGCCTTGTAGAGTCTTGAGCTGGTTTCGCCAACTCAAATACATTTTAAAATAAACTTCTAATACAAAAAAAGGACTAAAGAGACCAGCAAAGTCTATTGGGATGCATACTTGTATCCATATTGGCACACTTCTTGGATTAATGAAAAGCCAATCTATTTACCGAGGTAGGATGTCTTAGAACATTAAAAAAAAAAATACTGTTACAATTATCTGTATACAAAAAGCTATTTCTTCTGGACTATACTGTATTGTTGCAAAAGCAGCAGCACTTAATTTTAATAATCTCTTCAAATAATCCCCAGCCCACATGGTCTTTATCGCCATGGGCACAACAAGGACGCAGCCTTGGGGGGTACGTTACTGAAGATGTTGTAACGTCTGTGTCTCAGCTGCGGTGGCCTTCTGCTCTAAAGGACTGGGGAAAAACTATTGGAATTCATAAATAATACATCTTCCTCATCTTCATCCTTGGATACCCCATCGGCCTCGTCTTCCTCATCTAATTAGCCTGTACAAATGTGTGTTTTGTCTGGTGTTTTATGTTGTGGGAGAAAAGCCATGTGTCAGAAAAAACATGAAAAAGTTGTGGTTGAAAAGGTCCTGGAGAGCACTTTTAAATGATTAGTTCAGCTTAAACCTCTTCAGCTTCATATGGACATGCGGACGATTTATAGACAGATAATATTTATTTAAATAAATCCTGGAGAGTGTGTGTTGGAAAGTATTTGTACTTGCCTGTTTGAGTATTCTCCTGTCCCATATACAAGTAGCATAACTTTTTTGTATTTGCAGTAATTGAGAGATGGCTCTATACACGATTATATATGATACACTAGATAGTTGCAAAGAATTCAGAAAGTAGTAGCCTTATGTGGATTTGAGATTATTGAAATGACTATAAAAAACGTTATAAGAGTATGGATTTTATCATTTCTCTTGGGCAGGTTGGGGCCAGAAAAATAAAAGTGGTTTTATTTTGTAATCCTTTGACAAATGAACTATATTTAACACACGTGTTGATATTATTTTTTGGTAGGCATGGATTTGACTACCAAATATCATGAAGAGATGTACAGTATTGAGAGACTGAGTTTAAAATGCCTGCACTGGACAGTTGCAAAGAAATCAGAATTTAGACTTTTGTGGATTTGAGATTTTGGAATTTATTTAGACTATAGAAAACTGTTTGAAAGTATGGATTGTATTTTTTGTGTGAAACTTTATACGAGTAATTTGCTATCATGAATGACTCATAGAACGTTTTAGTCTGATTTGCCCTTTTTCTATTTTTTTCAATTTGATTTAGTTTCCAAGTGGGCTCTTTTAGTTTTGTTAAAAATATGTTGTTCAGGTGCTTTTATATTCCAAGAAAGAATATGGTCAATGTATTCTCAGAAATGGATTTAATGCTTTGTTATTTTCCTATTTCCGTGTTCTCTTTTTTAGGTATTTTTTCATATATAAAACTTTTTTTTTTTTTTTCACAGAAAGTCTTGTAAAAACAACATTTTGTGAACAAACCAGACGATGTTGTGCCGTCTTGCTCTTTTTAGAAAATACTATCTTGTGCATTTATCTTGTATCCTGTGAGTCTCTATTTGAAGCTTTGGGCTGGGAGCTGATTGGCTGAGTGAGGCTGGTCCTTCTGATCAAAAGATGGGACAGAGGCCAAAACATAGTCACAACATTTGAAAACAAAAAAGGCAATTGTTTTGAGAGCAAAAACTGGAACATGGATTTTATTACATATTTCCATTCTTTTATAGTTTGACAGTTAGGTACCACAGCTTTAACATAATCAAGATACCCCAGGACAGTGCTAAGGAAACACCATTATGCAAATAAGTACACACATTCATACGTACTATACAAAATAAAACGTACATGAATACATTAAAAAATAGTAAAAACACACAAACGTGCTGGTTAGTACTTGTGCTTCACGGCAAGGGTTTGATTCCACCTCCCGATCTTTCTGTGTGGAGTTTGCATGTTCTCCCTGTGTCTTCGTATTCTCCGGGTGCTCCGGTTTCCCCTACTACTAAAAAACATGTACAACAGGTCATGTATAAACGCGCTTTGTGAAAGGTGCTGCATAAATTAAGATTATTCCAAACCGATCCAATCCACTTTATGTATATTGCACATTTCATAAACACAGTTCCAAAAAGTGCTGCACAAAATAAACGTCTAATTAAACCAAATCCATAGTAAAACAATGAAATCATTAAAAATCAAATAGGAAAAATGTGTGTATACCATAGGATAAAATAACACATTAAACATAACATTAAAACTACATACAAAAAAATGAAATAAAAAGATTGACCTACTTACTTAAACATACAGTACATAAATTATATAATGAAAATCCCTCTCTCCTCCTCTGAATATGGGAGCATCGCAGGCCGTGGCTCTACCTTTGGACCTGCAATAGTTAGCTCCGTCAGCACAATTGGAAAGCATTTTATCACTGCTGCTAAAGGTCACCAGAAGCACTTATAGATGTGCATAAAACTCTACTTTCCTCTGGCCTCTCAATTGTTCACCACATCATGAAACATCCACAAAGGGAAGGAGCCTGCCAAACATGAACATACTGAGGTCATGAGTCAAGCTGTGGCGTGACCGAAAGGCTAAAGTTTTTTCAGTAGAAACACCCAAAAATAGGCAATTTTTTAAAGTGTAATTAAACTGTAACTTGTTGGTCTTCATGACTTTGTGACTATTTCTGTTTCTTTCTATTGTTTATTTTTCCTTTCTTTTTCAATTATCTTTTAATTTTGAAATGGAGTAGAGAAGAGCAAGTGCCAGTAACCATAGCAACATGCTGTTTACTCGGTATAGCTTGTTAAAATGTGTATTAATCTTTGTATTTCAAGTTTTATTCACCCGTTTTTTTACTTATTAAAAGTGAGTAAAGGTAAAGTTGAGTAAAAGACAGTAATGCGGGGCAAGGCAAGTTTATTTGTATCGCACAATTCATAAAGAAGGCAACTCAAAGTGCAGAACAAAACAATCACACAAGGGATTAACATCAGAAATAATCAGTATAGAAATAGTAAAGATAAAATCCCCCAGTTGTATGCACAGCTAATCAGAAGTGACAAACATTGTCAGAGAAGAAGCCTGTCTCACATTTTCAGGAAGACTGTTCCAGATTTTAGCTACATGAATCTGATTCGAAATTGTTGCTACATGAATCGGAATTTTAATAACAACTTCCACATTATTTTTCTCCAACCATTCTCTTTCATTCATGTTGGCTGCATTACCATCCTCGGTGTGTGACCATTTATTGAAAGGAAGTGGAAAGAAACACACACAAACATCACAAAACGCAAAAAATCACCATGTTTCAAAGATTAATGATCATTTCCATTAGGGAGTAGACTTGTTTTTCCTCAGATAAAATTGCACGGAATGGGGAAAATCTCCATGGACACAAGCTACAAAAACATCCTCTAAGAATTGATGAAAGATTCAGACAATATCTCTCCTACTCGGAGCGCACACTCGCAAAGCCCAGTCTTTGGTGCTGCCGCGGGCCACCCCCCGTCACACAGCACATGTGCAATTAGCTTTGACCAATCAGAAGACCCGACGGCTGGAGGTAATTATGAAAGGGAGAGAGTGGTTTAATTCTGAATTCTGAGAAAGGAGCATAAACGTCTTTTTCAAGAGAATTGGACACGAACAGAAACGGATTGAGTGGTGTATTATTTATAGGTAAAGGACAAACACTTTTAAATGGCATCTGAAATGGCATGTAGATAAAAAAGTAGCGTCTAAAATGGCAGCTATAAAAAAGTAGCGTCTAAAATGGCAGCTATAAAAATGTAGTGTCTATAATGGCAGCTATAAACAAGTAGCGGCAAATAGACCAAAAAGTGGCATCTAATATTTTAGGTAGACCAAAAAGTATTTAATCTTTTTTTTTTTTTTTTTACATACTTTTGTGATTTTTATTTAAAGAATGCTGGATTTGCAAAAAATTAAATTGTGAATCTTTGAAGTTTGTTGCTCACCAACATGAACTCCACCATGCCCCACTGTGAACAATATTCTATATGGTATGAAACACAAAATGGCACCCGGTGCTACACTATCATCCCCCAGTCTCGGTTTACATCAAACTCGTTCCAGAGTCGGAAAAAGGAACCATGCGGTTTTTTTACAAGTGGCATTGGACAAACCTAATGGGCTCATTATGTCGGTAAAGGCCACAGAAACAACTTCAGCGAGCTCTAATCACAGGCCGAGTCACTGAAACTGCGTCACATAAGAGCTGAGGCGAGGGCCCTGTCAAAGGAGCTGCTTCTATGTGTGTGCAGCACTATGTCAAACACCGTTTTAAAACCACTGCCCTTTCATATAATGGCAGCAACACATTAGAGGGAACAGTCCTTTTTTCATGTTTTTTTTTTTTTTCAATAAATGGCTTATCTTGAAACGTAAATGTGGTAATATGCCCATTATGGACCAATGGCTCTAAGTGTTTTTATCATTGGATTTCTTGTGTCTTGACTGTTTCTTGGCACTTTTCTGATCTCTGTTGGAGAATGGGTTGGCAAACGGGTTTGTAAAGTACTCTGAGATAACTACTGTTGGGATTTAGGGCTATACAAGAAAACATTGAATCGAATTGAATTGAAATTTGGTTCATTTATTTTCGACTTGCACTTGTCCAGATCTGGCAATAGTAAGTCTCAGACCAGAATACGAAGCACTTTACAATTGTTGTGGGCATTTGTCCTCTCCCTCTACACAGAGATGGGATTGGGGTAGACAAGATTCTGTATTTTGATTTAAAGTGCTCAAGGGCCAAGAAAGTAAAAAAGCCAAAAGTATGAAAGTAATTTTCTCAGGTCCGCTATGCTTATTTTTCATACATTCGTTTCACATTATTGAGATTATTTGACCCGTGGATTTTTTTAAATTTAACATAAGTTTGAATATTGACTTGACCAAAGCTGGAGGTAGGTAGCTGGAGGTAGTGACTATTACTTATTGCCTTTTAGATTACAAAAATGTGGAATAAATGGAATTCTTTAGATGATTAGCTTTAAAATGACGTATACCATGCCATAGTAGACCTATCAAACCCTTACTATCAATTCTGGATCTTCATAATAATTATCATTTTAGGGGCCACATAAAATGGTATCACGGCGCGGATTTAGCATACGGGCTGCAGTTTTACACCCCGATAAAGTTTTCAAGCAATTTGAAAGGATAAAATTGTTTGGCACAGAGCTTTTACTGACTGTAATTCCAAGGTTTCAGAGTAAAACCAATTTGAGAAATGTCACTTGTGTAACCGTTAATTTTAGTCACTATAAGTGGTGGCAGTTTGATGCTTGTTTTTTTGTCCTTCAAAACAGAAACACAGCAATCTGATTCATCCTGTCTCATGCTGCGATAGTTTTGGCACGGGTGTTTGGAAGGAAATAAAACCTGTCCATGCAGCAACCCCCCAAATATTGAAAAAATACAAGTATAGACTATAAGCACTTCATATTTATCATAAGCACACCAGGACCATGGCTTTGCTGATAACTAAAACTGAGCTAAACATGTTATACATAAACTTGCATTTCTATGGGGCATGACAGTGTCCTTGGGCAGGACACTCACCTTGCATATAGTAGGGTGCGTTTGATGCGTTTGTGAATAATGGGGTGGGAGAGGGCCTGATGGTGCCGATTAGCAAACTTGCTCCTGTCAGTCCACTCTGGGTCAAGATACCATCATGTGGGAGTGAAAGTAAAATGCATCTTACCATCCACTTTTTATTCATACTGTCATGAGTGTACAATCCTTCAAAGTCTTGTAAGGTATACGGTTTTGTATTAAATGTGTAATGTTTGTTACTTGTCTGGTGCATGCTTGAGTACTTTTGCACATGTATTCCAATGTGGTTTTACTGCAAATGACAAACAAACTTAATCTGAATCTTGATCCAATGTGTATAGCCCTGAATCACAAACACAGTTGTCTCAGAGGGCTCCACAAAGTTGTCAATTCGCCAACAAACCGATCAGAGAATCAAACAGATCGAAACATAGGTAATGCAATAAAAGTAAACACACACAGGAGACATTGGTCCATAGGGAGCGGGATGACCATAAATAATTATTAATTCTCTATCTCCTGGATCTTCATCACAGTTTGTAGACTCTCCTTCATCAGCAAGAAAGAATCAACAACAAAAGACATAAACAAATCTGGGTTCAAATCTTACTTTTTGAACCCTGGACTGTCTTGCTGAAAATCTTGCGAGAATCCTAACCACAGTCTTTTCCCCCCTTACAGTTAAATTCATAGTAAGACATGGAGAAACTAATAATTTATTCAAAACCGTGAAGAATTTTCCCCTGACCACACTGGTGCCTTTTAGTTTAGAATACTGAGCTTTGACTGTGGGCCATCCTGATCCCAGCAGGCAGAGTTCATCGTGACCTTTTTACGCATTCTCTTTCCCTGGGCAGAGTGCAGTAACGTGTAAGGCTCATGTCCCCGGTCGTTTGGAGAGAGTCCACATGGCGATGGGCGTGTAATAATGTCAGCCCTCAGAGACAATAATACTGCACACGCTGTTCGGCTCCTCCGCTGCCACTGCCTGTGTTTGAGCTGCAGTGTCCCGTTAACTTGGACCTGGCACACACGTTAGCATACACCTGGCACGGTGACACACATGTTAGCATACACCTGGCACGGTGACACACATGTTAGCATACACCTGGCACAGTGACACGCATGTTAGCATACACCTGGCACAGTGACACGCATGTTAGCATACACCTGGCACAGTGACACGCATGTTAGCATACACCTGGCATGGTAACACGCATGTTAGCATACACCTGGCACAGTGACACGCATGTTAGCATACACCTGGCACAGTGACACGCGTGTTAGCATACACCTGGCACGGTGACACGCATGTTAGCATACACCTGGCACAGTGACACGCGTGTTAGCATACACCTGGCACAGTGACACGCATGTTAGCATACACCTGGCACAGTGACACGCGTGTTAGCATACACCTGGCACAGTGACACGCATGTTAGCATACACCTGGCACAGTGACACGCATGTTAGCATACACCTGGCACGGTGACACGCATGTTAGCATACACCTGGCACGGTGACACGCATGTTAGCATACACCTGGCACAGTGACACGCGTGTTAGCATACACCTGGCACAGTGACACGCATGTTAGCATACACCTGGCACAGTGACACGCGTGTTAGCATACACCTGGCACGGTGACACGCATGTTAGCATACACCTGGCACAGTGACACGCGTGTTAGCATACACCTGGCACAGTGACACGCATGTTAGCATACACCTGGCACAGTGACACGCATGTTAGCATACACCTGGCACAGTGACACGCATGTTAGCATACACCTGGCACAGTGACACGCGTGTTAGCATAAAGGTAGACCGTGTAGAACAGGTGTGTCATACTAATTCTGGTCGGGTGGCAAAATTAAAAATCATCAGGGCTGGTTGGGACCAAAACTATAAAAGTGTTTTTTGATTATCATATTTCTGTTAATATATGTTTTTGTATTTTGATAAATTATTTTTATTGGACCTGAGTTTGGGTAAAATCTTCTGATCGGAGATGTAATTGAATACTGATAGTTAACTACATAAATTATATCTTTAGCCTAATTTCATTTCTAATTAGTGACATTTTTTGATGTAGGTTGTTTTTTACTAAGAAACAAAGCTTTAAAATGAAGTGTAACATGACATAGTTGCCCGTTACCATATCCACTGAAAGTTGTAATAATAAGTAATGTAATAGTGATAACTGAAAATCATTGCAGGGGCCCTTAATCTTTGCCATGTCAAACTGGTCAAACTCGTGTAGAGAATAGATACAGATGTGTTTTTTATATTTTCAGAATAGAGTTGAGACTTCTTGACTGCATTTTTCTGTTAGAAAAGTTATTGTTACTTTTAAGTTCTTTGTCAACACAAATGGTGCCCAGAGGTTCCCAGGTATCTTGTATTGTTAAGCACTTTGAGAGAGCTGTTTATGAGCTGCATTATAAAAATAAACTTGCATGATCTTAAATTTATTTTAAAAAATGGCAAAAATAAAGGTAGACAGGAGACAACAAAAATTGACTAATTTTCCTCCGCGATTTAGCATGTCTGGGATACATGCATCAGTGCCCGTAAACGGTATTCAATGCTAGCATATGGTTTCTTAGCTTACAAAGAATGTGGCGCATCCATCTCGCCAACATTGTGACAGCCTTGGGCACAGGGCTTTCTCTTTGTGGTCTTCTCTGTCTGTCGGCTCATTTCCCTCCATGATGAATGAACACTTTGGCGTTCTCCCAAATGCTGTTTTACATTGTATCTTTTACAAATGTCTAGGTGGAGTACATACCAAAGATAGAAAAATATGAAAGATGAAAGCTTTGCCACTCTCACGACTGCCTCCCGGGCGCCAGTCCGATAAGCAGCATACAGCAATTTGCAGATGAATTTGTAGCATGATCCAGTAAAGGGGGTCCTGGGTCAAAAGGGTCCATGAGTATGTGCGCTGACATGCGTGTAATCTAGCTCTAGTACTTGTAATCTGACTGAATTTTCCACTGTTTTTTGCGGCAAATTCTTCATTCATTCATTCATCCATGAATTTTCTACTCCTTTATTAGTCCATTTCTGGGTCGGGGTGCTGGCAATCAGAGCTGCCACCCAATGCTCATAGCACCAGTCCCTCACTGATCCATCGGCAGGTGGTGGGTCCACGGGAAGATGGCTGTTCCGTCAGCAGTGACACAGGCTTGGTCTTTCAGCGGGGGCTTCCAACAACGTGGGGTTAAGTGTCTTGCCCAAGGACTACCACGACAGCAGACAACAAATTCCGGGGTTCAACAACAAAAAATTAATTTCTCTTCAACTGCTTCATATTCATATGTTTGTTACATTACACTACTCAGACATACATTATTGCAAATCTTTCCCAATCCATAACTCATCCAAGAATAAACACTTTAGAACCACTTCCACATGGAACAATCAGCGGCACTTCCAAAAGTCAACTTTCTCTAGACTTTTAGACGTGCCTCTGTTTGTTACATGTGATGTGGTGCTTCGTGCTGTTTTCCTGCCTTCCCACTGTCACAAACACCTTGTTACTTGCCTCTTCCAGTTAAAGCTATCTTCACGTCTGAGATGAAGCCTTGTCGCCTCCGTGTCATTGAAGCAGACTGATGTTGACAGGTCACACCTCAGGGCCTCCCTCAATTAACAAACCGTCTATAAAAATGATGTAAACGTTTGGAGGAGGACCGAGCAGTAAAACCACGTCATAGACATTAACTTTAACAGCCAGTCTTAATTGTGTTATTACTGTGATAATAATACCTGAGATTCTACACTTACGACAGGGCGCTGTGTCTCTCTTTTCTTTGATGTTTTTTTGCCGTATTTTCCGATATTTCAGATCTGTTTAGTGAAGATGAAAGCAAAAGGTAATACAGTGGTCATGATAATTTTGCTAATGCTCCCATTTCTTCCTGGTTTCAGCCTAAAAATATAGACATCTATCAAATTGTTCACACATTGGTTTCAGTGAGCACTTATTCTTTTTCAGAGACAATCTACCCCAGAATGTAAAACATGTTAGGGTGTAACTCCGCTACCTTTCAAATTGTGAAGTAAGATAGAGAGAGAGAACTTTCCAAGCCAAGCACTAATTCCCTTCTCAGATTCCCTAAAGCAGGGATGTCAAAGTCAAATACATCAGAGGCCAAAAAAAACAAATTTGCTACAAGCCGAAGGCCGGACTGGTTCAATGATTATAAAAACATATTAAAATGATGCATATTACCTGTTAAACCAAGACCTAACACAGTGGACCGTATTTTATTTAAGGCTTGAATTAATAATACAATGTTTTTGTCTGGCTGTGTGAGTCATTTCAAGTGAAAACATTGTTCAACAGGCTCACAGACAAAAACAAACTTCCTTCAAAGAGAACACCCATGTCCTGAAGATTAAATTAATTATTCAATATTTTCTTATGGCTCTGTGAGGGCCGGTTCTAACACTAATCGACCGCGCCTTGACATTGACACCTATGCCCTACAGCTTCCTTGAATCACCAGCGAGGCCCTTTTTTTTTGGGTTGATTATCTTTCTAAATTATCTAAATATTTCTGGTGTTAGTTATAAGAGATAAGATAAGATAGATTGTAGTTATCTCACACTGGAGAAATTTACAATATATTGAAATGGGTAGTATATAGTTTATCAAAATGGTTAACCTACCTTTTACTGCAGGATCAAATGCAAGAAGGGTTAGAGGATATAAGAATTAGCTTCAGCCTACACCTGTTTAGTAGTAGTTTTAGTAGTAGTAGTATTTTTATTTGAGCAGTTTGACAATAAACAATAACATGCACAAATAATTCAAGAAAGACAACAAAAAAAAAGGCTCAAAAGGAGAAGGCCGAAGCAAAAAGTGTATACCTGTATGTGCCTTCCCCATTATCAATTAATTAATTTAAGCGGCTGCAAAATATTTAAATTTTCACATGACATTCCTGATTTTTGCCATCATCATTTTTCTCTTGTTGATGCAAACAAACAAAAATATCAGCAATGCTTATCAATTTATGTTCCATCCAGTTCATCGCAATAATAAATGTAATCTTCATTGTTTTTACAACATGTGGTGCATTCAGAGCAGCAGCCCCCTCTGTGTCTTTCTGATGTATAGAAAATGTGTATAAATGTGAAAGTGAACAAACTAAAACTACATTAATTCATTCAAATGTAGAAAATGTCATAATGCATATATATGACATATCTATTAAGTTGGATGTGTAGGTTCCACCAGAAGAGTTGAAAACAAATTGATTCTTAACAGACAATAATTGGTACCTGCAAACGCTTTGGCGAAAGGGGTATGGGCGTAGAACTCTTTGACAAGACTTGGAGATTGGAGATAATTATTAGTATTCTGTACATTTCCAAACATTTGTGTCTTACTAACATTTTTGCTATCGTAACATACTGGAAGCCTGACATACTCACTATTCCCAGTTTGCATCCAATTCCTCACTTCTCAATCTCTGCTTCTTTGACGGACAGACGGAGACAGCTTCTGAAGTCTGTTTTTCCTGTAAACCTCCACTGAGTCCATTTTGGGCCGTGTGATATGGTATGATGGAGAGGAGGCAGAGATCAGTGCAGTCTTTGTTTCCCTTGCGCTCTATTCTTGCTCCGCGATAAGCCCTCCAGCCAACGGTGCAGCTCCAGCAGACAGACACATTCAACTTCTCGCTTCGCTTCGTCCACAGTCGCGCGCAGAGTCAGTCATCCACCACGGGGCAAAGCGGGAAATTGGGAGAAGTTGGTGGCTGCCTTTTGCTCCTATGCTTCTTCTGGGTTCCTGAAATAGACCTCGATGCAAATGTCGGAGTTGTAAAAATAGCAACCGAGTTTTGGAGCAGGCAGAGTTTGAACGCAACTGCTGTACGGATTGTGCAGTATACTTCTAAATTCTGGCATTTTGTTGTGGTCGGTACTAGATCATATACGGAATCAGGACGGAAGCGGAAGTAACAATCCGACATTCAAATTAGTTTTAGACTAATAAGTGACTGGTTAATTTTTAGGTGTCTGAGTAAGATGGTTGTGCTTAGGGTTAAGCCTGGGTTGGGATTATTCTATGGGAATGGCTGGTTAAATTTAGGCATGGATTTCTTTGTTTAGGTAGTTGGTTATATCTACTTTACCGTTTCCACCCTGATTCCGTATATGAGCTATTGCCGACCATTTTGTTGTGGCTGAAAAAAACGTTTAAAAATGTGATCCAGTGTGCATGATTTGAATGATTCAGGTTCTGTGTATTTGCTGTTGCATTGAGAAAACTCATTGAAATATTTGTGCAAAAATACCCAGTGTCCAAAAAATGGAGACATATAGTGAGAAACGATTTGATAAAACAAGCACAAACAATGGTCCCTCGCTGTATCACGGTTCACCTTTCTTGACCTCGCACTTTCGTTTTTGCATGAGCATTTTTCCGTGCCTATTTACAGTGTGTGTGGGTGTGTATACGCCAACAATATCATATGAAACACCTTTTTAGCTGAGACAGCCCAAAAGGTATTTAAAATGTACTTCTGTGAGAGCCATACAAATTATTTTTTACTCTGAATTTGTGTATTTTTTTAAAACAAGACTCAGATTATACAATTTTGCTTCATTACATTTTCAAACTGAAGAAATTCCATACATAACACATTCTAACTCTTAAAGCAATACTTTTATTTGATGATGTGTATAAGCCAGGTTTTCTTTGCCCCAAAAACGTTCCGTTGCTGTATTTTTTGTTTCTGACGCATGCCCTAACCTCATCAATTAAATAAATTGCCTGGGAGTTTGTCATTCTGACTTTTCTCCTCCACTGGTCTGTTCCTGCTGCATATCATAGCAGCACATCGACGAGACAAGAGCAGGCCTAGAGCGAAGCCGTCACGTATAAATCATTACACACAGACATAGACAAACAAGGACACTGCATGGAAGGAATTCATGTTCTGAGTATGTTCTACTGCAAAGTGCAAGGCATCCATTTCAGAAGTCTTGTTCAAAATTGAGATTTCTTGGCTCATCGCAACCCCATACAATAAAGTAAAGTTTATGCGTCTTACTATTATTGTATAAAGATTTCAAAAAGATGTAGTTTGAGAGTGTATTTTGAGATCAGGAAATACCATCAACAGTCTACGTGAAATATCTTTAGTATAAAAACACAATGTGGGATAGAAATAAATTCACTGATCAAATTTATATAGAATATTTTAGCACTGGTCCACGGCCATATGGAACTGTATTAGACCTTCAATGATCAAGATGGCACTGCTTATAGTTTACCAGTCATGAAATCTGCACTTTGGTTTCAATATTACCCTTTCAAAAGACCTGGTGGCATACAGTTTATCTCAGTGGAAATGAGGCTCCAGAATTCATCGTTTAGAAACAGAGCGATTAAATGAATGGGCTCAGAACTTGTCAGATTGTCTCAACAATAAACAACAGGCTCTTCAACATTTCTGATCCACTTTTATGGATTATCTTCTCTAAAGAACTGCCTTCATCATCATCATCTCCGTCCGTAAAGGCAGATTAGCGGTGCGTTTTCTTTCGTGGCTTCTGCCACGTCTCCTGCGTTCCCCGCGGTTGTTTAACCCTGCTGCATTCACCCATATGCCCGGTGTTATGATCCCCGTGTCCCCTTCACCACGTCTCCTGTCTGGTGTTCGCAGAATGTTTCCACTGTGGCCGCACACCGCGGTAAAGAGGTCCGGCCAATGGTGTAGGTTTGGTTCCAATCTTGGTGGGGACATTCACTACGACCTGAGTCTACACCCATTGACACGGGGTCCAGAGTTTCTCCCCCAGAATTTGTTGTGTAATCACACACTATATTTGCAATAGTGTGTTGCCTTCTATACTAAACTCAGCTGTAGACTCAATGAGAAGCAGTAATAAAAACAGAGGAGAAAATATTGAATTAGAATCTACAGTGAGTATCTCACTACATTGTTTGACATATACGATCAATCTCTAAAAACAATTCATAGTCCCATGCATACCTACAAAAATCCAACCTCACCTGATGCACTGAAGGGCCTGTTGCTTCTACCTCAACACTCCCTATATTGTTCTCTCTTGTTGGTTGAGTTTCCTATGTATGTTAACAGAAGATTAATCATCACAATTCATAATTTGCTATTACTTGTGCTTTCTCTTACTTACTTTCCAACTGTTAAAAAAGCTCCTGATATCTTTTATCTTATTTTGTGGAGGTGGCATTTTTTCTAAATTATATAAGAAGGTATAGACAATCAAAAACAGACATTCATATACATGAACTGCAGAATAATTTATATAACTTGGCCAATGTCAAAAGTTACATAGTATTTCTCAATACAATGAGTTAACAAGAGTTTGGCAATAAGTAACAGTGTGGATTTTTCTATATTTTCTTTTTTTTATTCCACTCTCAACCCAAAAAGGCAAGTAATGACTCACAGGGCTCTCAAGTATGCAAAATAAAAACTTAAATGACCTGTTGTGGTGTGTTTTGCGCACAACCAGCATGCATCGTTAACGCAATGGAAAATTTAGGTATCCGAGCTTTAATTTTGGGAGCGCTGGTTGCGCTTTGGGAAGAGTCAGGGGAGAGACATGTCAGAGACACAGGGGAGAAACGGGGGAGATACGAGGGAGACCCGCACTTGCAACATGGTTCTGTCTGCATATGGTCCGAGCTCGGTACCATGTTAGAGCTGTGCTTTCACTGAGCGCCGCGGCTGTCATTACAAAGCGGCAGCAGCTGCACCAGGACGTGCACATTCGAGTGCATCGCTTGAATGTGCTTAGAGCAAATAACAGCAAGTGCCCGCTGTCACACATTTCACAGAAATTACATTATCAGCAGATAAAGGTTGTAAATCGTGGATCCGTGGAATATTTTCATCCCTAGTTTATCCTGATTCACACACACACACACCCACTTATACATTTTGGATAGTAAGAGCACAATAAGTATTTTTTCAGCCTTTCAACCAACCTGTTTCTTTATTGGAGCCAGTTCTGTTCTGTCTCTGTGCCGTGTGAGCTCCTCGGAACATTAAACAGTGCGCTGACAGATTAGAAATAACGTAAGTACTTTGAATGGTAATAGATCTACAGTACTTTCCTCTGATTACTCACGTGCTACAACGCTCAGGGAACGAAATAAAACACTTGCTTCACGCTGACTAACTTTTAAAAATTAAACAGTCGCTCAGTGCTTCAGTTTGGCGCTGAAGAAGACAGCCAATCACTGCAGAGAGAGGAACGGGTCACGTGCTGCTGCTGCTGCTGTTGCTCTGGAGGCGAGGAGGAGGCGCGACGTGTGCACAAACGGAAGACATGTGTCCCGGACCGTCCGGGTCACGTGACATCATGTCATTTTGGTGGGGACTTTTTAGTCCTCACCAAATATTGGTGGGGACATGTCCCCATGGTCCCCACGCAAACCTACGCCCTTGGGTCCGGCTTTTCGGAGTCAGCGGTAGAGAGGTCCGCACATTCAAAGCGGGTGGCCGCTTTATGTTAAACAGTGCATTGTGGCGGCTCATCCCCACGTCTTCTCTTTACAATGTTGCTGTAATTAACAGCATAAAGAGGCTATCCGCTTTTAATGTGCGGACCGCTTTACCGCTGACTCCGAAAAGCCGGACCTCTTTACCGCGGTGGCCACACGGAGGACGTAAACTGTGGGTGACTGTGGATTGTTGAGACAATCTGACAAGTTCTGAGCCCATTCATTTAATCGCTCTGTTTCTAAACGATGAATTCTGGAGCCTCATTTCCACTGAGATAAACTGTATGCCACCAGGTCTTTTGAAAGGGTAATATTGAAACCAAAGCGCGGACTCCTGTCACTAATAATGTCTGTATCTGCTTCACTGGAGACCTGCGTGTCTCTGAATCTGAGTGAGCCAGTACCAAATACTTCTCTGATCTCTGTAGACCTCTGGCTCTGCTCTGGCTCCGCTCAGAACTACGGCTCCTGCTTCGCGTCGCTGCGCCGCAGGTGTTTTACAAACTCATTTTACTCTAATACTTTGAATATAACCATTCCCACAAAGGCCGCTCATATTAAAGGCACACATGTCCACTAACTCCTCGTGAAAAGTATAACAAAAATTACTGCAATAAACGTGTGTGGTTATTATTATTTTTTTTTGGGGCATTGGACCTTCTATGTTTTAGAAAAAATGTAAACGTTAACAAAATCAAAAATGTCTCAGCCTGTACTTGAACCTAAGTCCTCTGGCACCACAGTCCATCTCCTTAGCAATGAGCTATAAAGCCACAGAAAATCGTCCGGTGAAGAGAGAATAATGAGCAGTGAGAAGCCAATGTTCTCTGCTCACAAGTGCCACCTGGTGGTTGTTTGGGTCATTGCAGCATCACTGGGAAAAAAACAAATAAAAGACGCGTGTTTCTCACGTGAGTCTCGTGCTATTCACGTGTGAAAGGCGACAAAACGAAATGGGACCTACTGTACAGACTCAAGGGCAAGTCTGGTCTTTAAAAAAAACAAAATATTGGAGAAAAAAGCCAGGCTGCTTTAGGCTATTACGCTATCTCCCATACAGCCCAGTCCAGGAATATGGTAACATCTAGAAAAACTATTTCGTCCTCTACATTTCCATATCAGCTGCGCCAGAATATTCCAGGCTTCAGACAAATTATTAATCCTCCCCGAAAGAGCCGATAGCAGCAGGTTTCTCTCCACTTTCACTAAGTGTGCATCGGGAATGGGCCTTTTTTCCCAGCACACTACAGCTGTGTTATGGTCACATTTATATCAGGGTCTTTGAAAACTAAAGCTGGATCGACTTCGACTGTGAGTGAAGCAGAACGCAAAAGTTTTTAGAGTTTGAGATGAATGTGTGAAACTGTGTCACGCGACAAGCTTTATGCCAACACTCACTGCTATCGAGGTAATTCAATTTATAACTCTAGTCTGTTCTGTTACTGTGATAAATGTACAACTGAATCTGGGTTTTCAACGTCTTTCCTGCACGTACCATTGCAAACGACAATCTAAACACAAAACTTTGCCCCCATTAACACCAGAGTTGTGGAACTTCAGCACATGTTATTGCCCATGGATTGATAAATTCAGCACCAACATGCATTATAAAGGCATTTTTTAACGAAATACAGTATATATATATTTTTTTTCTTGTATCATTACTAAAGTGTTTTATTTTTCCCGAATTTCATTTGCCTGTAACGTACCCTGGGTTGCTTTTGCCTCGCCATTGTTATACAGTATAATTGGGATATATTTG